>JAODJX010000020.1:4815265-4843767 GCA_026776945.1 Isichthys henryi
GTTTTGTTTCACGGGCCCCCCTTGTTTTGCCTTTCGGCTTGTTTTTGGGTTTCTGCTACGGCTTTTTTTGGTCATTAAAATTCAATTTTTTTTTTTTTTTTTTTTTTTTTTTTTTTTTTTTTTTTTTTTATAAATACTCCTGAGCGTAACCCAGCTTGTTTGCACTCGCTGGTTGCAGCAGCACTATGTTCTGGAAGTTTGACCTGCACACAACGTCCCACATCGACACCCTGCTGGAGAAGGAGGATGTGACCTTGACGGAGGTTATGGATGAAGAGGACGTCCTGCAGGAGTGCAAGGCCCAGAACCGCAAGCTGGTGGATTTCCTGGTGCGGCCACAGTGCATGGAGGACTTGGTCACCTTCATAACCCGGGAGCCTGGCAACGACATGGACGAGAAGCTCAAGTACAAGTGAGTGGGCCTCTGCAGCCTTATGCTCCTGTGCCACTTCGGTTGTATAGATTCTAAAACAATGGCAATCCGAGACCGAAAGTTCAAGCTAATCGGCTAAAAGTGCATGCATTGTTCTTTAATAGATGTGGTCACTTTAAGAAGAAGGCTGTTTGCATTGTTTTAGGGCATACTGCTGACATTTGTTGTACAGTACAAAATTAGAGCTCTCGAATGCCGCAGTTTTCATGTGATACAGGCACAATTAGATCAAATTTTGCTCTGTATCTATGACTGTTGGCCTGCATATAAAAGGACTAGAAGTATCTAGCTTAGTTGACTCTCAACTTTTGTTTTTATCCTAACTGCTGATTTTGTGTGTGTGGCATAATCCTTATTTTTCATTTTTTAGGTACCCCAACATATCTTGTGAACTGCTCACCTCTGATGTGGGCCAAGTGAATGACAGACTGGGAGATGATGAGACTTTGCTGATGAAGCTCTACAGCTTCCTCCAGAATGAGCCACCTCTTAATCCCTTACTAGCCAGTTTCTTCAGCAAGGTGCTGAGTATTCTTATCAGCAGGAAGCCTGACCAGGTAAGTCCCCAAAAACAGTGCAGGAAGGGACTTTCTGTCATGTACAATTGACCTTTGGACATGATCTATGTGTTGGGGAATTTTATAAAGCTTCCTTTTTTCCCCTCACCCGTCGAATGTGCATACAAGTGTTTTTTTTTTTGTCTTAAGGCTTGTACACAAAAGCAAAAATGCAGACAGGCAGGTCTGTAGCTTCCTGTTCTGGGTTCTGTCCTGTAGATTGTGGAGTTTCTACGCAAGAGGGAAGACTTTGTGGATCTAATGATTAAGCACATTGGGACCTCTGCTATCATGGACCTGCTGCTCAGGATGCTGACCTGCATTGAGCCACAACAGCTCCGTCAGGACGTTTTAAATGTGAGCGCTTTTCATTCACTGCCTCTACTTCCCTTATTCTAAACTGTACAAAAGCGAGAGCTGTGTAGAAATGAATTCACGCAGCTTTTTTGGACAGCCAGCAAGTAGGACAAAAGTAAGGCCGCACGCATTTGTGAAAAGATGCTCTCTTGCTTTTTCTTGAACTTGCTTTTCTTGTGATTTTTTTGTGGAAGCTTTTGGCTCTTTGTCAGAGAGATGGCATCAGCCACCTGCAGGCAGCTGGGGGCTGTATTCATCCAGCTAATAAAGTTGGTCATTTTGTAGGACAGGCCACTAGTGTTGCGACCTTAATGGCCTGTTGTTGAATTGTCCACAGTGGCTGAATGAGGAGAAGGTCATCCAGAGGCTTGTAGATGTGGTACAGCCATCTCAGGATGAAGACGTAAGTGAGGCTTGCTGAATGTGGGATGCTACCTACTGTCAGGGAGGGTTTCATTGTGAAGCATGAATTGTACAGAGTCAAACTGTATTAGCTGTGTATTGTCTGATGCCTGTCTCCTGTTGCTTGTCCCTGCCAGAGGCACTCAAATGCATCGCAGTCACTGTGTGAAATCATCCGGCTCAGCCGAGACCAGATGTTCCAAGTCCAGGGGGGCTCTGAGACTGACCCCTTGCTGGCCACACTGGAGAAGTAATAATGTGTTTTTAAATTTTTTTTTATATATATTTTTATATATATATTTTTTTTTTAAATTTTTTTTTCCTCTGTGTTTTGCTTTCATCTGTGTTCAATTGACTAAAACCAAAACCACTAAAGCTGTGATGCCGTCAGTCACTTTTTATTTCAATTCATTTATAGTTTTTATGAAAAATAACCGTGGAATTTTCGCTATCCATTAGTAATGACATAATGTGTAACGGCCACCTTTTTTAACCCTACATTTTAATATCAAATAAACATTGTCCCGTTGCAGACAGGAGACGGTGGAACAGTTGCTGTCTAACATTTTTGAGAAAGAGAAGAATGACTCTGCAATCGTCAGCGTTATCCAGATTCTACTCACCCTATTTGAAACCCGGAGACCCGCGTACGTATATGGAGTTACCCCAGGGTTGGTGGTGTAAAGTTTACCTTCCATCCTATTACACTGGCAGGGATTTTGAAATACTGATCCCCCCTCTCCAATGCAGTTTTGAAGGCCATCTAGAGAGCTGCCCCCCTGGAATGAATCACCCGTCGTTCTCCATCAATCTAAGTGTCCTAGAGGCTGTCAAGCCCAGGCTTAAAGACTTCCATCAGCTGCTGCTGGAGCCCCCAAAAGTACGTGTTTCCTTCACTTGTGCTGCCTTTATATTAACCGGTTGTGGTTGCATTATCTTGCTGGAACGTTAAGATGATAATGAATAGGAAACTGCCCGTTGTGAAGTAGTCATTTGGTCGGCTTGTTATTTTGTTGCAAGTCCCTCCCAGTCTGAAGCAATTTAAATGAGTAAAGTGTAGATCATCTGTGCGTTAGTCCTCTTGACCACCCATCTGGAGGGCAGTTAAATGGAGTGATTAAATTGCCCTCTTTTGTGGAGAGTCCCACTGGGTCACTGCTTTCATCCGCTGTTTTCTATAGCCAGACTTCAGGCCACCGTTGTTTTAGATTTAGATGTCTGCTTTTTATGGGCCAGGCAAAGAGTGTTTCCTGAAAAGATTGCGCCCGTCGCCTTTCGCCATAACATCGCTGAAGGTCGATCTGTGTTTGCTGCCTTGCAGAAGAATGTAATGAAGACCACATGGGGGGTGTTAGACCCCCCCGTGGGCAACACGCGTCTGAATGTGGTGCGGCTGGTGGCGAGTCTCCTTCAGACCAACACCCATATCATCAACATGGAGCTCATCGATCTCAACACGGTCGGAGTCATTCTTGTAAGCATCTATCTCGCCAGACCTCCTGCAGATGCACTGTGGAAGGTTCAGCTGCCGGTTTTGGCTGTTGATGACGCACGTTTTTAAATCTGCTTTATGGAAAGTCTTGATATCCTCTATGCTCACTATAAAATATCTTGTTTATTTTCAGGATATGTACTTTAAATATATATGGAATAATTTCCTCCATATACAAGTAGAAATCTGCACTGCGATGATCTTAGCTATGCCCCCAGCCCTAAACAGCCACCCCCAAATCAATCAAGACGGAGACCAAGAGCCCATTAGGGAGAACCACCTAGTCAAGCATGTGAGTGCATATCCATCTGACAGGCACGAGCATGTTCTGGTATTTTGTTCTTCTGGTTAAACATCCCCCCCCCCTTTTTCTCTTGCATCTTCAGCTGTTCCAGAAGTGCCAGCTGGTTCAGAGAATACTTGACGCATGGACCTCCAATGAGAAGGAACAGTAAGAGCTGCTGCATTCATAATTTCCCTCATTATGTGGCTGCGCTGCTGTTCTTCTGTGTCAGGGACTGAGCGACTCAACCACTGTCTTGCAGAGCTGAGGGTGGCCGGCGAAGAGGGTACATGGGCCACCTGACCAGGATAGCCAATTCCATCGTGCACAACAGTGATAAGGGGCCCAACAGCACACTGATACAGCAGCTCATATCAGGTTTGCTGGCGTGTGGCAGCAGTCTATTTGTCCTTGGGACAGTTTGTGTCGTCCCCGTCCCCTCCCCGGCCTGGCTGTGTACTCAAATGATGTTTTCCTCCATTCCAGAGCTCCAGGAAGACGTTCGAGAAAGATGGGAAACTTTCACATCGGGTCCTCTAGCAGATACAAACAAGAAGAACACTGTAGACTTAGTATGTGGCTCTGTCTTCTGATTAACACTTATTATCTCAAGTAATATGGCGAGTTGGGTGGATGTGAGGTCCTTGTAACCATTCTGCCTCTTTCCATGCAGGTCAGCACCCACCACATTCCGTCATCTAGTGATGATGAGGTTGATTTTAAGGACAATGGGTTTCATCAGGATTCCACCCTGCAGCAAGTAAGTCTGTAACTGGAGGAGATGGTGAAATAAGGTTACCTGTATCTTCTAATCTGGTTTTGATCGCTGCTTGTGTGTCATTTAAAAATATCGTTAATGGGATGATGCCATGCTTGTGGATGATTTGTACTAATTATTTTAATCGTAGGCAAGCATTTAACGGTAAACGTTCAAGTAGAACTGTTCTCGTGCGTTTTTCGGACTGTTTAACCTGTATTTTTAAAACTGTTGAAATGAAACAACTTCAAGGTCCCTTTGTAGTTCCAAGACTATATCATTATCATTGGTCCTGGGCACCCAGGCCTTTTCTGATTATCAGATGCAACAAATGACGTCCAATTTTATTGAGCAGTTCGGCTTCAATGACGAGGAGTTTGCCGATCAAGACGATGTCGTGGAGTGAGTACTCTGAATGCATGCTGTTTTTCTCATACCCATATGTTCTCAGGATGCCACTTAATGTTAAATCACCTAAATCACGTGGGGTTACTTTTGGGAAAGGCTTTGTCCAAGTGGTTTGTCTTCTGCAGCTCTGTAAGATTAATGTGGGAAATTTCTTAGAAGGTTTAACTTGTAGACAATAATTCCCTCTTGTATTCATTCTGACAATTGTAAAGGCAAAGTCATTGTGGAAATTTGCTTAAATCTGACGTGAAGTGCTTATTGGGTTTCAATGAGTAGCAGGTTTAACAGGTGTTATTTCAAAGGCCTTCTGGGTATCGTAGTCTCTGTTGGGATGCTTTCTATTTTCAAAGATGATTGACTGAACTGGTGGGGACTATGTGAACTTTGAATATTGTTTAATTTTGGTGGCTGGGTGATTGTCCTGCTCCTACCAATCAGACGTCAGAGATTTGGGACATATTCTCTTCTTGAAATGCCGTGTTACTAACTGTACTGAAATCCTTTTTCTTAATGTTTGCAGTATTCCCTTTGATAGAATATCAGACATCAATTTTTCCTTGAATACAAATGAAAGTGTAAGTATTGTTTGTTAGCTTTTAGTGCATTTTTAACTAGCTAATAAAAGTATTAACTGAGCTGTGTTTTTAACAGCTGTAATTTACATCAGCATAATGGCTTACAGTGGCAGCTTAGCAACCCTGTGTTCTGACCTCAGAGTGGACTTTCTCCCGTAGGCAAATATAGCTCTATTTGAAGCTTGCTGTAAGGAGAAGATCCAGCAGTTTGAAGACACTGGCTCTGACGAGGAGGACATCTGGGATGAGAAAGATGTGACCTTTGCCACTGAGGCTCAGCGCCGACGTCCTCGGTATGATCAGTTGGCTGCCGGACTAGCGGGCAAATAAGCCTCAAATAAGCCACGCTGTACCTTTTTTCTGTTTCTCGACTGGGGAAGAATCTCTCCCTTTTTGTCTCTCAGAAGTTCCGGCAGCACCGACAGTGAGGAGAGCACAGATTCGGAAGAGGAGGATACCAAGCAGGACCCCTTTGAAGCCAGCAGCAGCAATCCTGATGACCGAATGGAAATCGATTCCAGTGAAGGTAAGCAGCGGAGTGTAGTGTAGTTCTTCCCTGAACGCTACTATTGCCGCACGTCGCCCCCGTAAGTTCATGAAAAAGAATCTGATAGTTTGCACATTCGAAAGCATGAGCTGGGTTGTCTTGGTAGCCCCCACCTGGACAGCTAACTTTGATGACATCCCCATGGAGACGGCTAGTTCCTCAGCGACCGGGGCTTCTGGTACAGGGGCCACGGCAACAGCTGCCATGTCCGAGTCCGATGGGTGGAACTCTGCCACGTCTTCAGGGAAGGAGACCGGCTGGGCAGACTTCTCCAACTGTCCTGCTGCTATGAGGTCAGTGGTTGGCCGGGTTGATTTATGAGGGGAAAATGGAGATATGTAAACTGTGCAGAATAGTATGTTTGCCAGTTACCTTTTAAGCAAGAAATAACAGACTTTCACCCAGCATTTTTTAATTATTTCCCATTCAATGCAAAAGTCTTACTACTTAAATAGCATTACTATTTGGATGATCGACGGTAGAGTAAAAATTAAGGCAGTTGGAACCTACACATCGAAGATGAATGTAGCATAACACAGCCACAAAACAGCTTTGATTGTGTCTGGTAGCCCCGAAAAGAGTGGGACTTTCATTTGTCCGTTATGGTTGCTTAATTAACACCTTTATCCAAAGTGCAGAGATTTGCATTAAGTGTTTTCAGAGCGGGTACGGTGTGAGATTATAGGTTCGAGTCCATGGTTGTAACCATAGCAGTGGGCAGTGCTGGTAGCCTTATGCGTTACCATTGGCAAAATTGTAAGATGTATACACACTGAGTTTAGAATGCAAGTTACTGTCACAGTGGCATGTAGCGTGGTAAACGTCTTCGTAGATTGAGTGTCAATGTCTGCGTTGCAAGCTTTATAAACACTGAAGCTTTTCTGGTAAAGGGATGTGAGATGTCTCTGTAGGACCAGCCAAGAACCTCTGTCTAATTCATTCACACTGGATTTTTGGTTTTGCTGCAGCCCCAAACATCCGTTGCGGAGCAACTCCCCTGTAGCCATGGAAACCAGCACAGACACTGTCGACCCCCTTGGTGTCAATGCACCTGTGCCCCCTGCAGGTGAACGGCCTGGAAGTCCTTTTTTTTCCCCCCTCCCTCCCTGAATGAGTCACTTGCTATAGTGCCAATACTGATGTGGGGCTCCACTGTTCCTCCAGGGATGGGTGGGTGGCCTAGTGATGACACCTCCTCTGAAGTCGAGCCCTGTGGGGCCAGAATGGCGGAGGGGCCCGATTCGGAGGAGGAGCCTGTCGCTGATCGCATCACGGAGACGGTCACCAATGGGTCCATGAAAGAGACCGTCAGCCTTACTGTTGATGCCAAAACCGAGACTGCTGTTTTCAAAAGGTATGCGAACCAGGATCTGCCTGTAATGCCCCCTCACCCCCCATCAGCCGTATCTTTGACAGCATGTGAACAAGAGCCGTTCTGATTTACCTGAACAGTGGTCAGTTTTCAGCACCCTCCCTGGCCTTTTAACACACAGCTAAAGCAAGTTCTTACGTGGAACATGCTACGGTTGTCCAGTGGGTCTCTCTTCTGCAGCAGTTGGTAGTGCCAGATGCCAGATTCTTCGCCAGTTACGAAACCCAGTTTCCAGTGGATGTTTATGCATGTGTGTTTAGTGTGACCTTGTCTGCCTTTTTTTGCTGCAGAGTTTATAAAATCTTAAAACTATCCCACATTTCTTTACTTTTGAGAAACTCTCTCCTCCCTATAACTGCAACATTTTACAACATGAGCTTCCTCTTTCCCCTGGCGTGCGTGTGGCTTCAGAGTGTTGAAATCTTACCGGTATGTACAGCTCATCAAGGTTTCCCTTTTGCTGTGTCTTTGTCAACCTCTTTTTATTTATTATGTGTTTTTATAAATATTACCATCTCCATCTGCATGTTTACCTCTGAGTACAAATGGGCTTGAGGGCATTAGGTGTCGTGGCTTGTCAGAGTAGCCAGTGTGTGCTCGGGTTTCCTTGACGTCCCCTTTGGTCCTGTCCTGTCACACTGACGTGTTTCCATGGAAGTGGTGCTTGTGCAAAGCGGTGCAGAGCTGCTGTAGCGGGGAGCTGAAGTCCAAGCTTCTTAATGAACACTGTCAGGCAGCAGGGAAAGAGTTAAACCCATGTTCGGCAGCACTGACCTGCTCCTGGATGTCAGATCCGGCCTTCAGAAAGCCATGTGTTATGGAGTTTCGTAAGGACACAGGCCCTTAAATCTCTGCTATGTGGTACTGGATGATTGGGGGGGGGGGGGGGGGTTGAAGAGCAGCTGTGTACAGCAGGTGTTTGTCTTTTTTTTTAAAAAAAAAAGTTCTTCTCTCATTCTGGTTACTTTTTTGCCACAAGTAATGACTATGGGGAACTTCTGGTTAGTTCTGAGGTACTGTGGTTTTCCCTTAAATGAACTGGTTTACATTCTTGGGTTCACTCCATCAAGCATCCTGAGAACTGAATGAGATGAATCTGTATTTTTTTTTCTTTATTCTGCTAGCTTGCTGTAAAGTGCAAGCACGTACATTCAGGCCAGCTTTTAGAGGCAGGCAGCCGTAAATCCAAAATGGCAGCCTTGCTTGTCAGCTGCCAGGCCTTTTGATCCCTTCGTCCAGCTTACTGAAGTTCTTCTGAACACCTTGTTTAGTATGGTTCTTGTGTACTCTCCCCGGCCCCCACCCCCGCTGTCCCATTGCATTAACGTGGCCCTCTTCATTCGGCATGTCATTATTTTGTGTTGAAACAGTCCAAATATTCATATTTGAGCACAGCTCTCCCTGCGAAAAAGAGAAGACTTTCTAAAAGGGCCACCCATCTCTCTGTAGTGAGGAAGAGAAGCTGTCTACCTCTGAAGACATGTCTGCAAAGTTCTCCATGGCGGAAGGTGCTGATCCAGAGAGAAGCCTCCTTCCGTCAGGTCAGCCTGCCAGCAGCCAACAGAAACAGAGGTGGGAGTTTGTTGCGAAGTCATGCTTAGTGGCCAAAGCCTGTTATGAAATCACCCGTGTGGTTTTGCAGTTGGATCCCAAACAATTTAAAGTTTTGCCCTTTGTTCTGGCAGTGTGAAGCACTTAGAGAAAGTGAAATCTCCGACCGAAGCTTTGAATGGTCCTCTGGAGGAAGTGGCGGCCATGGATGAGGCCAAGTAAGTCCGAGGCTGGTGATGGGCAGGGGGCTTTGAGAGACTCCGTGCAGTCACCGTTGGGGAAGGATGTTGCATTTTTACGCCCCCCCCCCCCCCTCCTTGATCCTCCAGAACCGAACAGCGCATGCCCACACCAGAGGCTATGGTGAATGGGCCAGCGTGACGCACAGCACCAGGTGGCCCGCTTCTGTCACGCACAGCTCTCCTCCCGGGGGCCCCAGTAGGGGGCAGTGCAAGCTCAGAGCCAGAGCCATCACTGCCCTAACCTCACCAGATCAGGACCAGCAATATTCGTAATAGGTTTTACAGACAGTTGTACAGAAAGTTCGAACTGTATGAAGAGAAACCAACAAACATACTAATGGATACCGAACTTTTTTCCATTTGTTTATATACTATTGTTCTTATGCGATGTCTGATATCTTGCCACTCAAAGTTAATAGTAATGTTGCTATCGTTAAAATGATTGTATGAATAAAGTATTTTATAAAGAAAATGTATACAGAAGCCGAAAATATATAACTGAAATAAACCAATTGGAACACATAGTGTGACCCAAAAAAGCTGTTTTTGATAAGGTTTCCTCCTGCACAAAATCATAATTTCTTCAAAGTGAAAGCAACAGCTAAAATGAAATGATAAACTGGAGGTTAAGTTGGTCTTTTCGTATTCAGTTGATTATTTGGGGGAACTTAATTTTAAATATTTAACAATGGGGTTTTTGCTACAGGTATTATTTGTAAATGTTTCTTGTATCATCAAAACATGAGCAAAGTTTGAAAACCTTTTGCTATAGTTTTTATCTTAATTTATTATTGAAATAGTGTTGTGTTACTAGAAGAGTCATAAGCTTGCTCTCCTGCTTGACAAATATCGCGAACTCCAACACGGCTAGAGAGAATGGTTTCCAGTTGCATGTAACTAATGTCAACACTTGCTGAAGGTTTGTGAGTCCTTTTTGAACGATTGTTCCCAGTCACTGACGTCAACCCTTCTACCTGCAACAAATATAAATATATATATGTACAGTATTATATTTATCAAAAAACATAAGGAATCCGTGTAAATGACAAGGATGCCGTGATTTCTGATATTGCTACAATCGTGCTTTTTTTTTTTTTTTTGACAAGAAAACAATCAGTGCCAGCAGTGTGAATGAATACAATTTTATTTTTAAATTTATTTTTTTCTATCCCCTTTTTTAAATTTCTTTTCGACCTCGGCCTCTGGCAGGCAATCATATGTAACTTGTTAATTTCTTGGGTTTGAACAAATATAATGACACATTCAACACTGCTGGAAGAAATCATGCTTGGTGTCTGTGTGTGGTTATTCTTCCTGATGTTTAGATCCACCTGGTGGTGGATGTTTAACCACACGGTGCACTGTAGAGGGTGGACATCTTGGGCGAAATAAGAGAATCTTCATCTTTAGTGAATAAGTGATCAAGAAGAAATCGTTTCTTCCTTGTTAAACGCTGCCAGTTAAACAGTGCAGTTCCAAACATCAGTTTGTGTTTAGCAATAACATGTTGCAGCTGTTGCGTCAAACATTGTAATTCTAGACAAAATGTGAATATGCTTCTTTTCAGATGTGGTTTCACCATTGCTGAATCGGACTTGGGGAAGGTCCTGCTTCACTTATGTTGAATTATGTGATGATTCCGGTGTTTTCTGTTCATGTAGGGTAGCTCTGGAAGTTCTGGATCTGTGCGTCCCTTATTGAATAGAAGTGTGATGCTTCCTTCATCCCCATGGGGGGACATTGTCATCTTACCTGCCCCTCTTGCTCTCCATGAGGCATACAAACACATACAGGTAAAAGCAGACTTGGGGGTTAGAGCGCAGGGAGCAGTGGAGCAATTGGGCATTAAGTGGGATTGGTCTGGCAGTCCTGGGATTCAAACCAGTGACTTTTCAATCACGAGAATAGCCTACATGCTGCCCCCCCCCGATGTCCCTGCCACTAAACATTTCTGCTTGCTCCAGTAGTTACACGTAGAGCGAAAATCTTTGAATGTGAAAGCTGCTACCACAATGAGATACACGCTTCGTAAGGTGAATTATATAAGGTAAGTTCTTCATTTTGTGGGACTGGAGTAATGCCGCAGTTCACTGTGCAGAGGATATGGGCACAGGTTCCCAGCCACGACATCTGCACAGGGATGCGATTGGTCTGGAGTTTGGTTGAAGGAAATATTTTGTATATTGAGCCACTCACTTCAAAGTCTGTGGATTATGTTCAACATCCAGCTCATGATTTCTGGTAAGAGACATTGTTCTTGAATTTTTCAGAGGTGTTTTTCTGGGGCTTCAATCACCACAGAAAGAACCGTTCACCCGCATTATAATTAAGAGAAGCTCAACATCTCTATCGTTGGTATCTCCAAAACTAGGCAATTCCCAGCAGAACATCCTAGATGGATAGACATCACTAAAGCCACTCTAAAACCTCTTTTTCTGTTTTGGGGTGAACTGCGCCTTTGGTTGTATTTGTAGTGTGATATCCTTCATTTTAAAATGTTGAGTTGTATTGGATGGTGATGCTTTTAATATAATTATATTAATGGTTAGAGAAACTTACTGCAAGCAGGAGGTAGCAAATTTCCAACAAGTAATTGTGATTTGAAAGGCGGAATCGCCATCCATGGTTGCCTTTGTTTCCATTCATTTTTATTTTCTATTTCAGTTAGATTCTCTCACTTTTTACTGATGGAAAGACATTTCAAAACCACAACTGGAACACTATTACCAAAGTACAGAAAATCTAAATCACACCTTTAGCCAAAGGATGTGGTACGTGCAGTGCTGGGGATTCCTAATAATTGGTACATTTGTCAGTGCTGCTGTGAGCGATGTCTCCCTTCCCTCACCACCTCTGCAGGGCTGTACGCACCTGATGTCCTCCCAGGGGACGTGGTGCCTCTACTCTGTGGAGGACCCTCTTCTGACATCACCTAGAGCAGAAGACTTACATTCCCATGACTCAGCAGGCCCATCTATAAACTTTGCCTTGGTACTGTTACCAAGTAATATATAAGTAATATATAAAGAATACACTCTTCAGTGGCGACTCTACAAGCCCAGCAAAGTCAAGCAGGTTAATGTTCATAGTTCTAATGAGTGGAGTAAGCAGTACAACGATTAAAGGCTGGACACATGAGCAGTTATAGTTATAGTTTTACAAGGTACCAAGATCCTTCAGTAAAAATATATGGGTGTGATAGCTGAAAATTGTAAAGCATTTGCTCAAGAAAATAAATTGTAACATCACACCGGTGCTCTGTCTTAGTACTATAGAAATTTAAATTTGCTGCATTATTTAGCTGAAGGTTGTCTATGCTGGGAGAATCCATAATTTCATAAAATTGATCAAAATAACAATACTTAAACTGTAATCGTTACAGTTAATGTTGACCTTAAGGGTAAAAATGAATTGTCCTACAGATGTACTGGTTTTTACGTGACTGGATCCTTCAGCTGTATAAAAAAATAGTCTGACCTGGTTTTTCCAGTGTATATTTGCCACTGATTTGTGAGGCTATTCAAAAAACTACAGCTCTTTAGGGATATATTTGCCTATCCTTGGTTTAAACAATGTTTGTGTATAGTTATACCTCTTTACGGTGCAGCATGCGTCAGACAGGGGGCGCTGTCCCTCCTTTGTGTTATGAGCTAGTCTGCATTCTGTACCACTAAGAATGGTTGTGCTTGCTGTACCATGGATCTGAGCCATAACAAATTGACACCTTTTTTTGTCTTTACCAAAAATGCTGCATAGTAAATTTATATAGCTACATGTAAGTAACTTCTGCATATCTTTTTTTTTAATCTATTCATGTAATCCAGCAAATATTTCAAAGTTTTATACAGTACTGCAGTACTACCTTAGAGCCACACAGTGGCATTGTACTCCTGTACTTAAATAAATATGAATCCTACAGTTAATTTTAAATCTTAGGTTACAGTAGGGTATAGTATTGATCAAAATCCATGGAAATAATTTTCAGATGATTGATTTAAAGGTCTCAGATGGTGCAGTGGTTAAGGAACTGATTTTGTGGTAAATATATGATATTCAATTATTGTATGAATAGTATATAGTTAAAGGTTGATTTTCATAATCATCTTCATAGTACTTCTACTGGGGGGGGGGTTGCACTGTAGGAGCACATTGCCTGAAGGTCATCACAGCTTCCCTACATCAGCACCACTGTCTCCATACTTCCATCATATATGGGAAATACCCTGTTCATCACAAGATGGGCCAGGTATGCCTTTGACAGGCGTGTGTACATTGTGTGAGGACTCCAGTCCTAGGCGGACCTCAGATGGAGCAGCAGATCCACCACAAAAAGCATAGCCTCTCTCCCACGTTATTTCAATAACAGAGAGCGTTACTATTCGCCTGATATAGGACATATATGATTTGTACATGATCTGGGTGACTAATCATAACAGACCTCACCATTATGCTTCACAAGCAAGAAGATGTGATTCATGGATGTTGGAGATTCTCCACGAGTATGTGATAGGAGATGGCTTGTAGCATTGGAGCAAAGTTGATGATACTCGATTGACTACAATCAACATAGGTATGCTAGACATTTCTCTTGACATCTCCATGATTGCACTAAACTAACATAATGGAGACCATGTGAAGTTAGGGATCATTTGTAAAATTGACGTCACTCAGTACTACCCTGACAGTGTGAGGTATGACCTCTGTTCTGGGGATAGTTGGCGTTCGTTACTATCTTTTGCGCAAGTAAAGGTCAAATGTATGGATGACCTCTTCATATGTCAAGGCTTCCCTTCACGTGAATTGTAAATGGTTGTGTTTAGCGGGACTAAGGGTCTGAATAAACCATGATTGGATATGCCTGCAAGGAGATCGGGAAATCCACCTTTTCACCATCTCACATGTGACAGTACCTCCTTGGGCTCTTGCGTTAGACAGCTCAGCTCCCCGAGGATGAAACCACAGTTCCTCTTGTCTGTGATGCACATCTTCTCAGCAGGCTCCTGGCCCCAAAGGTTTAGGCTGTGTCCAGTGATCTGCAGCAATGGAGTCCAGATCAATGGTTCCTACAACTTCACATGTTCCGACCCTTCTGGTGTAAAGTTAACATCACATTAATAATGGCCAATCCCTACATTGGCGCTGAGTCATATTATGCTATTAGACAGTGCTTTGTGCTGCCAGTATTTATGTAAATGAAACCTTCTTTTATCTCTTGTAAAATCACACTATGGGGGTGAGGCTGAAAAATATAATTCTCAGATGCCTTTAATGGTTTCCCAAACATTAAAACAAAAAGTGAAAGAGCAGCTCAGTTTTTTGTCGTACCACTTGGAAGGCATCTTCATGTAGGAAACAAATGACACTCTTGCTGACCCACTTTCCTTATGTTTGACATTTGTTTTGCGATGGACACATCGTGACTCATGACACAACTGGCAAACAGAAGGTCTGGTACTATAATCATCCCATTTTTGTCCAAAACAGGTGAGCTGTTTTATAATTGTGTTTAAATACAGGAAGAGCCTAATGTCAAATGCATTTTCTTTTAATTTGTGGATGCAATGAACTAACAACTTGGATTTAATAAAAAAAAAAAACTACTGCTTTCAGAAAATGAATGCAATGTTTGACAAGACGGAAATGTGACTCCAGTCTTTCATCTAACACAGTATTAGTCAGACGTGACTAAGAACCTGAGAGTACATGCCTACCACTGAGGATATCTACAACCCATGTTCTCCCTCACAGACTGTTTATGGGACATGATGGCCATGCTGCAGATTACCTTCCCTGTTCCCAAAAGACAAGAAAGTGCTCATACCCACTGGAGCTCTTTGATGTGCCGGGTCATTACAGGTAGATGTCACAAGCCACTGTGCTCGACTGCTGAGGTGGGCTGTCAGTCATAATTGGATCTGCAGCACTGCGTTGCGTGGGATAGTTTGCTTACAGTGCTACCTCCTTATCTGCAACACCTGAGGATTTTCTTTAAATGATACCCTTCTGTAACGCCACATCTGATTTGATAAATATGATGTACAAGGGCATGACAGTGACACAGCGGGGAAAACTGACGCCAGCATTCATGACCGTCCTTCGTGAAGTTTTGCTGCCGTCTTCGGAAGAACCTGGGACAAGTGAATGTCAACCGACAGAAGGACTTTTTACGCTTCCTACAGACCCGAGAGGAAGATGTCAGGAACAAGATTATAGCAAATGTCACGTGAACACAGCCTCGCACAGCGGTCTAATCCGGACCTGAAAGTAAAGGCCCCTCGTTTATGAAGGTGACATTAGTTACAGATCACAAAGGCAGAAAAAGTTGACAAAAAGAGGACCATTATCTCCTAGCTTTCAAAATAACCCATAATTGCAGGGTCACATTGAATTTGCCGAAATTACTAATGCTGTGCACCAACCAAAATGTTTTTTTTTTTTTTTGAAGTTCCATTATAAGTGACTAATCAAAGTAATTTGCTCAAACTAATAGCATTGACTTGTTACTTAATGCTGTATTCTTTCCATTATATTCTTAGGTGCGGAAGACATGATTAATGCTGTAATGTAGACGCATGCAGACTGCTTGGCATGTGATTACTCATACACACACTGGTGACAGGGGTGATTCAGCTGTTGATGGTTACAGTCAGCTGTGGCCAAATGCAAATTTTTAGGGATATAGTACTAAATTTAACGTGTCACGTTAGAGATTTGAATAGTTTTAAATTGTTGTGAGCATGGTTAAAACACACACAAAATTCGTAGCCAGAACATAAAATATTTGCAGTGTCTTAGTCCAGTTTTTTTAACTGTATTTACAAAACATCTATTTACAAAACAAATTATCTCAACATCCAGTGGAAACTGCCAGTTTTTACTACCTTCGGTGTTGGGTTACTGATGTTATTTAAGGGCTTCTTTTTCTATTTTGTTTCTCTGCTCATAATCTGGTCTTTTTATGATCTCAATATAGAATTTAGACGAGAGTCCCTACAATCCTTTAACCTGTTATATTTTGGTTAAAGGGAAATAGAATGTTCTAACAGCATTTGCTATGTAATGTAATGATTACTTCATGGTGAACAAAAGCAGACAACACGCCGAAAGATACTCAGTTAGCTACCAGCAGAACTTGATTAGCATCTGATCAAATGAGATCCCCGTATTCAAGCTCAGGTTCTAACAGAAGCATTGGCTTGTCTCTTATTTAGCAGTGATATCCATGTACTCAGGAGCAATCCAATGGTAATTTTATTTGCATGAATATAAGGTTCTCATTGTTAATCTGACCAATCTTGCTTATTCATAACTGTTGGACAGGTACATTCCGACTCTGTTGATAACATTTGACAGACTAGCATAAACATTTATTACTTAACCAAATCAGAGACGACGAGGTTCTTCATTTTTCTCGTATTATGGAATCTTCAAAATCAAAGAAAAGGAGCCTGGTTGTTCAAATAAAAGATAAACAAAATATATGGAAGCAGACAGTCACATCCTGCTCTCCAGTAATCACTCAACATCACTTAGTGTTGTATGTGTTAACTAAATTGTTTTCTAACGAGAAATACCTTTAAGGTATTTGGAGGTTAACAGATAAGAGTCGCCCTATTCTTAAATCAATGCAGATTAAACAATATGATGGTTACGCACGCCCCTTTAAGTAAACAGGAAGCACTTCGATAACAAAGCTGGACTTTGATAATAAGCTTATGATAAATATCGTCATGCTTGTGGGAAGCGAACACCTGGTGGGCCGTAGAAACGTGAAAGGATGCCAGTCAGTCATACCTTAATGAGCTGGATGTGTGTGCTGTTTTGGTTCAGTCAGGGTATGTTTATAAAAGCTCCACGGGCGTTGGTGCTTTGGTCGACTTCTTCACCATCAATCATCTGCCATCAGAAGCATCAATGAGAAGCTCAGAACAATTATGATTCACCTCCTGCGCTGTATGTACATTGAGAGTGAATCTGGTGACCTGGTGATATCTAAACGCTTGCCTTTCCCTTTTAGGGTAAAAAAGAGGTTATAGATGTGTCACCACTAGTAATAACAGAGGTATAATGCATGAGTAACCACAATCAGGCCCAAAAGCATTAAGCCAGTCAGTGTGTAGATGCTGGACTTCAACAAAATTTTGCAAGACAGCCCAATGCTAACATAAAGAAAAAGCTATGAATTACTTGTTATACCTTCTACAGCTTTACTGCTTCCCAGTCGTTAAGTAGGTCCCCGGACAGCAATATGCAGATGGTGTCTAGGCTACCATTTAGCAAATCTGGATGGCCTGCCTAGTCACCGAAATAGGAATCTCTGAGTGGTCTCTTTGCAGAAAGACTGATAAGGGATTATCTCATATGGAATCACACCTTTACACTTCAACCCTGCGGCATTGATTGTATGAAAGCAGTGGCCTTACGCATCCTCATATCATAGAGATAATCCGATATTGCTTCACATTCAAATATTGTTTTGGATCAAAAAAAGGTATTCTCGCGGCCGTCAGGCAAACAAACACTAACCCTCTGCCTTCACAGGATGACAGATCTGCTTTTAAAATGCTAATCAAGTAGCATGATAGCTTGCAAATGAAACATTGGTGAAATGTAACTGATGCACAGAAAACCCATACTTCTGTTCCTGCAGGAAATCTGCTCCTTGACGGATAATTAACACATTGTATCCCTGCTGTATTCACCAGTGATAGGTTCATATCCTGCCAATTCCTAGTACAATGTCATTTCTCGGACAGATTTTCACTGTTTGCAATGGACCAGTTCTACTCTAACCCAATTCACTGTCCCATTTCAGGCCCATTTTGCCATATTTTGGGGCCTAATCGTTGATATTTGTTAGGTACCCTATTTCCTTTGATGGTTGCACAGATCCTCGTGTGCCTTCGTTTGACAAGACACCAAGAAAGGAAAACTATGGCTCACATACTCTGCCACTCTGTCCCATTGTAGCGGAGTTAAAGTGACCCTGCACATAAAGGGCAGTATGATATCCTGACTGCCAGCAACTCGCTCTTTCTTAATATAATGCTTTATATTGCTTGTCAGCCCATGTAAATAAAATAATACGATTGATATACCAAAGTATTGGAACGAGGTGTGAAATTTTGAGCTATTTTCTTTCATATCTGTTCCAAGAGTGGGTGAAGATACAGGCAACACACAACCACACACGCGGACATTAGGTATTGCGTGTAATATCACAGCAATGGTGCAGTTACAAATATCTTTAACTACACTCTAAGTATAAATGCTAACAAATTGTTCTGTTACATCTGAACATACTGAAGTACTTCATAGTCAGGGAAAGCGTAACATTGTACAGGTTCAGAAACAAGCTTGTTTTTGGGGGCACTGCGGTTCAGTGGGTAGTACTGTTGCCTTTCACTTTCCAGGCTGGGGGTCAAATACCACCTCTACCGCATGTGTGTAGAGTTCGGAAGTTCTCCCAGTCTCTAGCGGGTTTTCTCCGGTTTCCTTCCTCAGTCTGAAAGCGTTTGGTGAGGTCAGTGGTTCTCAGTCTTGTTCCTGGTGCCCCCCCTTTCAGAATGTTTTCATTTCAACCAGCCATATTCATTATTAGCCTACTAAGAACCATATGAGCCTGATTAAAGTAGGGTTGAAATGAAAACATTCTGGGGGTGGGGTGGGGGAGAGGTGACAGAAATAGGACTGAGAACCACTGGGCTATAGCTAAATTGCCAATAGTTTGGGAATATACTGTACTGTACATTTTCTGTGATAGACTTCCAACCCAGTGTTTCTCACCATGTTCTTCAGCGACCCCCAGACAGTCTATGGCACTGAAACCTGGAAGGAGCAAAAACTGTCTGAGGGTCCCTGAGGATCAGGTTGAGGAAACACTGGGCTAGTCTTACTTCCCCTGCTGCCTAAGATGAGCTCCAGGGCCCCGTATATCCAAGTAAAAGTTCTCTAAAAACGTTTTGTCCTAGGTATTGAAGGGACAGTACAGAATGGTCAAGTGCATCTAGCAGTGCTGAAAATTTGGCCAAAATAATGAGTCATGAAAGAAACTCATCATACTTATACACTCTCCTCACATTAGTGTCCTACCAAGCTCTCTATTAGTCTCTTGTCTGTTTTTCTCCAAATTGGACTTTAATTCTTGCAGGACAGCAAGTAATGGGATTAGACAAATGTAATGAAAACAGAAAGTCATATATCCAGAAACAGGCCTTGAGTATCTCCACCCAGAACTCTTCTTCCCAATGAACGGAATGTGGCGTGTCAAATGTATGGAACATGCCCAATATGAGTAAAACCACCAACTTGACATAGCCTCTACCAATGTCATAACCCTCTTTCCCAGTCACATAGCCTCTACCAATGTCATAACCCTCTTTCCCAGTCACATAGCCCCTACCAATGTCATAACCCTCTTTCCCAGTCACATAGCCCCTACCAGTGTCATAACCCTCTTTCCCAGTCACAGAGCCCGTACCAGTGTCATAAACAAAGCCTATCTGCATATGGATTTGTCTTATCGGTTAGGGTATGATTATCTGAAAACAGCAGGATACTAACGGCATAAATTCCAAACAGTGGGACCAAATGGTTTCCCAACCATCACCGTGAAATTAATCGATGCCCGTTGTATTTACATTTTTCTTATTTAGCAAGTGCTTCAATCCAAAGTGATGTACATTTTTGAGAAAGCAAGGTCAGCCAGTCCCAGGAGCAGTGGGATCAAGGGCTTTGCTCAAGGGCCCAGTGGTGACATCACTCTGCTGACCCTGGGATTTGAACCAGTGACCATCAGATCACAGGCATCCAAACCCCCCTGTTCACACTACACAAGTTCATGAATCTGTATATCTTCAGAAGTAATTCAGGGTCCAAAAGCTGATGCATACTGCTCACAAATGAGGATTCCACAGATGTACCTGACTGTCTTTTATTGTAAAGGGAATTTAAAGTGACACTGGTGTAGCATTCCCTACCTTTACCAAAGTCAGTGCCCTGGTACAGTTGAGAATTTTAGATACTGGGACAATTACAGTCACATGTATGTTGATACAGTTTGTCCACAAATGTTATCAATGGTGTCTGCTGTGGCCACAACAACCATGAATAAATCAAATGGATTGGGGTGGTTGTACATACATGCCTTTCTTATTTTCATATATGAAAGAAAATATGATTTGTTTTGAGATTTAGAATTATCATGTACAATACTGTCATTCATGTGTCATTCATAAGATGTGTAAGATGTGTGAAATATACCTTTGCTTTTCCTAGTTTGTTCCTCTCAGTTTAGCTTCTAGTACATAACATGACAAGAAAATGTAGTTCATGATGCTGGGAGGGAGCAAAAATGTGTGCAGCCTGACAGGGAGTTGGTAGGGAGCAAAAATGGATGCAGTCTGATGGGGAGCTGGGAGGGAGTAGTTTACCATGTCAAACTGAAAACATATCCATTACTGCATGGTGATCTAGTGTCATTTACAAAACGATGTTAAGGTCATAAATGACTTCTTGCACTCCCGCTCCACTGTCGCCGCTCCATGCCCTGTCAGCACGTAACATTAGGTATGTGTTTCTATGGCAGTCGGGATACTTACCCATCCAAGTGGCTGGGGAAAGTCCTCAACGCACATCCATCTGTCAGACCCTTTAACACAGGAAGACCAGGATCCAGATGTGCAAGCGTGGTACGGGTTTATTGGAGAACCAAGAAACACGGTAATCAGAGGAGCGGGCAGAAATCGTTGTTGTAGGGAAAGCGTTGAGGTCGATGGCCAGGGGATCCGTCCTACACTGAGCGACGAGACAGGCACACACAGGGAAGTGGAAATGGGACGTGCCGGTCTCGGCGGGGAAGGCAGGTCATGAGCGGGAGCGGGTCTGCAAAGGGGAGGAAAGGCAGGTAAGGTAAACACACAAGGCAGACGGAGTTGGAATGGGATATCGGGAAGACGAGAGACAAGAAATTACTTAGTAAGGCTCGTAAACATTTGGCTCAATACTTCACACTGAACTGTGGCAAGTTAGATTGTTTTGAACCCTCAGTAATTGGCTGCAATGAATTACACCTGGCAGCTCACGCCAGTGACATAGCCAGGATCCGATCGTCCGGTGTCGTCTGCCTATGTGGGCGTGACACTATGGAGATGGATTACATATTATATCTGCATATCTGCAAAAAAACGAAAATCGCAAATGGCATAGAATAAAATGACCCATATTTCCAGTATCTCTGCTTTAGGCTAAACATCTCACCTTCTGGTCTGTGTTTTTTGTAGGGATCCTCAATGGACACTTTTCCACTAGTATCTACATAATTTTTCTTAGCCGTATATGAATATGAGAAATGATAAAGATAGTCAACGCCTGCCAATAAATGTACAGGGTATCAAACTACAATATTTATAAGCAATGTGAAATTAACTTCATAAATATGTGATTACATAAATCCCAATATACATACACAGGGCAATTTAGGAACCAGAGGAGACCAGAGTACCTGGTGGAAACTCATTCACACACCACACACACAGAGCCAAGGCACAAATCAAATTCACAATGCAGTGCAAGGCCACAGTGCTACTTAAACAGCCTCCATAATAGGTAATATAATATAGTTCCATAAATTTGAATGACTTCCAGCTATTTCAATAATGAATGGAAACTTTTATTTGTTGACCTCACCAAGGAATTTTAGGACCCAAGGCTTTGTAGTGGCATTGATTAGATGAGAAAGAGCCCCCACCTCTGATGAAAACACCAAAACCTATAAAGGGTGGTGGGGAGGTGGCTTTAAAATAAACAAGTTACATATAAGACATTGCAGTCTAAATTAACAGTAGACAATCACAGACACAATCGGTTTTTGATAAAAATATATTTCAAATAACATTCTGTTTAGGAGCCTTCTTACCTTGTTTCACACACAAAAAGCCAATATATCCCAGAGCCTCTGCGACTGATAAGCCATCAGTGTCGTGCTGAGTGACCAAGCATCTTCGGTTCCTCCCCAGAAACACACCACTGCCCAACACCAATTAAAATTACTGCAAACACCTGGTGGCAGTGCTGAAGACTCAGTTATTCTTAAAGACCTTTAATTGCACATTTACCAAAATTTCACGTAATGTAGCACATCACTCCCATTACTTCACTCCCATCATCACATTACTTCATGAGGAACACTGGCTGGATAATGTTTAAGACCCATTTATTACTCTTTATGCTATATAAAGAAGACTATGTGCAAGTAGATACCAAATCATTGCAAGACAAGTGTTCAAATACTGTGGCTGCGACTATTTCCACAACATAGAAAAATCAGAGTATTGAAGTATTGACCAGGTAACACAAAACATATGTGCTAAAATGTTCCATTCACAAGAGTACTGTTTCCATCCATCCATTCATCCATCCATCCATTTTCCAACCGCTTATCCTACTGGGTCGCCAGGGGTCCGGAGCCTATCCCGGAAGCAATGGGCACGAGGCAGGGAACAACCCTGGATGGGGGGCCAGCCTATCACAGGGCACACTCACACACCATTCACTCGCACATGCACTCCTACATCCTAGCAACTCCAACTAGCCTCAGCATGTTTTTGGACTGTGGGGGGAAACTGGCGAACCTGGAGGAAACCCCACGACAACATAGAGAGAACATGCAAACTCCACACACATGCGGAGATTTGAACCCAGATCCCAGAGGTGTCAGACGACAGTGCTAACTACTGCACCACCATGCCACCCCCGTACTGTTTCCAACCTGGGATAATTTAAAATGAAGAGTAAAATCTGATAAAACTGAACCAGCAAAACCAACACAACTTTAACACTATAACAAAGTCGGCTACAATATATTGTAATTATTTTTAAATCTTTCCTTGAAACTGAGACACTTGGATTAGACACATTCTGAATGTGTAACAAATGAGTAACAAATGAATAAAACATATATTGTTTTCTAAATAAATATCCTGCTACCTAATGTAATTTCAAATAGGCTTACTGCGGGCTAAATAACTTAAATTAAAACGTGTATATGACAGGCTAGAAAATGTGTTTTTAACTGAAGTTACCTAAATATACCAAATATTATATGTATCGCTAATCAAAATGCTTACCAAATTATTTAAATATTCGGGGAATGTGTCATGCTATTAGGTACGCTTTCTGAAAAAATGGTAAAAACTTGTACCTTTGCTTGTCACTGGTGCTGTACCCTCAGTGGTCTGCCTATTGTATCCTAGCTGTAGGTAATTGTACCTTTTAAGGTACAGAAATGGACTGGTACACTAATGCTGTTTGTACCTTTGGGATGTTCCTCAGAGTCCATTTCTGTACCATAAAAGGTACAATTACAAGGGTACAGCCCCAGTGTGAAGCAAAGGTACAATTTTGTACCCTTCTTTTCTGAGCGCCTAAGCAAAGTTGCCCCACAGATGATGTAATATTTTCAAGAGCGAGAGGCCTAGCTAATTTAGTTTGTAACTAAGTATGACGTAATAAGTAAACCAGGTTAAATGCAAGTTGTCAGTGTCGGAAGGCTGAAGTGGGGTAGAAAATTACCCCACAACACTCTCACCTTAATTATCCACCAGTATCTCGGTCACAGGGTGACCAACAGGCGCCCCCTACAGACCAATGTTTCACAGCAGCACCCACACCGTGTGGAAAACGTCATTTGGAATTGTGTTGCCGCGTCAAAGCTTATAGCTTTCAAAATATCGATTCCATGCCCAAGCGTCGCCCTCTAAAAATATAATCAATTTATTTACATGATATGTTTAAGGCATTAATTAATGATAGCATTACTAGAGAATTATGAAAAGTAGGGGCTGAGCTTTTACTAGGGGGGTCTGATTTAAATGAAAATAATGAGACCACACAATTTAAATTAATTATTTGGGGGGCTAAAGCCTAAAACGGCACTAACTACACCCCTGTTAATCGACATATTAAAACAAATTATATTCATTAAGATACATTAAGAATACATTTTTCTTGCCAAATCATTTTTATCGCATTACTGTTCACATGAAAGCATCTCACTTATACATAACAAACCACAAAAATAAAAAAATTAGCCTTTTTCATAATCTCATATTCTTTATTTCTGAGAGAGTTTTATTTTTCATAGCAGGCATGGTGTGTATTACAGCTCCCAGTCGACAGGGGACTGACACCATCCTCTCCCAGCTCAGCCTTACATGTCCAGTTGCTCCAGCTAGGCTGTGATTACTGTGTACATGCGTCCCTTTTCCCACCAGCCACTTCGGCTAAATATTCTGCCATGGTGTACTATTTATTTAAGGCATGATAGCGTTCACATTTGCTTTGGGGGTTTGTAATTTTGTTACTATAGGCTATATAAATTGATTTTCTCTATAATTTCATTGGGTCTTATGTTTTGGGATATAACTCTATCCTAAGGCCATTTGATGTCTGTAATATTCCTTAATTGGTTGGACCTCAGGCCAAATATTAAATATCCCCACAATAATTTGACAGCGCAAGCGATTGTAACCTACTGAACGTATCTGAACAATCCTTTCCAATAACCAAATGTACTGCGCAGGCAGTCTAAGTCATCCGGAAATAGACAGTGTATTTTGCAGCCCATGCAATACCACAGACGGTTAGTCCCCAAAAAAATATTTTGTTTGCTTGGCCAATAATATTTCACCATTATACAGTTAGGCCTACATTTACAGTTTGTGTAAAAAATACAACCAACACGCAGAAGATGATGCGTTCTCTGGCCCTAGTGTCTAATCTGCATGAAATATTTCTCCAGTGTGCAACATGAATGGGTGTGAAATATTGATTAGAGTTTTTGGCCGACAGAATAGTTATATTTGCGCTTGACTGACCCTCTCCAACAGTACCAGTCGAAGCTCATGTGGAGCGCTAAGCAAACTGCCCCCAACTAAATCTGTGTGTATGTGAAGGTGTGTGTGTGGATATATATATATAATGTATACATGAATGTTTTATATATAATGAATACGTAAATGTTTTAATCCAGGGGTATCAAAAACCACATTTTTCATATCAATTGGACTCCGAATTACATTATAGTAATCGTAATGATTGTAAACGAAAATAATGCAATATCTATTATTCACCAGCTTTTCACTGTAGTTGTGTCCGATGCATAATCATAACTCTGAAAATAAAGATGTTCCTAAAATTTCATTTTGTCCCATAAATAGCATAATATAGTGCGTGTTCAGTAATTTAATCAATGCTCACGCTGTCTGCGATGGACTCCAGACTCCCCCCCTCGCGAAACTTTCCGGGATATTATCAGGTTGAAAGAGGAATAATCAATTTTTGAAGAAAATTAAGTTTCAGCATAAATTATTATGTTCATTGATCGTTGATTGCTTGAATTTAGAATGTAATAATTTACCAGAACACAAGCACTTGCACCACCATTAAAACGAACAAAAATGTAGGTTTACTTTCTCTTATATGAAAGAGAAAATATATCAATTATATTTATCATTACGCAATGCTATGCCTGAGAAGAATATTACGACCATAGATCAAAAAATGGATTGTTATTTAGAAGAAAAAGAAGAAGACTGGCATCATATTACTAAAATTTGGGATTTAGGGCTACCTCCCCCACAGATGCAGAACATTCCCAGACATGCATTTCGTTAACTACCATTCTTGTGAACCACACGCGAATCTTTCATAGAAAAGCTAAATAAGTTACTGTTTTGGGGTGGGTGCAAACACCCAAAGACCGGTGTGACTGCATACGGGGCGGCGGCAGCCTGGCCCATCTAATCTGACTCGGGGAATCAGATTCCAGCGTGTTCCGATGTAATACAACATTCGGTTTGTATTAACACAGCGTGCACACACCGATATCTATGTGTTCATTCTGATATCATCCATCCATTTTTCAAACCGCTTATCCTACTGGGTCGCGGGGTTCTGATATCATATTAGCCGTTATTCTGCAGTATATATAACTACGTGACTGGTCATTTTTAACGTAATGCTGAACCATTGATGGAAGACGCATCTTTCCGGGAACATCTGAAATAAGACTGACCTGTAACATTACATGTTCTTTGATTTTAGGTTCTTACTTGTTTTCTTAGTCTCCTGTACAGTTTTTGCTCGAATACTTACTTAATGCACTTATTACGGGTCATTCATTGTAGAAGCCCAGCCTATATAGCAGGTCTCATTCGTAAGTTGGCTCCTTAGCGGCTGTAAGCCTGTGAGATACATATTATCTGCCTCCTATTACGGCGCTTTGGACAAAAGCAACCGTGAAATAAATTCACGTAAATGTAAAGTAAATATCCCTCACACTTAATCAGAGGTGAGGTATGTCTCAAGACCCAGATGAAATCAGGCTCTTGTAACATGATTCCTTTTATGAATTATGATTATTATAATTTGACGTAATATGCCAAGTATGTTCCATCTCTATACTTTCAGTGATTTTCAGGAAAATCTGATCTCATTATCGTAATTTGTTCGTCTTCTTAACGTATTGACACTAATGGCTGGAATAAAGGTAGTGACGCAAACCTCAGCAACAGGTGCTTTTCACAGCTCAGGATAAATAAAAGGCGACCCTCCTACCATCCAGTCCCAGCGAACATCAGGCGTACCCAAACCAGAATGGAAACGGTCTCCCAGGAATACACATTTTGAAAGTCTTATTTTATGTAGATAATATACTTATGTTTAAGAGATAATCAGAACCTAAAGATTAGACTTTCCTAGTTCAGAATTTTTCTTCGACGGACCAGCTGAAGATCACACAAGGTGAGTTTGAGATGTCAGTTTTTCATTTTTTTTCTTTTTTTACTTATAACAAAAATACTTAAAGATTTGCAGAAAATTATTCCGATACACAAACTTTATGATTCAGTGTACAATCGCGGCATGTTTCTCTACATATTACTACTTTTCGTGATGATATTCACTGAAGGAAACATTCGACTGAGCTTCGTCTTCCTTTCTCACTTCCGTAGATGCAGAAGTCTGTCGGTGTTGTTTGCGTTTTCCTTGTCTTTTGCGCAACGCTGTCGGAGACTATCGGATTAGTGATTGCGGTATGATCAATATTACAATACTTTCATGCTGTCATCGCTTTATAAGAACAGCAATAATCGCAATATGAAGTACTACTCATAACCAAGAAATTATTAAGCTATAGATCATTTAAATTTTCAAACAGGCATGCTAAAGTTTACTACTTTGCTTTGAAAAGAGAAAAAATATTTGAATTTAATTGGTTGTATTTGAATATCTCCGTATGCAGTCTTAAAATAATGCATAATTAGGGGGTGGTTTAAGAAATGACACAAAATAAATTGTTCCGAAAGCAAAGATTTTAAAATAAAAGCTTTGTGGAGATTGGGACACTGTTTGCTTTCCTCATGCCAGGCCAAAGAGAAGCGAGGCTGGACCCTGAACAGCGCTGGTTATCTCCTTGGTCCCCGTGAGTACCTCAACGCGTACGACCTGCTATTTGTAGAGAATTGCTGTTTGTGTCTTCTCCTCTCATTCAAATCATTCAACAAGTTGATTTTTATTCTTTATATATATTTTCAGTGATTTTTTTTTTGCATGAGTTTTTTTCCCCAAGAATGCCCGTCTACTTGAATTTTTTTTTTAAATGGACAGTTGCCTATGCAATGTGGTATGATGGAGCCTAGCTAGAAGTGTCCTCATTTCTCTCCTGTATTTATTTTTCACGTGTATCTATGTGAAAAGTGAGCTTCCCACTGTGCAAAATTTCTCTTCCCATGGTGCAGCAGAATCGGTCTTTTAATGACTGTGCTGCTGACCGTAAAGGAAACAGAACATTGACAGAGACACAGTACTGCCAGCTGGGATTGCGTACACTGTAGGAGTGCAGTTTATCCGAATTCTTTATAAAAGCAATTTTCTTTTAAGAGTTAAGTCCAGAGGATACCATCTCGATATCTTGTTTTCTGATAAAGATTATAAATATATAGCCAAACTGTGAAAAATGTGAGAAATTCCTAAAATCGAGGATTTAGTCAGCATGGTTTTGCGTGGATGTGGTTTTATGTTATGACCAGCAGTTGAGACAAACAGCCAGCCAGTGTCACTGGGAGAAAATCTGTAAAAAAATCACAAGAACTGCTGTCGTTGCTTCTCAGTGGAGCACATTTCTAGGTACCCCCAGAGAAGCTGACTTTTGCACTACTGAGCATCTGAATCGGCTCGGTCTCAGCCTTCGCAAAGGACTGAAACGTGTTTTTTTCCCTCATAAAGCACTCAAAATACTAACCGGAGTAAGTGTTTAAAGCCCAGGTCAAACACAATGATCCCTTTGTTTCAGGTCGTATTGAGCACCTAATACAGATTAAGGATACTCCCAGTGCAAGGGGGAGAGAGGAGCTGCTTGGTGAATGTAAGATGCTCCTGCAGGTCGCTTGAAGTCAACAGAGAAACTGTTCCATGATGCGCTGCTTTCTGTGTCTCTTATTTAGTGTGTGTGGTCTGTGTGACACGGA
>JAODJX010000020.1:4853153-4864933 GCA_026776945.1 Isichthys henryi
ACATGTGACCCAGGCGGAGACTCGAACCTGGGTCCCAGAGGTGTGAGGCAACAGTGCTAACCACTGCACCATCATGCCACCCCAACATGCAACTTGCCCTCTATATTTTGACAGGGAAGTGGGACCTTTTTCCTGGGCTCCATCATTTACTCAGCCAGGTCATTAACCACTGCCCCACCTACCGCTAAGCCCGTTCCTGAGTCAAAGCTGGACCTGTCGCTCAAAAACTATACATCTCTAGATGAGATAATGCACTCTAGGCGGCATTTCAACCAAAGCTACAACTCCTATTTGCTTAGATGTGTTCCTGTTTATCACATGTAGTTCCATCAGGATGAAGCCCAGTGAAGTTTTGCATACTTACTTACTTACTTAATGAATTAATTAGGTGATCAGTGGTGACAGACCAAAACACAAAATGACAAAATGTGTTCTCTGCCTTTAACCCATAGGTGGCATTGTGACATAGCAGAGGGCAGCACCTGGGGGGCAGAACCTTACTCAGGGTACCTCAGTGGGGCTTTGCTGGTCAGGGATTCGAACCAGCATCCTTTTTTAATTACAAGTGTACTTTCCTAACATCGGCCTTCGGATGCTCATTGATGGCCATGTAGCTGATCTAAAGATAACCAAGACATGGTCAGAGATGCTCCTTTTGTAATTAATCAATGTACTGTATGTGGTAAAGCAGAAGCCCACCCCCCCGCCACCACCAACAACACCAACCCGCCGCGGCCCACCAACGCCGTATTAATGCCTATGGATTTAGAATGGGGTGTCATAAAAGTTCCTCTAGCTGTAATAGCTAGATGTGCCATTACTATTGTCCATATGGGGTATAGGCCTATATTAAAAATAAGTATTTTACTAAAACAAGCCTCACTTGTACTTCGCTTTGGACAAGCACATCTGTTAAATAAATTAAACGCAAAGTAATCTCCTTTATTGCTTTATGAATGGCACAGTCGCATTTGCGGTGGACCGTCCACGATAATTGAGCCCAAGTGCGCGGCCTGCAAACGCCGTCTCCGCTACGACCCCTGTGACGAAAATTACGCCATAACAGCTGTAAGATGTGGCTCGTCCGCAGTAATGAACCAGCCTTTATAAACCACGCATACACAGCAATGGCATCATTTTCTTTGCAATACATTGCGAGTGCGGTGTGTGCCTGGTACAGCTCTAATGATGAGCGGAGCATTAAGCGGGTGTCGGTCAGTGCTGGTAACCGGGGCGAGCAGGGGCATCGGTCTGCAAATAGTTAAAGATTTGGCCAGAAAGACCGAAAGGCCGGCGCTAATTATCACGACTGCCCGTAACCCAGCGGCTTCAGAGGTACTTTATTCTTTCTTTAACATACAGATCATCACTGTTGTGTAATTGATCATGCCCAGAAGGGTAATGGTAGTGTTTTTTTCTAGACTATATTATTTCTAGTGGGTTCCGTTTGTCACGGCGTATTTATAGCAGGTGAATTTGAAATTAGAATGTGACGTTTGCGGTCATCTAAATAAGAGACGGAGTAATATTTCATATAAGCATTCATTTCGTATGGGATACTAGGTCGATATTTGATCGTTTCACGCAACCTGGATAAATGTGTCTCGAATGACGTTTTTTTTAATTATTATTATTTTTTAAATATTTTTTTTTTTCAAAATTTTTTTGGGGAGATTTTTAGGAGCTTCAAATAGTTGCTAAGGAATCCTCAGGCGTCCATGTTGTAACACTTGGTAAGTAGATCCTGCCAGCAGATGGCGCAAGTGGTGCATCGGCACTCGTATTATGCCGAAAAAGGGAAATCAATAGCTTTCTTCAGTTTTTATAAACTCTTCTTTCCAGCCGAAGTGAAAGATCTCGTAAACAAACGAAGCTGGAACCGGGGCCCTGATGCATAGTTAAAATTTCCTAAAGTTACTCTGGGAAAACCCTGCAATATGAAATTTAGTTTAATCCTTGTATAGACACATTAAAAGTGTTATAAATCGGATTATCGATACAACACAAGAAATCGCCAGCTAAACAATGACGGAACAAGTGGAAAGGTGACTGAAGCATGCATTTCCGTAGGCATCCTTAGGAACTTGCATTTGTATCGGGCAATGTTTTCTTTTTATTGTATGGTTTTAATACATTTTCACCAAAAATTAAATGAACGTGATACTTATCGTCCTCTAAGATGTGACCAGTCAAGCCAGTATAGATGCTGCCGTTGAGGAGGTGTCATCTCTGCTGGGGGCCGAACTGCCTTATAAACAATGCAGGCATCCACAAGGCCATCGACCTTGAAATGGTGACAGCTGAGGAGATGCTGAAGACATTTTAATGTAACACTGTGGCCCCTCTCATGGTCACTAAGGTAAAGTTGTGGTCCTTTGGGCACTTAAAGCCTGAATAATTGAGTTATATGTGTATTTTTTTCCCTCTTTGCAACAATGGTTGTGTGAGTAGCACTGTTTTCATACTTCCATGGTTGGGGGATTTGAATCCAACCAATATTCTCTGTATGGAATTTCCATATTCTGTTACAAATATCCAGAGATGCAGTTAGGCTGATTTCTGAGCTGCCTGTGGCTTATGACTGACTGCCATCCCATCCAAGGTGTTTCTGTTCTTTATGCTCAGTGTATTGACAGATGTTTGTTCTCAAACCTCACCTGTATGAACTGGACAGCTCTCTTTACCAAAAATTGATAGTTATTTCTGGGTGCTTTTTTTTCCCTATTGCAGGCCTTTTTGCTACTTTTGCGGGCAGCTGCGATACGTGGCTCTGGGATGGGGATCCACAGGGCTACTGTGATCAATGTGTCCTCCAGTCTCGGATCTGTTGAGTTGAACTGCGGACCTTTAACAGAATTCAAGTGCTATCCCTACAGGGTCTCCAAGGTGAGCCTGCTACAGAATCAGATCTCAGTCCCTCGTCCATCTGCTCAGCTTTAACGAATTGCCTCGTTTTGATGTGCTATGGGCTGAGTTTGTTCTAATACAAGGATGTGCTTTAAAACAGCGCATGAGATTATAATCAACCTTCGTTTTCAAATGGTAAACCCCATAAACTCTATCCAACAATATAATGGTTACAGGCAATTAATGACATGGTATGGTAACAAATCCAATTTTAAAGAGATTTGTGTTTAACAGCAAAAATAAGTCATGGCTTGTGTTCAAAATTGGTCCCTGTTGCAGAAGTCCTACAATATGTAGTGTATTCACTCTTCTGTATTGCGGCTTGGGTTCTCAATGGCAAATATCACTCCAGGCTGAACATGTAATGCAATGCAACAGGGAGCGCTGTTGTCAATTGGCTACTTGTAATTCAAACAAGAGGGCAGAAGAGCAATTTATTATGCAAATGTAGGCTTTTCTAAAAATAAATTGAAAGTACGAATATTAATGATCTCTGTAGACGCTGATGTTTCAGTTTAATTCGTATTAATCATGAACCTTAAATGGGGTGACATCCGCTTCTTTCTTCTGTATTTTTTTGAATTTTGCTTTTTGAAAATATCAGGTCTTATTTCACCAATTACCTATAAAGTAAATTGCGTTTCTATGAAAGGACCATTGAGGGAATGAATTGCTTGCAATACAAACATTGCAACATTTTATACAAATGTAGGCATAATTAACTATTTTATGGTACCAGTGATCACTGCAGAGACTGAAGATAATTGTAAATATATAGTATTGTTAAGCAAAATGCTCACATCCATATTCTCCTTTATCCCTTTTGTTTTTATAAGGGTCAGCATCTTAAGCCGAGTTTCCCGTTTCACCAATTCCGTATATACTGTAGTAAATTACATTTCTATGTATGGAACATTGCATCAGAGTAAACCATTTCAGAACACAAACATAGAAATATTAAGCTGATGAGAACCTGCTTTGTTCTCTCACTTCTGATGTGGTTCCTGACACAGGCAGCCTTGAACATGGTGACGAGGTGTCTAGCCGTAGATCTGGAGTCGGAGGGAATTCTCTGCGTGGCCGTCCACCCGGGCTGGGTGCGCACTGACATGGGGGGGCCAAGGGTGAGTGATGGATGCTCTTTTGATGCGTTTTGCCGTGTGGACCCTTTTGATAGTGCGCATCAGGACCGGACACACCCCCCCCCCCCAGAATCATGCTTGCAGGAGCGGCAAGTTTGCAGCACAAATATAACAGTTGGGGAACAGTCAAAATAAGGATAGACCAAACGTTGTTGTAACTATGTTCTAGTGCTTAATGGCACGTTGAGGATGATCACTCATTTTCACCCTCCTGTCCAAACATATTTATCAATATACATCCCAATTATTGTATGAAAGTAATACTTACATTATGCAAGATGTTAGGCTTACAAATCTATTACATATCATCCTTCAGTTTCAGCTATGTTGCATCATCTGATTAAAAACGTTTCATATTCCTTTATCAAGAAAGACAGATTTCTGTTGTGTTTGATATGCAGATTAGAACCTGTTAAGATCTGTGCTGATTTTGCAGTTTCAGGCGTGTAGAATGAAAAACATCTTTTTTTTTTTTTTTTTGAAAACGTCTCGTATCCATTTTTAATGAAAGATTTCCGTTTTGTGTTATGCTGATTATGATCTGTGCTGATGGTGCATCGCTTTAACTCCTGGTGCTGCAAGGCATTATGGGATGGTATCTGAAGCGTACCTTGCATCGATGGTGATAAGATAGGAAGCATTGAAGCACTGGCATTTCAGAGAATTCAAAGTTTTTCATTATGGTTGCCACTTAGACACTTCCAGGTTATTTCATTTAAATTGGGATGCCATCGCTTTGATGCCACTAAGTGTCATTGATTCAAACTCGGAGAAAGGTGTCTCCGAACTGCCCTCTTTGCTGTCACGATACAGCGACTGTTTTAAAGCAGTGAAGATGCAGTTGTGTGCTGCTTTGAGCAGGTGTTTAAAGTGATGCTTCACCTAGGATGTACATCTCTGGGTCCACAGTTCTTGAGGCTGATCCCCCCTATTACTTGCGAACCATCCAATATCACTGAGATTGCACAGATGGTGAGGCAGCTTACCGTGGTATCCGCAGTGAATTTCTCCAGGCCAGTGGTAAGGGTATCCTTCTGGCGTTGCAGACAGTCCTTGCTTCCATTTAAGAGACAGGTGTCATCCTTGTATCCTTGTTAGGGTCATCCTCAACAAGATCCATGATCACTCGCTTGCCTATCAGCGGCCAACACAGTCTACCATCAACTGCATCCTGGCTCTGAGAGTTCTCATCAAGCACAAACATGAATATCGGCAGAGGTTCTTGGCAGCTTGTGTCAATTTTCGCAAGGCGTTCAACTCAGTTGACAGAGCTGCCCTGAGGGAGACTTCACTGGATCCCCCCGAAGTTGCTATCATGGGCAACCTGTACTGAAGCTGCCACATGGCTTAACAGGTTAAGTGGTTGGCTACTGTTCCCACTCCCCCTTTTTTGTAGGCAGTGGTGGCTTAATGGTTAGTAGGCATTTGTAATTGAAAGATTGCAGGTTCAAATCCCCAACCAGCAAGGCACCACTGAGGTATGCTGAGCAAGGTACCGCCCCAATTACTGCTCCCCGGGTGCTGAATTAGCTGCCCCCTGCTATGTCACATTGTCTCATATGGGTTAAATGCAGAGGACACATTTGTTGTGTGCTGTAGTGTGTCAACAATAACAATTAATCACTAAATTCTACTCGGGTGCTGTACAAAGTGGAGGCAGAATCTCTGCAATCTTTCCAGGGGATTCTGGGGTTCATCAGGGGTGTGTTCTTGCTCTTATTCTGTTCAGTGCTGGCATGGACTGGGTGTTGGGCAGGGTCGTAGGGTCCAGTGGCTGTGGAGCATCTGTTGGTGAGAAAGATTTTTCCAGATCTTGACCTTGCCAAAAATGATGTGATCTTAGCAGAATCAGTGTAGGCTCTGATTGAGGTTCTCATGAGACTGAGCGATTGTCTGGGTGATTGTCATGTCTCAGGTGACTCTTCCTATAAAGTCAGTAGATGGAGAGCATGGGGGGGGGGTCATATGGTGGCTGTATTGGGTTGTAAGAGGACAAATGTCCAAATCTTTAGAGTCCTTGTGTTCCCGGTCTTGCTGTATGGCTGCAAGACAGGGACACTATCCAGTGACCTTGACCACCTTGGGTACACTAGTTTAACATTGTACTGAATGAGCTGTTGCTCAGGGTGGCATCAGTTATGGCACATGAGGGAGCATCAGTTATGGAACTATGGCCATGTGGTGGGATTCCCTGAGGGTGATCCGGCTCGCAGGATCCTCATTGCTGAGATCCCGAGTGGCTGGTCCAGGCCAAGTGAACACCCATGTAGAGTAACACCTGGCTGTACCAGACAGATGGGCACTTTCAGAGGGTAGAAGTGGACCACATGTTTGCCTGGGGGGGCTCGCTCACCGGGATCCCGAGGTGATTGGTCATGTAGTACACATGGCAATGCACTGTACAAGTGAATGTTTCCCAGTCTGACCTGAGCTATGTACTGTATATGGTTCAGGTATCTCAGTCAATGCTAGCTGAGACTGTTTCTTTTCTTATTCTAATGCAGGCACTTAAAGTACAAGACACAAAACATACCGAATTAAGTGAAACAGTGTCTATATTGCAGTGGAGGTTATATATGAACATGAACAAAATGGACAAATTACAATATTACTAAATGCATAACCATTCTATTGGATAACAGCTCATTAGTAACATTGCATGCGACTGTGTTCATTAACGTAGAGTGTTTTTAATTTATGTTACATTAGTCTCTATTGTTCCAGCAGGGCACCTGTACAATATTATTTGAGCTGAATGAAGAGTCTGGATAATGAAGTTATAAAGCAGTTAGTTTACATGTGAAATGTTTTCTATGTTCTGCTATGAATAAAATATAGGTTTATAAGATTTCCATATCATTGTATTCTGTTTTTACTTGCAATTTTTTTGGAATTGGAGGTGTATTTTGTTGCTAAGTATGCTTGTTGTATTAGGATGAATTCACGGACGATTACGTCACCCACGTATATGGAATTAATCCTTTTACTGTAATATTCTGGGAGGTCGTAATTGTGGATTGATTCTGATCGTGTGGGGACTGATCCTGAAGATCAATCATCCATGATTCACCCGGAATGTTATTGAACATGTTATTCTTTACCGATCCCCCGTAAACCCTGTCCTGCCATAAATTACTTGGGCTCATAAAAGAAGCCAGGATGTTTATCTTGGTTTCCGGGAGACAGGAGGGGGTCGGTATACGGCACCTTAAATTGCCTTTAGGGGGGACAGGGAGGCGTTGCGCAAAGACACCTGGCGCCAAGACGCCTATTATATTATGTTATCGCAAGCAGCATCACTCGGATGAAAGGGGGAATTGGATAACACCTTGCCCTGGGGGGAAGGGGTGAGCCTGGCCAGCTCGTCCCCTGCCCACAGGCAGCACCCAATTTAGTATAAAGGATGGGGAAAACTCAGTATTGACCGGAGCTCAGCCATGGGATAGAGCGTGCATCGCCCGGCACTTTCTCGGGACTCACGTGTTGGTCTCCTGCCAGGACTGAAAAGGGATCCCCAGTCCGTGTGTGAAAGTGGGTGATGAAGGCACGTCCGAGTGTAAATAGTTTTGCAGCTGCTTTTACGTTTAATTGATTATGGGGATTAATTATCACCGCTCGTGATAATAAATTCGCATAATCTATATTTTATTGTTTCTTTACTATATATATATTCATATGATTCTATTCCATATCTGTTGTGGTACAAGGTTATTTGCATTGTTTCAATTGATATATTGATATTGATTTTACTGCGAGGTTATCTTGTATCACTTGTATTAAAGTGTTTTTTTGAGTGAACCTAAGCGTGCCTGTTTGTTCCTTCGAGAGCCCTATATCCCTCTCTCATCCATTTTAAGACACTTGTTTTCGTGGTTTGCACTGTCATCTCACACCCCCATAGTTGGGGATTTGAATCCCACCCACATTCTCTGGATGGAATTCCCATATTCTCTCTGTATCACAAAGGTTTCCTCCTGCAGTCTGAAGACCTGCAGTTAGGCTGGTTACGCCCAATTCACACTTCATTTTTCCGAAGTTTGTTACTGTACTGGCACAATGTGAGTGATGGAATTTTGTCACTGCCTGCAGTTCAGATTTCAGGTCTAGCTGACTTTTTGTGTCAGTGCACATGGACTGCGCAGATGCATAGTCATCACTGTGCATATCTTGTGCACGCAGTAAAATGAAGGGTTAAAAACCACACCGAAACAGGAACTGCAACATTATATCTGCGTAACACATACATTGTGAGTGCAGTGTATGAGTGGCACAGCTGCAACCATGTGTGGAGCATTCAGCAAGTGTCGGTCAGTGCTGGTAACCGGGGCCAGCAGGGGCCTGGGGCTGCAGATGATCAAAGATTTGGTGAAGAAGCCTGAGAGGCCAGGTTTGATTATCGCGACTGCCCGTAACCCAGCGGCTGCAGAGGTACTATACCCTTTCTATTCATGGATACACACACACACATTCATGGAGCAATAATTAATGCAATATAATATATCATGACATTTTGGAAGTTTGCCTGCGGGGAGGTGGTGGGGGGTGCTGGCAGTTAGATTTGTTAATTTGACTGGACACCGCACATCAGGGTAAAACAGGGCACCGCATATCAGGGCACATCGGGGCACTGCACATCAGGGCACTGCACTCCAGGGCACTGCACATCAGGGTAAAACAGGGCACCGCATATCAGGACACATCGGGGCACTGCACTCCAGGGCACTGCACATAGGGTAAAACAGGGCACCGCATATCAGGACACATCGGGGCACTGCACTCCAGGGCACTGCACATCAGGGTAAAACAGGGCACCGCATATCAGGGCACATCGGGGCACTGCACTCCAGGGCACTGCATATCAGGACACATCGGGGCACTGCACTCCAGGGCACTGCACATCAGGGTAAAACAGGGCACCGCATATCAGGGCACATCGGGGCACTGCACATCAGGGCTGTGCAGAGACTTTTTGGGGGGCAGGTGTTTAAAGGTTAAGATAGGGGCACTCAGTACCAGCGGTGTAAATCGATTCGATTGTGATTATTGATTAAACGACAAGATGTCTTGAAATTCTTTAATTTCTACCCCAATTAGACTTAGTTCATCAGTTATTTGTGTAATTTGATAACCTAAATGGCAAACTTTTTTAATTTGACTGAAGAAAACCATATTGGTGTGGCTAAATGTTACCATAGGAACTTAATTACATTTTATATGCATTAATATTGTACTAATAACAGGTTAAAACATAAATGGATAGGCAGAATGCACTAATTTAATTGTTGATGGTCAGTCTCCTATTTTGCATAACCTTTATATGCGTAAAGCCGAAATACAATGCTGCAGTTTCTGTTTTGGGGTGGTTTTACAAAGCTAGTTTATAGAATAGAATAGAATAGAATAGCCACTTCATTGTCATTCAGAAGATACACCGGTTAGTGCACATCCGAACGAAATTACGTTGCATTGACTCACCATCGGCGTAGCAGAGTGAGTTCATATTAGAAAAAACTTAAAAATAAAAAATAAAAGTCTAAATAGAGAATAAATAGGAAAATTTAAAAAATAAAATAAATTGCACCATAGCAGCAAAAACCAGTGTACATCATGAAAATAACGGGAAATTGGAGAAGCCATGTCTGACAAACTAAACACACCCCATGATTCAATAGCTTACAGAACCACCTTTAGCAGCAATAACTTAATTAATTAAGTAATTGTTTTCTGCGTGGCCTTTTCAGTCTCTCACATCATGGTGCAGGAGTTTAGGTTCGGGAGTTTTTCCTTACCACTGTCACCTCTGACTTGCTTCCTTGCAGGGATAATGTAAAGCGCATCGAGACAATGTAATGTTCTGAAAATGCATCATATAAATACAATTGAGGTGACAATGGAAGTGATGGAAATGAAGGGTTAAATGAGAAAATATAGCAGAGTAGCTGTAGAGCTCATGTACAAATTTACATTAAACAGTTTGGGCAAAATGGGCAGGTGCCCAGGCACCCCCAGCCCCCAAAACCCCCCTCCGTACATGTTGCACATCATTTGTGGGTGTCAGGGGAGGAGCTATCAATTATCAGGAGACTCCCTGAACTTACGGGAGAGGTGGGATGCCTGCAGTTATTTTTTATTGATACTAAGTCGATATCTATGGAGCCCGAATTAGTAACTCGAGAGCACGAATTAGTACGACATAATATTTTTTCTACCATGACACCCAAGGAGCTCCAAATAAGGGGCTTTTTAGTTATCTGATCTCTTATGCAGCCTGGATAAATGCATCTTGAATTAGGCTTTTTTTTTTTTTTTTGGTAATTCTAGGAACTTCAGAGAGTTGTTGAAGAGCACCCCAGCATCCATGTTGTAACACTTGGTAAGTAGAGGGCGCAAGTGGTGCATCGGCACTTTTACTATCCTGAAAATGATAATATTAAACTCCCTTTGTTTGTTTGCATAAAATGGAAAAATAAAAGTAAGGCCCAATCCCAGCTCAGGTCCTGTCAGCGAATGAACCGCGACTGCCGCTGGCCCTTTAAAAGCCTGAACCACCTCTTATACAGATATGTGTGAGTAAACGGTGTGTGAGTAAATAGTGTATGAGTGCGCCCTATGATGGGCTGCTGCCTCGTCTTGGGTTTTTCACTACCTTGCACCTGTTGGCTACAGAAGATGGATGAAGCTCAAACTATAATGTGTGTGAACCTCACATTTCTCAGTGTGATAGGACCATTTAACTGCAGCAGATTAACTTTTTGATTTTCTGAATAACTCGTACAACTCATATAGTATTAAAGAAATGATCATTCCGCTTCTTGAAGGAGTCATTTTATGTCACAACATAACACATTTCCCTTCCTGTATTGGGTTAGGGGTTTTCCCATAGAAATGAATGGATGGTCCCCATTTAGATAGGCACACCAACATGTGTGTGTGTGGGGGGGGAGGGGGTCTCAAAATAAGGAACGCTTCTTTACAACAAAATGCCCATTGTAAAATATTTACTGTTAAGTTGCTTTTAAATAAAAAGTAATCGTGTTCATGGCAAAATGGGCAGATGCTCAGGGACCCCCAGCCCCCAAACCCCCCCCACCTCCACGAACTGTAATTGGAATCGATTGCAAAGGTAGGGAAACTAAACTCAGGCTCAGTTTTGAAATGTTTTGGATCACCTGATATTTAAGTCACTAAGAAGGTAATGAATGTGTTTTATCGTCCTCTAAGATGTGACCAGTCAAGCCAGTATAGATGCTGCCGTTGAGGAGGTGTCATCTCTGCTGGGGGGCGAGGGGCTGAACTGCCTTATAAACAATGCAGCCATCGATGAGGACACAGACCTCAAAATGGTGACAGCTGAGGAGATGCTGAAGACATTTGAAAGTAACACTGTGGCCCCTCTCATGGTCACTAAGGTACAAAGAAAACTGAGTGTAGTAGCTGAAAAAGTACGGTCCTCTGCAAATGAAGAAAGTATGATTAAATCATGCATAAAACATACATTTTTGATGGAATCTCACCCACGTTCTCTGTATGCAGTTGTCATTTATTGTTTTCAAATTTCCCATTGTCTGCATGAACTGAATAGCTCTGTTACCAAAAGTTGATAATGGTAATTTCCTGTTATTTAATTTAGATTTTTCCTCCCGATGTATTCCTATTGCAGGCCTTTCTGCCGCTTCTGCGAGCAGCTGCGACGCGTGGCTCTGGGATGGGGATCCACAGAGCTGCTGTGAT
>JAODJX010000020.1:4870978-4888854 GCA_026776945.1 Isichthys henryi
CTATTATGGTTTATTAAGTGTCTTCACGTGCGCCTACCCTGGCCTTTACCCCCAAGTCTGACCGTCGGGCTTTGCAGTCTTAGGTTCTGGATTTGACTAAGACTCCTGCGTTGTGTTTCGGCTTCCTGCTCTCTGTGTTTGGGTTCCCTGCCCCTGAGATGTCTCCTTAGATAGAATATGAATGTGATATGGTATTCATTGAACATGGAGCCAGATTCGCCTGAGCAGAGGAGTGAGGTGCTCAGATCTGATTCTGGAACAGTTGAGTGCTCACCTTGGAGGCCCTGTAGCCATAGTACTTGATTTTCGCCAAAGCTCCCTGGTTGAGCTGGATGGAACCGAGTACGGAGGACATGTTGATCACAGCAGCTCTGTGGATCCCCATCCCAGAGCCACGTGTCGCAGCTGCTCGCAGAAGCAGCAAAAAGGCCTGCAACACCACGAAAAATCAAAATTAAATATCAAGAAATCATGCTTTCTTAATTACCAGAGGACCATACAGCTTCTTCGTACCTTAGTGACCATGAGAGGGGCCACAGTGTTACTTTCATATGTCTTTAGCAGATCTTCAGCTGTCACTGTTTCAAGGTTGATGGACCCGCCGACGGCTGCATTGTTTATAAGGCAGTTCAGCCCCTCGGCCCCCAGCAGAGATGACACCTCCTCAACGGCAGCATCTATACTGGCTTGACTGGTCACATCTTAGAGGACGATAAATATCACATTTATTACATTCATAGTATCTCATATATCAGGTTCCACTAAACAGTTTAAGTGATTCTGAATTTAGTTTTCTCCATAGTCCATTCTAAATATAATTTTTATTATTATTAATATTATTCAGATTATCTTAACAGCAATCATTTTATAAAGAAACATTTTGTTATAAAAAAACATATATTTTCATTTATAAATAAATACTGGTCACATGCCCAGTTTTAGATGATACACATCCCCAAATGAAATTCAAATTTAATAACTTTCACAGATTTTTGCCAACATACTGTATAACATTAATTATTTTTAAAAGAACAGGCCATGCTGATTTTGTAATATTTTTGTTGAGCTTCTTAAGAACGATTGTTGTAAATGTATTCCCTGCCTTACGCCCTTAGCTTCTAGAAAAGGCTCCGGATTCCAGCGACCCTGCACAGGAGAAGCGGATACACAAAATGGACGGATGGATGGATAGATAGAGGGAAGGATGGATTGATGTTGGAACGAGCAGTTTATAGAAAAGGGAACCGAACTGAACGTCCGTTTCGGGATAGTACGAGTGCCGATGCACCACTTGCGCCATCTGCTGGCAGGATCAACTTACCAAGTGTTACAACATGGACGCCTGAGGACTCCTTAGCAACTATTTGGAGATCCTAAATCGCCAAAAAAAAAACAAAAAAAAACGTCATTCAAGATACATGCATTGCTCCCTCTGTCTATTATTTACAAAACTGCATTCAAACATCACATGCTTGAGGGGGGGGGGGCTCCACATACATGAGATTACCATTGTATTCCCATTATTTTACCGTAAAGTCTATATTAATTAATAGTATTAATAAATATCACTTAATTGAAAAACAGAATACATAAATAAAGCAGATTTGTCGTGGCAGTGTACTACGTAATCGGCCACCGTCGAGTGACCCCTCCCAGCTTGGGGCCCCAGGCTACTGCCTGCCTTGCCTGTCCAGTCTCTACGCCTCTGGTGAAATTCACTTGTTATATTTACCGCGACAAGTAGATCTTCCTCAGGCCTGTATTACAAAGCAGGATTTCTTGCTTAGCCAGAAACATGCTGGATTTAAGGTAGTATCAGCTAAATGTATGTGTAAGTAAATGCAAGAAATCCTGCATCGTGATACAGATCACTGGAAACAGATCAATATTTTGTTGATCTTTTAAACTATTTAATGGATTTAATTGGAAAATATATAAAAACACGCCTTACCTTTCCAATTGAGAAGAGTTATACAACACTAATTATCAGCATATGATAATGAAAAGATGGGATATACTACCTCTGAAGCCGCTGGGTTACGGGCAGTCGCGATAATTAACGCCGGTCTTTCAGTCTTTTTAGCCAAATCTTTAACTATTTGCAGACCGATGCCCCTGCTCGCCCCGGTTACCAGCACTGACCGACACCCGCTCATCATTAGAGCTGTACCAGGCAAAAACCGCACTCGCAATGTACCTGTTATGAAGAGAAAATGTCGTAATTGCTGTTTAGGCGTGGTTTTTATCCTTCATCGACGTTGTCATTACGATGGGCGTACATAAAATGCACAGTGACGAGTAAGATGTTCTCCTGCGTTTTTACATTGAACAGTTGTACCAATAATCAGCATCTCAATGCAAAAAAAAAAAATCTGCCTTTAAACCTTAAAGTTGCGTGTGAATTTCGCGTTGGGCCTTAGGTTAAATATATTTATTAATAGGATTTCATTGTAGGGAACTACGCTGGAAAATAAAATGGGAATAATCTTCCATAGTTAATTCATCCAGAATAATTCAGAAAGGTTTTCAAATGTTGGATGCAAAAAAAAGCGATATAAAAGTTTTATTCTTCAAACATTATACTATTAATAATACAATAATAATAATAGATATGTAAAAGCATATGAATGCAGTTTAACAGATATAGTAACAAATATAGTAATTGCTTAGAATAAAAGTTATATAATTTTCACTAATGATGAACAAATATGAGACCATTATGTAACTTGTGTTATTCATGACTTGTTCCTCGTGAACCCAACATCATGCAAGTGCTCCAACACAGGCCAAGAAGTTCATAAACAATCACAACACATCTCCCTTTCTAGAGCAAAGAGTGGACTGTCTTTATCTCAACAGACCTGTCTTTGTGACAGGAAGGTCTGGTCCTGCCTGAATTTGAAAATGAACCTCAAACTAGACAAACTCTTAACTAACTCACTGTACCGTACCACACTGTACCTACTGTGATGGTCTACGTTGGGGGTCCAAGGTGAGCGATACATTACAATACAATGACTGCCCAAGATACATTCCCTCACCCTCTCAAACATGGCCGGTGCATTTCAGAACCCAAACAGCATCGACCGGAGGTGCCATAGACCGTAACTGATAGTGAACAGGGCCTTGTTGGAGGTCTAGAGAGCTAAACCACGTCGACCTGGCAATGTCATCGATCTGGGACACTGGTTATGAATCTTTCCAGCTCACGGAAAGTATGAGGTAGTGTGATGATGCAATAATACAAGTGCAAACTGGAGATATATTATGTGCAAATTGTTCAGTTTTATGTAAACAAATGAGCAAACAAACAGCATAAACAGTGTTCGGTGGAGGAACCAAATTGTGTGTGAAGGGTGGCGATTCAGCAATGTCCTGTATGACATTGACAGCTGGGGGGGAAGAAATCCTCAGCCTAACCCCTAAATTCCACCGTAGAATCAGTTGAAACTTTGTGTGGCTAATTGTCAGAATATTCTCAAGATGGAATGGTGGTAACAATACACTGAGTGGTCAATACCAGTAATTTTCTTTTCCACTCGATTCAATCCAGCACCACGGTGGATGTTGAAGATACCAATATTCGATACCATACAAACCCTGAGTCTGGGGTGGCATCGATTATTCTATTTCACTAGTCACTACTGTCTGCATGTTAGTAGTTCATGTTAGTGGTGATCATTATAATAACATATACTTTTAAATAACAAGGAAATATAGACATTTTATCGTTAAAATCGATTATCAAAATGAAACGTAGGGGTCGTAAAAACTTGCTTGAATACATTTCAGTAATCAATCCACACATCCTTCCTTTTTAGTCTATAGCACGTGACGACGGTTACTGGACGTCCAGTAGTTCCAGCGCACGAAGGTTACGCTACTTACGAATATTTTAGGCCTTCTGTACTGTCACAAGCTGCGTCATTTATAAACATCGTAACTGTGAGGACATCGATTATCACTACAGTAACCGTTTTGTATGGTGCCTGGTTTATACTGTGGCGTCGGTGAAACGGAAAAAGCCCGTCTGTGCTTATTTTGGTGATTAGCGATTATTTTTTTCAGCTCGTTCGCTTACAGAGGATAGCTAGACTGCTAATCTGCCGATAATCATGTGTATTTCAGTAACCACAATTCAGGTTCATTAGTAATTATCCAATTATTTTACAGATTTTGACAGCAGTAGATGATAAAGTGAATATATCCCGTGCTAAGTGTATGTGTAGGACGTTTACAAAGGATCGCTCACAAAATAATCACATTAAACTAACACGATGTGGCGCGGTGTTTTATCTGAAGTGTGTGTGAAGTTGTTAACAGCATCTACGAAACATTTCAGTAACAGAAATCTGATGAGATTTTATTTTCAGACGAGTAGAATGGAGAGTTCTAAAGATCAGGAGTATTATGACATCTACAGTGATATGTCCCAGACCTATTTCATATTTCCCAATGAAGACGACGGTATTCTGACCTGTTTACAAGCTTTCATCGAAGAATCGAGTGGGAAACATCCAGACGTCAGACCAGATGGAGATCTCCATACCAGTGTAGTTGATCGAGGTGGAGTGGGTGAGACCCTTTATAAGTAAATTTTCAAGTTTCACAAATTGCTTCCAAAAGATTCCCTCTCCCCACTGCCGCTTGCCAGCTGTCACCCTTTTCACAGTATCTGGGACAACCATGTTACTTTGCTTCCAGAACCTGTAACTGAGCTGGAAAGCAGCACTGGATTTGGTTGCGCATGGACTTCTGAAGGGGAGGGTCACTATAGCTTGATGTCAGTAAGTGAAGCAAATCTTGGTGTCGTATTTTAAGAAAATAATAATCCTTAAAATAATATAATCCTTAAAATCATAGAATTTTCAAAGGCAAATGTGTATTAGTTCTTCACTTTATTTTATGTACTTGTATATTCTGCATGGTACGTTATCGCTAAGCCATAAAATTTTAGAGACAATTCACATTAACATGAAATTATTCTTCTTCAGGTTGTAGCATCAAACTTGAACTTGAAAATTGTTAGAATAATTGCAAGTTATTTTGGGTTATCTCTCACATTTTATGATTTAGTGTCCGTATACAGTATGTGATGCATGATATGTGGTTGCAAATTTTCTTATTCACAAGTTATTTCTGCTGATATGCTGTAAACTGGATGGGATAGAGTTGTATAACTATGTGATCCATTCAGGGAGGGCTGCCTGACATATTGCATAACAGTTTTCTGTGTGTTTTCAATAAATGGTTTCTATATTCAATTTGTCCAAACATGTATGGTGTATGACATTACCTTCTGCTTGGTGTTGCCTGTTATTCAGCACTGTGGAGCAGTTTTTTTAGAGTGTCTAGACCAGCCGGGGGAGAAGACCACCACGCAGGGGCTGAATATTTGTCAGGTGAGATCGTGTTGGTTTGATAGCATTCAAGTACTTATCTTGAGTAGGTCCAGGGAAAATTTGTAATGGTGCGGGTTCTTATTGGACAGTCGTTAACATGCTTGGATTTGATTGGTTGAGACTAGGCATATGCACAAGGGAGTTTGTTAAAATCTCAATACGTCCTTTTTGGTTTCAGGCTATTGGTGGAGGTAATGGGTCCGGACAGACTGTGGCACTAAACATCTGCGATTTGAGTACCCATTCTCTGCGCTGGGGGCAAACCTTTCCTGTCACAGAGCTTCAGTTTGAGTCGATGTCCGAAGAAGAAACAAGAGAGCCCAGTGTTATTCATGGAAAAGGTCAGCAGCACATTAAATCATGCGTGTTTAATTGCATCAGTTAGGCCTATTATTACTAATGACAGTATTGGTGCACATAAATTTAAACTTTCATGTATTTGTATAATTATATCTCGGTATAATTGGATTCCTGATATCAGAAATTGTATTTTCAACTAGTTCAGATTTAATTTTTGACATCAACACTTGGTATTACGACTAGTTAAAACTTGATTCCTGATATTAGAAACTGGTATTTTAACTAAATTTGAATGTTTTAAATCAGAAATAAAATTTAATTTTTGATATTAAGAATTTGTATTCTTACCAGTTACAATCCTCTTGAAATGAATTGAAGCGGAAACTAATGTACTATATCACATAATAACAATGTGACTCCAACCTCTCCTTTGGCCTTATTGTCAGAGAATAAAGAATGAAATGGTTGAAAATGTAGCACAATAAACTCCATGTCATTGGATATATTTATTTATTACAAGAGTACCAAGCAGGCAATGCGTGGGCTAATCTACGAAAGTATAAGGTCAAGATGGAAAAAACTGTAGAAAATGACATTTGTCAGACCTATACATTGTAAAAAAAACGAATAGAAGCAACATAAAACATACACTCGACACTGGAAATTAGTTTGGTATCACGAGAAAATTGATATTTTCTTTAGTAATTTAGTAGTAGTTGTTGTAATGAGACTCTATCAGAGCAAGAAACCTATTGTTGACTCCACCAAGTGGTTGTATAATGTACTGCAGTTAAGCCATATTAGCTGTTTTTCTTCTCAAATTTTTTTTCAACTGAACCTATATATCAATAATCATTTTATTTTTCCATTTGTCTGTCACATGAACAGTTATGACTAATTTAGAAAACATTAAAATGGAAAACCTACCAGCAGAGGGCTCCACGATGGCTCTACCCTACCTGCCTCCATCCAGCATCCCTCCCCTGCAGCCTGGGGCCGACTCCCTCTCCCCCACATGCTTCATCCCACCAGTGTCTCTTGGAGCAGAACTGAGCTACAGTACCCTGCCCACGTCCTATTTCCCTCAGGTAGCTTGTGTTCCAGAATTGAAACTTTTTCTGCTCACATGTAAGTATTCTTAAACATTCAGAAAATAATGGAGGTAAACACGTATCCCTTGATTAAAAAGTCGTTTTTCTGTTCTTTCGTCCCATTCCAGCAGACTCCCTGTGCAGTGTACGACAACTCATTAGTAATAACAACGCAGAGAAAGCCTGAAACATCACTTATTCGGTGAGAAGGACCCGTGCAGAAACGTTTAAGCTCGTATAAGTAATTCCAGTTTAGAGTAGAGTTTGACTGACATAAATGTTTCATGAAAGGATTTCAGAATTTCCTGGGGACTCCAGATTGAAAAGGCCATGTAACTGCACTAAATCCCAGTGCCTGAAATTGTAAGCATTTTTTAAACCGATGAGTTGAAGTTTGTTGTGTGTGTTGGTCGCTGTTTTCAGTCCGTCACTCGATATCTAGCTTCATGTCAGGGGTTATTATGGAGTTTGGGGATAGGAACACAGCAGGAGGGTATGACACCAAAAATGAGGTTTTTCTCTGAATGTGAATGTGCAATGGAGATGCTGAATGACTCTGACTAGGTGTTTTATGTAATCATGTTAATAATAATAATAATAATAATAACCAATTAATAATAATAATAATAATGCATTTTATTTATAAAGCCTTTCTAAAGGTCACCTTACATAGCCCATAAAAGACATACATAAAAAATTAATAGAAGAAAAGAGTTAAAGTTATATATTGTGCTGTAATTAGCTAATTACTTATAATTTGCACAAATGTAATTGTTCACAATTGCCAGGTCCCTGATGCACAGAACCAGATGTAGCTGTTAAATAAGAAAAATACAGCTACATAATTACTTTATAGTAACCCCAATAAAGGCTAATTAATTATGAGGCTAGAATAACCGTATTGGCCAAGTGTATAAGTTTGGGTTGAGTACATCTCATTATTAATGTTAATGAACCTTAACACATTTCTCTATATCCTAAAGTTACTGTGACTGCTTCGCAAATGGGGAGATCTGCAGCAACTGCAACTGTATCAATTGCCACAACAACACTGAACATGAGTCAGAGAGAATCAAGGCCATCAAGGTACGACGTGCTTGTGTCATGGTGCTGTGCTACTGTTAAACGTGTTATGCTACATCTTATACATGTTTCTGTAGCATGTTCTATTGGCTTACCTGACCTGTACACCCTTGTCCTGTATTGCCATATCATTCGGTGCCAAAATCTGATCAAACCGTTAATGATATATCTTCATGTAAAGTTATTTATATGTTGCATTCTAAAAGAGCAGTACATAAATGTTGTATAAGACGTAATGAAATAGAAAATACACTTTGATAAGAAAAACACTGTGGTGGGAAAAAACCCCTGAAACCATTGCTGTAATATTAGGTATCTGGTATTATATCTGAATTACTATGTATTATGTACAGTGTCAGATGGTGTGCAGTTATTGTAGTTAGTTATATATACAGTGTGCTTTTCTGTTGTCGTCTTTGGGAAACAACACCAGACATATCTAAAGAGAAATCCGGAGGCCTTCCAACCGAAAATCGCTAGTGGAATCCTGGGGGAGGTTAATGGCCGTCATAGCAAGGGCTGCAATTGCAAGAGATCTGGCTGCTTGAAGAACTACTGTGAGTGCTATGAGGTGAGGGGCCATGTGCCAGGCCAGATGAGCGGGGTATGAGGGGAGGGGGCATGTACCAGGCTGGGTGAGAGTGGGTATGAGGGGAGGGGGTGCGTGCCAGGCCGGGTGGGAGTAGGTATGAGGGGAGGGGCCATGTGCCAGGCCAGGTGGGAGTGGATATGAGGTGAGGGGCCATGTGCCAGGCTGGGAGGGAGTGGGTATGAGGGGAGGGGGCGTGTACCAGGCTGGGTGGGAGTGGATATGAGGTGAGGGGCCATGTGCCAGGCCGGGTGGGAGTGGGTATGAGGTGAGGGGGTGTGTACCAGGCTGGGTGGGAGTGGATATGTAGGGAGGGGGCACCACTGTGCATTCTGCTGACTTGTATGACCTCCTACAGGCCAAGATCATGTGTTCCTACATCTGCAAGTGCGTCAGCTGTAAGAACTATGATTTGCGTCTAGAGCGTAAGATGGGCTTTTCCGAGGACTGGAGCAACAAGCAAGACACCAACCTTTACGGTATAGACATAGATCAAAGCCGCAAGTAAGGATCTTGTTTAAAACTATGTATTTTATAGTAACAACCCTCTCAAGGCATAACAGACATCATCATAAACAAGTTTCTACTGTGTTAATGTTTTTCATTTTTACTTTGATACTTGTCCTCATCACTTTAGTATTCAGTAAGTATATACACTATTTACAAATGTATTTATAACATAGTATAATCCACACCAACGGCTATGTAGTAATATAACAGATTTGAACCCCCCAGCAAAATCTGCGAGGCAGGCTACAGGCCAACACCACTGGTGTCAATCTCAGGTGGGGGGTGGGGGGGAGGGGCAGCAGCAGTACAGCTAGAAGGAGAGAAACCAGAAAGATTATAAAGCTGAGCAAAACACCCAGAATATCAAAGATCATGAATATGTTTGTTCTATTTTTACAGACAAAAAAAAATGAAATTGTGATGAATAAAACAAACCATTACACTGAAATTACACATACTAGTATTTAGCAATAATAGTTTCTGTGTGTGAGAATGTAGGCGTATCCATAAAAAGAGTAGCTCAAACAGTAGTATAAAAACAATACATCAGAAGGACTTGAATCTTCTCAGTTAATTCAGGTACACATTTGTTTTAGTCTTGCAGTTTTCAACTTCTCAGCTCCACCCTCTATACTACTGTTAAGGATAATCTGAGAGATGTCAGACATTGTTGTGATCTTCAGGGGATTTTTCACTGTTTCACCAATGATCTGGCTCTCAAAAATATCCTGTTATATCGGCGAAGGACTGAAGAAACCTCATCAGCCGATTCCATGTCTGAAGCAGAAGTAATTTTCATTGATTCAATTGGGAAAACGTTGAGGTTCATTGGTGCCTTCTGTGTTTTTTCATGCCGCGACTCAAGCGAACCTGGATGAAAATATATCAATAATTAAATGGTTTGACCTTTGTTTCTATAGTACATAATCTGTCAGGACTGAATGCTTTTCTTGTACGAAATAATTTATTACTTCTAGAAAGGTTTGTATGAGTCCAAGGAATAGCGTTATTGAAAAATATGGGATTAAATACTGTGTTTTTTTCATTCATCTCTGAGCTGACAACTTGAATTATATACAGAAGTACAGCAGCACACGGTGTTTAGCAGTATAAATGAGTTAAAGATGTGAATAAATAAAATACATGGATTACAAAAGGATGGAGTCTTGCACTAGCCTTGTTTGATTTTTGATCTTTTTCTTAGTGTCCCAATCAATGGATTGCAGATGATGCCAGGTGCAACCCTGTTTGCTTAGACTTCATCGATCGCTGTGTTTAACAGGTGTCCTCTGGCGTGTGTCACGCTCGACGCCGTAAAAGCGACATGCGGCTGCCTCATTTCTCGAGCAGAGGAGGCAGAAAAGGAAGGCTTCACTTTGCCTCAAGCTGAGGCAGTGATCCTGCAGGAGTTTGGCCAGTGCCTGATGCAAATCATCCAGTCAATTTTTAGACACGAGGACCTGCAGGTTTAATTTGAATGGATGCAACATGACTGGTTTCTTTAAACTATTTAATTCATGACAAGAGCCCTTAGGATGCTTTAAAACACTTATTTTATTACTTATATGACAACTTTTGCTGTACTATGTATTATTTGTTTGTAACCATACAGTGTTTTGTTACAGTTATTTATTTCTGAATGTAACTTTTTACGTTAAATTCATGCATATTTTATTTATTGCCATTTAACCAACGTGCATGTGCAAGATACATGTGTAATAACACAGATTTTCAGACTTTTAACATAACTTGCCGAAGTATGTTCTTTTAAGAAATTCCTTTTTTTCCTAACAAGTATTTACTAAATTCTATCTTTGTAAAATTGTGTCTTATCATATTTATGAGGTAAAGTTCAATAAAAATACTGAATTCAAAATTATGGTTGAATATTTATTGCATAAAATTTTCAGTTTCAAAAAACTCGAAGTATTAATTGCTAATAACGTAGAAATTCTTTCTTATATTCCTATTATATATTAAGTTCCTATTATATATTAAGTTATACTGCATTGGAATGTAGAAGCTAGTCCCCCCGTATCTGTGAGTCCCATGACCCTACCGCAGATCGCCGAAACCACGAATAAAAGTGAACCATCTAAGGACCCCATATAGAATGTGATTGATTATCAACATCAAATGCATTAATAATAAGTTACATTGTACATTATTATACAGTACTGTAGGCCAATTCTCTCATATGAAAGGGATTGTGACATTTAGCCTAATTCTCAAGAGAAGATACAGCAATGAAGAAGTATCGTGTATAAAGGGATGAGGGAGCAATGAAAATCATGCTTTTTATGCCTCTTAAGTGACAAAGGAACGAAGAAAAAACATACTGTTACACATTTTACAATGTGACACTGGATATAGGGGTACTACTGTACTACTGTAACTCAAATAGAAGTTTATTTATGCACAACAGCACAGCATATGATAGTAGATGCTGGCAATTAAACATAAAATGAGTTTCCTGTTCTTTTTCCTAGTACGGACTGGGGGACGGTGGTCTTCAAATTATCCAAACACGGGGGCACAACATAAAGGAATACCGTGGATGGAATCTCAGTCTATCACAAGGCCTACACGGAATGAACAGTTTAGAAACACCAGTTCCCTTAACTGCGGAAGGAATCCCATAATACATCGGGAGAGCATGAAAAATCACGTGCGTTCACACCCTCAACAGTGCAACCAATAGACACACGTACTCTACTGTTATTAGGACTTCTTACAGAGCTCGTTCAATGTATGCAATATGACCTTCTTAGTTTTCCAGCTGATGATCCAACAATATTTGACAATTGCCAAATTAAAAGGAGACATTTGATAAAAAAAAATATATCAATAAATGACTTCAAACCATAAGGTTACACCATGCCTTGTATTTGGATTAAAATTCATGGATGAAAGATCGTCTTGCTATTTTAAGCACATCTATACTCTTATTTTTTTTGTTGAATATAGGCCTACAAGTAAAAATATAGATACATTAATTTAATCTATACTTCATTACATTATTAACCTGGCATTTTGGCAGTCAAAATATCTGATCTAGTGATCCGCGTACCAACACAGAATAATATTCAGACTTTTACCTTTTTGAAAGTTAATTTCTTTAGGGCAACACATAACAGAAATATGTAACTTCGTGCATCCAAGTTCGTTATATTACAGTTGATCTTTTTATAGTTACGCTGTTTTTCTTTTCCAGCACTTTTGAAAAGTTTACTGAAGGCAAATCCTGGAAAATCGTTATGTCATTCGTTTTCATTACCGGCATTATGGATTTGACGTTAGCTTTTGTTTTCGCGTTTCCCCACCTGAGGATATGTGCCTTCGAGACTAACCGCGCACGGTTGGAGGTATTGAACCCGAGATCCCGTTGTTTTGAGTCACAAATGTGAATAAAAAGCACAACCGCTGGAAAGCAAGAGATTATTCCAGTGATCTAAAACAAGCGTCGTTCTGGGAGAAATGGTAAGTGTAGTGTATGTATTGAGTAATTAGCTGTATATGTACCGAGTAATTAGCAGTGTATGTAGTGTATGTGGGAATGTTTTTCAATTGTAATTTCATGGCCATATCTCTTCTCAGAAGACTAGGACAAGGTTGATGTTCATTTGCACAATAATATTGGTCTTCCTGGTGGTCCCTTCAAACTCAACACCGAAGGTAAAATATTAGAATTAAAATCTGAAATAAGTGTGGAATTTGTGGACTTCGTATAACTAATACTCAGAAACATAACGATTAGTGTGTTGTGTATACTTCCAGCAGAGTAAACTGAACGTAAAAAACTGGGGCCCGCAGTCAATGATGTATCTCAAGGGAAAATGTAAGTTGCACCTCTTACATGTATATTGTGCTTCACTGCCAATCACTAGCCCCACATCACACCTTTGGAAATTATTTTTAAAGGTACTTATTTACTTACAGATGGCAGAAGATATGTGAATGACTACGAAGAAAATAATACGTATAGATTAGGACTGAATAGCTGGTATACGGTTCTAAAAGGTAGGAACTCCAAACCTACATTGTGAATCGATAAAAAAATGACGGATGTCCATAATACCTTTGAGTACGGCATTGCTTCACGACACCTACTTGATGTTTTCAATATTTGTTTCAGGGCTTAAAAATGTGAAACCAGTGGAGATCAGAAAAATCCGAAGACTACTGACGGCAGAAAATGTAGTGTTCCGCTATATATAGAATTACCTTTTATTTATTGTTAAAATGTATGTACTTATTACGCTATTAAATTCACAACGGGACTTCATTGTGTCAATGTATTGTTTTTGTGCTCTTCGTACCGTAATTTTTACAGTACCAAGATGAAAGCATATTTTTTCCACGTTCATAGCGACAGATCAGCCGTCGCGATTCTTACAGACCCAACTTGAACTTTGAACATTTTGGGGTTTGCATATACGGTGGGATGGGGGATCGATTTGTGAAATATCATGCATTTATTAATGAAGTATCTGGCGATATATATTTAAGCAATACATACATAGGCTCAGAACAGCAAATAAAGTGAAACTGTTCTCGTATAATAATTAAATAACTGGTCTATAACCTGGAACATACTGACCAATTAAAATGCAGGATACAGTTTAACCCGTAGCCGATTGGGATATAGAGGCTGGGCTTTTTTTTATCTTGACCTTATATTACGCTTGGTAGATAAATACTAAGCTGTTTTTGAAGGGCATTCAAGCTCTCCGACGACTGGTGAAAGCTGCGATCCTTCACGCTTCGGCCTTGGGTGTTAAAACTGAGCGAGAAACGCTACTGAGAAGGACCATGTCTGCGTTCGGTCGCTCCTTCAGCTTCATCCGACCTACCCTGCGATCCATGATCACCTCCAAAGCCAGCATTTCGTCCAAACCTGCGAAACACAACTTAACAGTCGCTGTAAGTAACCTAGAAGTTTCTCAGTGGAGTTATTGCGCACGTTCCCGAAGTGCAGAAGTGCGCTTTGATTAAACGTTTACGAGTTTTTTTTTAATTGCTGCTTTTGGATACATACAGTTTATTAATATTTAATTTAGCGCTGCTTTTTTCCGACTGACGTCTAAAAATAGATCCAAAATACGACCTTAATACCTGCTTATGTAGAGACGTAAATGATATCTCATTTGGGCGAAATGCGTCTGGAACTCTGAATATTTACAAGACGCCAGAATCCGCGTAAACGCCATTGCACCTGTGTCATATTTCATGTCTGCCGAAAACACCAAAAAAACAAGCTTTGTTGAAATTGAAGTATATTCCCTAAACTTTGAGCAGTTTCCGACAATTGTGCTGTTGGAATTTAATATATGTGCGTGTCTTCCTGCTGACTGTTGGTGAATTGTGTTGATCACTAATGGCCTCGCAGTGTACTTTTTTTTTTTTTTTTTTTAGTTAATTAAACTTAAAGATTCAAAAACTTAAAAATCGACCGTGATTCATTGCATTATAACGCATCATGTATAAATCCCATAAGGACCGCACAACCTGCTGCGTTCTGAGCGTGCGCGCGAGAGGCGGTGTATATAACTGTTTAGTTGGCTATATACATAGAATTTTACTTGTAATACCGAAACGTGACCAATCGTTCTTACCGCTGCCAATATCTGCCCTCCAGGAGCAAACCATTGCGATGGTTTCCTTGTTTGCTGCAATCCTGGGCCCCTCGGGATGGATCCTGACCAACTTGGAGGAGTACAAAAAACGCTGAGGAAATATGGAACAACGTGAACCCCAACAAGATTCCCCCCACCCCCGAAGTCATTTCTCCAATATAAAAGCGAATGGTCATGCACCAAGTTTCTAATAAATGCTCATAGAACATGCCTTTGCTTGGATTCATTGTCAGTGTTGAATAGCTTGCTAGTTGTTTGTGTCTGTCCTCTCAGGGGTCTAAATATGATTATTTGACCTCATGCAAAATGCATAAATTGTGTTTCTGGCAACATTTCTAGATAGTGAGGGCCTAAAAATGCCACCAAGGGAGCTTGAACTATTCTGCTGTATTGATATAGACAATTTAGATACACTGATTCACTAATCGGCGTCGTTTTAGACAAAAGTCTGCTACCTTTGGGTAAAGATCAACAGGCAGGAGAACAGACTCCTAACACAGAGCCTAAGTGGCATTCAACCCCCTTACTGTCAGCATAAGGCTGTAGTACTGCCTACTGACCCACTGTGTCTATTTCCCAAGCATTAGATATCTATATTTTAAGTAGATGTTTTTTATATGGTCACCCATTCAATTATAACTTCAGCTATAGAGATTACTAATTTCATTTGGTCGGTTTGTTAATGAATCGGGTATCTCCCACTGAAATGGTACTGTGATCTTACAGTAGATCATAAGTAAATAAACAAAGACAGTGACATGAAGTAAGTTTCCTTTATTGAGTCTGGGGGGGAAAAAAAACAACATTCCCTGTCAGTAAGTGGTGGTTTTCGCAAACTGACTTGCTCAGTACAAAAAAAAAAATAATTACATATTTTAGTATCTCTTGAACTGAACATGGGCAGTTACAGACATGAACTGTACCTGCAGTAATGAACAGATTAAACACTGGGCTGTGCATGTTTTCAGTAAAATGCGGTTGGCTGTCTGACTTTAACTGGGCAAAATAAACACATGGATTAAAAAAAAAAAGATATGGTCCAAAACATCTTTTAAAGAAATAAAATAAAAAAAGAAGAGTAAAACATAGCACCCAACTTTAAATATAAAACAGTACTCAGAAGAGTTTAACGTGTTGGGTACTGCAGTTCCTCTTAGTCACTATTCCAAAATACAGTCAGAGATGATGCCCCAGTGGGTGTTGGAGAGGTCTGAAGGACCCAGGTAAAAGCTGGACAGCCACGCAGAACCTGCAGGATGCCTGCTCTAGGTGAGAATGTCGTGTGCTTGCTGCTCCACCAGCATAGCCATGTTCTTCACATCGCCACACCATAAGTCCAGGCGATCCTTCATGCCCTTGATCTGGAACCGCAGGAGGTAGAATCAAATGTCAAGGGAGGTGCAGAGACATCTACACAGAAAGCTGTCCCTGGAGCTACAAGCTTACCTGTTGCAGATCCAATACCCTTGGCTGTACCCAGGTCATCTGAACCCTTTGATCCACCTCGTCGATATTGCCTTTGATCAGCCCCACAGACAGAGCCTTCATCACCAGCAGTTCCACCTGTGAGGAGTTGGAGGGAAGCACTCGCGCCGTTTACACAGAGTGACACGTACGACGCACTTGCTACCACATATTAAGTGAGAGAACGCCGAGGAAATAAGCCAATATATGTCATGGGAAAAAAATGAATAATAATAATGCAACGTACAACGATGCAACTGACTAACCTCCTCCACAGGGATTTTGGCACTGTGTGCGATTTCGTGGAAAGTCAGCTGCCTGTGATTGGCTGGACGCGTGAACGTCATCTTGAAAGAAGGAAAAAAAACAAGTCAGTAAGCTTATAAACAGAGATCAAAAAATAAAACCTCTTAAAAAGTCCAAGTACCTCCATCACACAAAGGAGCTGGATCTTCTGCATTAGCTTGTGTTCCTGTGCTGCGAGATCAGGCTGTGGAGAAAAATGTATTAGTAACATTTAAACAAACACATAACCGATGACAATTCTGCATTGCTATGTCGTATAAAAAATGAGTACAGACGCTCCTCTACTTACGAACTTTCAGACATACGAACGAGGAGGACTGCAAGTCTAAATTGTGTTCGTTGGGCTCTCGTTTCCTATCTGCAACATTTTTTTTTTCTGCGTGCCAATTCCGGGTAGTATGTCTCCTGGCTGCTACTCCCGCTGCGCAGCAGCGAAACGTGTGGACTCCCAGCATCCTAGTTCTTTGTACTCGCGTATAGCCTTAAAATGATGTTGAATAATGACTTACGAACATTTAAAGTTACGAATGGCCGTTCGGTACGCAACTCAGTCGTAAGTAGAGGAGCGTCTGTATATGCTTCCATGCAAGGTTTTTGCCTTTGGTGCAGATGTCTTTGTTGCTGTAAAAAGACCCTCCCTCACCTGTTGACCCCAAGCAGTCTTGTAGGCCTGGAATTTCTCCACATTGCCCGCGTTGAAGGCATAAAGCGTGTCGATCAACCACTGCTTGTCTGTATTCCTGAGAGACTCCAGCACTGGATGCATGAGCTGCAGGGAACAGCACACATTAAAAGCGCGGCTTTAAAACACACCATAATTAATTCCGGAATACTGGCTTCAATTACTCCATATTAATCAACAGTTGATTCTGAGCCCGTGGGACTGATGAGCCAGGATTTGCAACGTTATGACTGCCAATTTCACTTCAGAGGCTCTGGTTTTATAGCCCGTAGCAGGTTCTGATGCAGATCCATCAAATGGTCTTAGCGTATAAATCGATCACATTTTGAATTTTTTTTTTTTTTTTTTTTTTAAAAAGTGATTTACCAGTTCTCCAAAGTTATAAACTCCCTCCCCTAAGAGTCCTGCCAGCCCCAATGTAAAGGCTCTCTCCTGTTGCTCAGCCTCTGTGGGTGGGAAGAAGGGAGGGCTCTAATAAATCATGTTAAAAACATAAAACAGTTTTTCCCTATTTTAAAGCAGCCAGTCATGCATTTAAAACACATGATAATGCAAAAATGAGCACAAGACTGATGTACAGTGGCAGTGTTTACGTTTGCGCTAAAATCCATTTCTCTTCTCTGACTACCTGTTGGGAGTAAATTACCTGAAAGGTCCTTAACATCCACACACCCCAGGTATCGTAGAGCATCTTTGTAGTAAGACGCATGGTTCCCGATGATGCGGTAGTACTTGCTGGAAAGGTCGTAGAAACGCCCGTGCACAGATGTCACACCAGGCAGATTATTCAACATCTCCTCCACCTCCTCGATT
>JAODJX010000020.1:4894996-4917444 GCA_026776945.1 Isichthys henryi
GGAGTACCCGGAGGAAACCCCACGATGACATGGGGAGAACATGCAAACTCCACACACATGTGACCCAGGCAGAGACTTGAACCCAGGTCCTAGAGGTGTGAGGCAACAGTGCTAACCACTGCACCACCATGCCGCCCCCTGAGTTAAATTATGAGTTAAATAATTTAAATGAGTTAAATTGCCTGATTCTGTATTTGTAAATATTATTTAAAATATTTAATAACTACTACTTCTTCCTGATGCCTGACAGCCTGACATAATGGCAGGGACAGTCCCCAAGTGCTCGACCTGCCACGGTGTCATCAAGCCTGATATTGTTTTCTTTGGTGAGGAGCTTCCTCTCCAGTTCTTCTCGTACCTCACTGACTTCCCCGTCACTGACCTACTCATCGTCATGGGGACGGCACTGGAGGTGAGTCTGATCACTCAAAGAACCGTGGAGTTCAGGAAGGAAATGAAAAACCTGAAGTTCACATTATAAAGAAAGTTCTGGAGACAGCAGTAGGTCATGATTTGTGGTTACTGGGGCCTCAGGCATTAACTGATACATTCTTGTAATGATCTGGTACAGGTGGAGCCTTTCGCCAGCCTGGCCTATGCTGTTCGACAGTCTGTGCCGCGTCTCCTGATCAATCGAGATCTTGTGGGGCCCTTTGCCGGCCGCTCCCCTCGGCACAACGACGTGATCCAGTTGGGTGACATCGTGGATGGAGTCCACAGGCTTGTGGACGCTATGGGCTGGAAGGAGGAGCTGGATTCGCTGATGGCTAACAGCAATCAAAAGCCATGATGCTCACACACACAGAGACACACATACACCTATTAAGGATTATAGGCATTAAGGTGTTGCACACACTGAATGGACGGCCTGCCCATCGTGGGATGCTCTTACACTTCGGCCATTTTTGAATCACCAGTTCACCTGAACTGAAAATCTGTTGGCTGTGAAACTGTGGTTTTTGGCTGTTTGTTTTCTTTTGTTAGTGGGACCTGGGGGTCTGTATCACAAAGCTGGATTTCTTGCTTAGCCAGATAACCTGTTGGATTTAAGGTAGTACAGTATGGGCTAAGTGTAAGTGAATGAGGAAAAAGTCCATTTAACTGGGGTACCTTAAATCCAACAAGTTATATGGCTCATGAAGAAATCCTGCTTAGTGATGCAGTCCCTTGGTAGAAGATTCATGTTTAGATACACTTATCTTCCTATAGGGAGCGGTGTGTAGTTCAGGAGGCTAACACATGTCTGTGGACCCTTGAGTAAGGTCCTTAACCCCCAGTGCCAGGGGTGCTGCTCACTGACTGACCCTGTGCTCTGACCCCCAAGCTCGCTCTCCCCTGTATATGTGCCTGTGAGTCTCACCGAGAGCAAGATGGGCTATATACTGATGAGTATTTAATATATAATCCCATATGTAAGTAAAGACCTTGAAAACCTGAGGAAACCAAGGAAATAATGTTTGTGACTAAATGCACTTTTCTCATGTCTCATCGGATGTACAGGATATTTGAATATTTCTGTATCTGTATTCAGTCCCCCGCGAAGCCCCACGCAAGTGTTTCCCAATCCGGTCCTCGGAGACCCACAGTCCATCCATGTTTCTGCTCCCTCCCAGCTCCCTGCCAGACAGTCTGCAAAACATGGACTGTCTGTGGGTCCCTGAGGGCCGGACTGGGAAACTCTGCCCTGCACAATCTATATTGTCCATCTGTGTTACTTACAAATGGCAACAAATCACCAAAGCATCCTCCATTGGACTGGCCAGCTACCTCAGTGTCTGAACCTGCCATGCTGTTGTCATTCCATCCAGATGGAAGTTGTAGTGATTTGTGCATGTGACTGTCCATGATGTGGGAACAGCTGAAGCAGCCCCATCTCCGCATTACAGGTACCCCTGCTTGGTCCAGCATTAAATTATTAGTAATTACCGATAACTTTCCAGCAAGAATGTTCTTCTCTTTCAGTGGCATTTTATCCAAATAAATGCAGAATTGGTCATTATAAATGTTTAAACTGTTGCTTTAATCTTTTAGTAAATCAGGAGAAAATAGGAATGTGAGGTGACAATTGTGAAGCTTCTTTTCAAAAGTTTATATTAAACATAAATACAGATATTTTGTCTTTTACTAGATTTTCCTCATCTTTCTGTCTTTAATATCTGTGATGTTTCCTTTAGTTTTTGCCTTATAATTCCTGAATTATTCTAACCCACAAATTACACCATACAGCTCCCAAAAAGATGACTTAAGTTCTTCACTAAAAATATTAAATGTTTTTGTTCCGTGACATTTCAAGAAACAAACAGCAAATCGATAACTCATTTTAAAAGGGCTAATTGTGGATTGTGTTTCAGGTACAATGTCACCTGCTTCATTAATTTATTCATGCAGCTGAACGGAAGATTAAACTCAGTAAAACCTGATCATTTATAAACTAGGCAAAATAAGAGAAAAAGTCTGACATTCAATTACCAGCGCTGTTCTAAAGTGCTGCTTGTGGATAGCCAATGGGACCACAGCACTGGGCATCCTTAGCCAATGGGAGCACAGTAAGAAGGGAAAGGGGGTGGTTCAGGAGTGTTACGCTTTATACCATGTCATTTCTCTGTGTCTGTTCTGAAAATGAGGTGATTTCTTGGAAACAGTTTTTGCACAGCGAAAGAGATTATCTAGTATTTTTTTGCCCGATAGTCACATTCACTCTGCGCAAGAGTTCAGAACTCAGTCACCAGGCTGTATGGCTGTCTGCTTTTATATAGCTCTACCTAATTCAGCATCTGATCTATTTGAGGAAAAAACCCCCAAGTCCCTCCCCACTTCCTAATTGCTGTCCTCATCACTGATGGAGTTGTGTGGCCTCGGTTGTTGGGGCTTCAGCATCTCTAAGTCGGTGGCTTCCAGGGCAGTCATTTGTCCATCAGCTGTCAGTTTCATGGGCTGGATCACATGACCTCTGCAAACATAACGTCACAACTTCGTTAAGTTGTGTATCAAGTCATGTAAGCCTGTATCTAGCCAGATTATGTCTATTCTAAGTAATTTTTCATTTTCAAAACAGCACAGAACGCTTGCATGGCCACCATGAAAGGAAGACATAGGCTTTCGGGTTCCACTGTCCTCAGTGCTGTGACCTCTGGTGTCCAGAAAGGGACCTGCGTCGAGCAGATGGCCTATTTTTCACACTGCAGTTCACATGACAGTTCACATGATCTAGAGAGGAGCCCAGCAGCAACTTAGGGAGTGTTGTTATTCTTTCCCTCCTGGTGACCGGACACTGTTAAGCCCACGAGTCTGTAGGAAGATCTTGCCGCACTGGCTTAGCCACTTGGGGGCACATAAATCAAGGCACACAGAGTTGTACTTACGTCTCCTTGCAGAAATGCATGCGGATATTTTTAGCAGTTGGAGGCCTGGAGCCCACAGAGTTTGTGTATGGATGGGGAGGGGGTGGGTTTGTGTGCATGTGCTGTTTAAGGCCCTGTCAGCCACAGCCTGTAGATTGGCTCTTACCGAGAGGCGGGGCACAGGCCATGAAGGGGTGCCTGCGTGCCTGTTGGCAGGCTGCAGCTCTTTGTGGCACCACCCATAAGCCTAGAGCACGTGTCCTTATCGCACTGGTACGGACCGGCAGTCAACCAATCACCCTAAAGACACTGCCCCTAGTGTTCGGAGGATGAATGGCTACTGAATAGTCAGAATGTAGATAAAGCACTGAGAGTGACATAAGTGCTGTTATTGTCATGAGGACCATGTCTTGTGGACGCCACACAGAATTCATGAATGTCTCAAATTGTGTCCAGGTGGTTAAAAATGACCTAAATAACAGGGTGGCCAATAACTGAAGATTAAAGTGTATCTGTTGAATCAGAAATGAAGCCAAAAGCAGCAAGTCCATAAGGTTGGGCAGCCCAAGGGCTGGACGTGTCCTCTCACCTGGACAGCTTGTCAAACATCTTCACTAGCTTCATGGCCTCCAACTCCTTCTGCTCCTCTGTCATGCCCTCCATAGGGTTCGGCTGCTCGTCCTCCACACGCCCGGTTACAGGGTTTATGCTGACGAGGATGGAGGGTGAGGCAGAATGATGTCATGACAGGAACCTCCGGGATCCAACAGTATCTCCTGGATGTACAGTGACCCCCCTCCCGACGCCCCCCCCCAAACCTTACACACACGATCCAATGTCACTCACTTGGGTTTGGCCTCTCTATACTCCTCAGTGTCACTGTCCTCATCCTCAGAGTAATGGGTAGGGTCCATTCCACCTCGCATCAAGCCCCGAGCTGCCAGCAGTCCAGCTGCATTGCCGTAGCCCGTGTACTTGATGAACCGAGATACTACAGTGAGGATGGTGGGGAGGGGGGATCCAACACACAGCTGAGTAAAAAGTGCCACAACACAGAACTGGAAAATGGTCATTTATGGCATGTATCCCATAATACACATCAGAGCAACTGTTATCATTTTCCCACTTACAAAACTGAATTGTTTTACAATTATTTGAAACAGCAGAACCCCCTGGAATTTAATCCGACATCGATATCCGTGTTCTTGAAACTAAACTGGGCAATAATTCGCCTGTGCTAATGCATAGAGCCCCTCCCAGGCAGCACAGGGTCCGAGGCTGGGGTGCCGTTCCATCACAGGCCACACACTATGGAAAATTTAGGGGTGTCATTTCCTGTAATTCATATCTTTGGACAATAGGAGGAGGTTGGAGTATGCAAAGCATCATTGGGAAAGCATCACCACACACACAGTAGGAGTGGGGTTTAAACCCCAAACCCTGGTGGTGTGAGGTTACGGTGCTATCCACCGAGCCGTCAGCCGATGACACTCAGAAGCTGGGCGTGCCAGTTACAAAATGAATTTTGTGTGTGACAGAAAACGAGTGCTTTTCTAAACTGGAAGAGGCGTCACCGTCGCCATGCGAACGCGAGCACTGAAACAAAGGTGTGGCCTGCGTACCGCTCTCCTTGCAGAGCACGAAGAGGAACTCGGCGGCGCAGTGCTTGACGTCGGTGTCAATGTGGGTCATCAGACGCACCAGCTTGTTACGCAGAGCGCCGCCCACCTCAGGCCGGTTCTTGACGTCGCGCAGTGGGGGCAGCACCTGCTCACATGCACGGCCCCGCAAGAAAAACAGGCACACGCACAATTGCACGCCACGTCCACTCACAGCCAGATACACAGGGTAGGTGGGGGGATAGCGCAGAAGACCCCACCTTCATCCTCAGGAACTTCCTGGTCTCTCTGTGGATGCGGGCACTCTCTGTCAGGAGATTCAAGGAAGGTAGAAGGGTCTCTTTCAGCTTTTTTCCCTGGAGGTAAAAGATACAGCACAAAAAAAAAACATTTTATGATCTGCTGCAGAAAATGGCAGAAATGGCCGATTCATAGCCAGTGGCTTAAGCTCTGATGGTGGTGATCATAGGAAAAAACGGCGTTCATACACCAGTCTCCGGAAGCTGTACCTACTTGTTCCTAGTTTTATGCTCCCGCCTTTGGATGGAAACTGTCAGCAGCCCTGCGGCCAGTGTGACTGTCTTAGCTTGTCTTACAATGTCACCAACTTCAAATGTCAGATGGCTGGCATGAGATTTTCAGTTCAGGCAAGTCTGCACACATTTACATGTCTGTAAGAGTTTTGTTACCTTGTAAATAGCCTGTAGGGTTTGCAAACTACCCCAATGCTTTTGATATTGCAAATTTTACGTTTATAATAGAATAATATAGATTTGACATAAGATTTCTTGAGTGAGAGTGAGAATCTGAAAGCCTTAATGACTCTCCAGACGCGTTACATTTGGAAACCATAAATCTACCACCCTGCTTTGGTAACATGGCCAGCTGTGATCTACCTGGCCAATCCCCTTAGGGTCTTAAGGTATCTTTCATAATACGTTTGAAAACAACAACAGACAGCCTACCTCCTAATCCACAAGCACCTTGCAGGTGTCTGCAGAGATAAATAACTAAAAGTACCTCTCTAAGGATTGGGGAGGTGGTGATAGCAATACTGAAAATTGAGACAGTGTTGTAATAAGTATATTACCAAAGTACTGTGACTTAATGGGTTATGCAATCAGACTAGAGTGCACTAATCTCTGAGGGCCTTACCAGGGCTGCCAACTCTCTCGCATCTGGCGTGACATTCCCGTTTTCAGACACTAACAATCACGTAAGAAATCTTACGGCAAATCTATATTTTTCCATTACCACAACTAGGTAATAAAACTGTTACATGCACGTACATTCATGCGCTACTGTGTGCAAACTTGTCTCCAATTGAGAATCTCACTCCAGCCAGCTGACCAACGTCGGAAGCCTGGCCTTTTAGTTAAGACGCACTCGCTTGTCATGTACAGTTCAGCGAATCCGGAATTTGCTGTCAGCGATCATGCTCACCCGGTCCAGCCTCTTCTCCATGAACTCCAGGAGCATGTTGACGGTATCCATGTTGACGCCCATGTACTCGATGGAACCCTGCTGTACCTTGGGAATGAGTAGCACATCCAAGCAAGGTAGTGGCAGGTTCCCCAGGAGATTCACCGTGTGGCTGTGAAGGGCGACGGAGACGAGGTCGGACTTCAGCAAGGTCACACACAATGGCCGCCGGCATTGCATGTTTGGCCCAGGCCAGTTTAATCTAACAAGGTTATTTTAGGTTTTTACCGTGAAGCAAATGGCCAGTGAGTCTTTGTAAATGTCTAGGGATCTTTTATTTTTACAGATCACATTTGAGGAACCGCAGGAAGCATTTTTATCCAGTTTCTTTAAATGAACTTTGTGTTTTCTGCTCTGAGATTCAGTTCAAATGACGATTTAATATTAAAAATATCTATCTTCATACCAGTTGATGGAAATGTCATCAGACCAAATTGATAATATCTGTGGAAGGTTTGAGGTGAAAATAATATAGTTCATTTATAATTGAATTCCGAGATATTCTAGACCGATCAACAAATGTGTGAAACAGGTCTTGGTATTAAAAACAAGCGGCACGAATAAAGCCACAGCACTGTATTCCGTTGACTCACTGTCTGTTGACTCACTCCTTCATCGCTTGGCAAACAGGAAATAATGCAAAGCTGTCAGTGAGGGATTCTGGGCCCCCCTCAGCGGTGCTGACGACGCGGTTCCTTAGCACGACCCAAACCCCAGCCAACTCCGTGTGCTCTTTATAACGGCAATCATGTTTCGATTGGGAATATTCCCATTGAGACCGCATAATAGAGTCTCGCGGGCAAATCTCCATAGACATCCAATTTCCTCCGTTCCAATTTTCAGGAAAGACAAATGCTATAAATGGTGACAAATTGCTCCCTTTATAAGAAACCCCACAATGGCAGTAAGTGTGGCTGTTGCATGAGTGTTTCCCCCCACCTGTGTAAGTCCTCGGTGCGGTCCTCCCCGTCAGCCGAGCTCATCAGGCAGTCTCTGAGGATGGCTCCAAGGTGCCTGTACGTGGCCGCTTCCTCCTACCAAGGAAACGAAGAAACAAAAACCTAATCAGAAGTACAATGCAGGGCATGATCTCCACAATGTGGTATTTTATATGTAATGGGGAAAAGGATGCTCATATACGTGTCTCACCTCGTCTACCTTGCGGCGGTTGGTGTCGTAGGTGATGTTGAAGAGAATCTTGAGGATCTCCATCGTCCGCTCCGTCTCTTCGCGGCCGAGCAACGGGGGTGGGCTCCCTTCCTCCGCATCGGCCCGTGTCACCTCGAAGGTATCCACCCAGCGCAGGCCCAGCGTGGCATCCAGGGCATCCGCCAGGAGGCTGACCCCTCGCAGCTCGCGGGCCAGCTGAACACGGGCATCCACACGGAGAGCGGTCAGCAGGAAGGTCAGCCGGAGGTCGAAGAATCGTAGCTGGTGGCTCCACTCCCGCCCGCGACACTGCTTCAGCCGCTCAGCCAGGCTGCCCGTCAGGCCCAGCTGGGCTCCGGCCTCCTGCGCCGCCTCGCTGTTGAAGACCACGTTACACAGGCACTTGAGGGCCTCCACGATCACGTCCGGGTCGGGGATCTCGAGTGTAGTGCCCTTGCTGTGCCCGAGCCCCGCGTGCCGACTCAGCGTCTGGATCGCGCCTCGCGTGACGAAAGGCCCCAGACTGTTCTTATCCCGCGACAGGATGCGGATGGTCTCCAGGCAGGCCAGCTGGCAGGACGGCTGCAGGTCCCTCTCCAGGAAGCCCAGGACCAGCTCCCCCAGCCGCTGAGGACACAAACACAGAGGTAACCATCCCCCTCATCCCTACTACCAGCACAAGTGAAATGGAGAAGACCTAAGTAGAGATGGCAGGAGGCCGGGCAAAGACCTTGTTTTTAAATGGCTCAGATCAATGTCAGATCGATGCTTAGGGACAAAGAGCTTTCAGTGATAATGTCCCACAGCCGCAGCAGTTGTACCTGGGGGTGATGTGCTATTTAAGGACTCGACCATGAAAGCACCTAGTGACAAATTCATGTGGACAGCACCCACTGCACTGGGTTTAAGGTTTAGTCAGGGCAGATCTTTGACTGTTAAGAATATGGAGAAAGTAAGACAGACCGTCTCAATGTCCTACAGAAGTGATTCACTTAATAAGAGCATCTTATACAATCTATTGTAAATCTTAAAGCTCTATCATTCTTTATGCTGAGCTTCGAACTTCCTTTCAAACCAGCAGTACCCATGCTCCATCAGTATTGCTTCTTTGCATTGCTGGATGAGACTGGATGATGAAATTTCTGTGCATTTCCCCCTTCTCAGTGCTGATTTTAAGCACCGATCGGCTATGAGTGAAAACCGGTGTAATGCCGTGAATTTCAAAACACCAAGCTTTGTCATTTTTGAGTTCTCTCAAAGGCTGCTGAAATTGTTGCAAAAAAGACAATTAGCTTATAGAAGGGTACTGTGAGCAGGACCATTGGGTTGATGAAGAGACCACAAACAGACTGCCTGAAGCTTCAGAAGGGCTTTTTGGCAACTGCTTCCACCATGACTGGGGAAGGAGACAGGATGTGCTTTGAGATCCAAGGAAAGCTAAACCTTGGTCCGTCTTTCTCTTCCTTGTATCGTTGCTGTACAGGACTGAAGATGGCAGAACAGTTAACTGCTCTTGTTCCAGATAAAGCAGAAAATTTCAGCAAAGCGTTTACAACTAATGACTTCAGTAAAATGTGCAATTCAATAAAGACTAAGTTATTTTGTGGGGACACAATGTCTGCACTTATCTTGTATTGGAAAGATCAGTAATTTTTCTTGTGGTCACACTAAGCACACGCGGAACAGAGGAGCAGATATTGACTGTAGGGTTATTTGTAGTAAATTGGAATTTACATTTCTCCTTCGTTCAATTACACACCTGTCATCTATGGATTCTGGTTTAATTGATGTTTGTGTTATTCCAAGCCATAGAAGAGACAATATCACAGAGAACAATACAACAGGTATAGAGAATAAAATGCTAGGACATCCAGCTCTGCTTGGCTCTTTGTAAATCATTGATGTCGTTCCAGAAAAGCCAGGCAAGAAGCCAGAAACGACTTGTGGGGCATCCAGGTTCCCCACTGATGTAAACCCAAAGCAAGCCAGGTCTGCTAAGCCGCTTTGGTTAAACTCCTAGATTAGGGAGACCAAGTAGACAGTATCCTGTCTTTGGTTAACCTAGTAATCATTTGGTTCATCCTCTGGATTTTAGTGCAGAGGGGAATTAAAAACTGCAGATGAATGACCATCATTCAGGGAGGGTGACAGTAGCTGACGGGCCGAATGTGTCATGAGTAGATTGTGAGACAGGTGCTGGAAATGAAAGAGTGCATCGCTCCTTATGCGTTAACGGAAATCAGCTACATCTTTTGCTAGCTACAGAGGAAACGTGCTCCAATTATGTTTTGATAATGAAAATACCCTGAAACAAAATGTAACAATTCCATTGTGTAAAGACGCATTATAAAACTTCCATAGAGCCTATAAATATATTAGCTTGGACTATTTGAAACATATAAAATATAACATGAACCTAGGGCTTATTCCTTTCGCTGTGTAATACAGTAAAACCCTCTGGTTCTTATTCACAATTTCAAAAAAGCCAATCGTGGTCAGTATTCCCATAGATTTTGAATGAATCGCCGTTTTTTTCACTGAAAGTAAAACCCCGACTGTCATTCTGGAATAAGCCTTGGGTTCTACAGCCACGCTGAACTACAACGTTAAACATCTTCTACATTTATACCTCTTGCAACTGGCCATCCTAACACAAATGCAGGCAAGAAAGGGGTAAAGATGAGAAGAGAGTTAAAAAAGAATCAACCGTTGAAACCATCGATATTTATTACAGTACTCATTCTAAATACATATTTGTAAACCCATATTTGATTGTGATTTCTACAAGAAGTGTAAACTTAGAACCTGTTTCTCTGGAGACAGGCTTAATGGCCAAATTCCCTTTTCCAAGAGTTCCGATGCTGTAAATGAAATTTAATATGTTGCTTGCACATAAATGAATATATCCATACCTCTCTCTCTTCTTGTTCGTTTGTGTTAAACATGAAGCACTGGCTTTTCTAAAAGAGACACAAAAAGAGAAAACCATCTGTCAGTAAATTGCTGCTTGTTTGTGGATTACATCATTCAGTCAGGTTATTTAATGAGGAGTTTTGCCGTTATATCGGTAATTAATGGGGCTCGTCACTTTTGTCCCTGAGCTGAATGTGTAGCAAACAGGAAATGGCGTGTGAGTCAGAAAAATACTTCGAGGCCACAGACTGAATGCCTTCCTAATGAATATTGGCTTGTCTCATTACATAGTCCTTGACTATCCAAGGAGGTTTCTATATAAGCGGCATCAGTTGGATCCCGGTAGCGTCCAAAATTTGATAAAACCATTTACCTGACAGGACACTCGTGATGAAAAAGCTCACTTACTGGGCTAAAAACGGGTGACGGTCAGATGTGCAGGATTTAGTAGGGCCCGAGGAATTATTTGTGCTGATCGTTCAGCTTAATCAAATTGTGGTGACACCGCACACTCAAAGGCACATGCATATGCACAGACACACGGACGAAAGGACAGATGGATAGCCCCAGTGACATCAAGTTTCAGGCACAGTCATTTCTCTCTAACATAGTTTGCAACCATAAAGCTGCCCATTCATTATAGCACGGATAAGAACAGTTTCTTTGGAATAATCCTTTTAATTAAAAGTTAAAATAATTTTAAATTAGATTTTCATGTTACAACATGCCACTAAAAATATTGCATTATTCCCATGTGCAAAACATATCCACCAGCCTCATGATACTGCTGTAAATTAAGTAGAATTAGAATGAGAATTTCTAAGACTGCTTCTCTCGTTATTACGGCTATTAATCAAAGAGTTGGAAACCGAGTTAATCAAAGGATACGGTAGCAAGAGCATGTTAACAGTACGCTACTCATTTACAGGCGAAGATTGTCATCAAGGCACCACTGCTGTAGCCTGTACTGCCACAGTAACAAGTGTAATTAAGATTATAAACATTATAATACGTATAATATTTTTAAAAAACATGTTCTGCTGTACTGTTTACTAGCGCACATAACGTGCCGTATCGTCGTTCAACAAGTTACATCGATTCTACTCTAAAAACCTTTATGCGGCTTCGGTAGAATTAATTTTTACGATAAGGCGGCACAAAAATACATAGGCTATTGACACGACTGTTAGCCTACGTGTAGTTATTACAGTTCTGTTCATATCAATAAACATTGTTGTGTTACATGGCAGCACCGATAACTACAGCATCTATAGTTTATTATAGGCTATATAATGCATCTACCCTTGCGTTGAAGGCTAAAACCGACAGGGAAACAGCTGTTGGCGAAAGCAAGAACAAGAACAGGAAAAACTCAGAATAAACACATGTAATGTATCTTACATTAATGATCAGACATTGTGCAAAACATGTTTACATGTAGCGTATGATATGCAGCTGCGATGACATGTTGCTTAATGTCGAATTAACAAATAACGCGGTATCCCTATCGTTTGCGGTCGATTATATGTTTTGGCGACACAATTCTTTTAATGAAGACTACTTTTCGTTTAATGTTAATTTTGGGTCAGTATGATGTTGGAACTTAATACATGCTAATTTCTTTGTAATTATTCTGCTTTGCTTAGTTGCTGTAAGATTTGTTTACATATAATTCTTTATTTATGATAATTTATAACCTACATGAATTTTAAATACAATATAATTAATTGCAAGTTAATAAAGCAAATTTACCTCCTTATTATACGCCTGCAATGCCATCAATGCGGCATCTTGATCGCCAGTTTTCATCTTCTCTATAATGGTATTTAAGTCCATTTTCATTGCTCTGTCTCAGACTCAGCCCTTTTCCCCAGCTCGATCTAAATCTTGCAAGATCCCAAAGCAATAATACGATTCGCTAATCTTCACTCTTCGGCTCTGATCCATGGAACTCAAAAGCTCTGGGATGATGAGATTAGTGGGGTTTTACAGAGGTGCATTCTGGGAGATGAAGTTTTCCTTATGTCTTCATGTTTCCAGCACCAGGACGTTTCTCAATAACGCCGTTTTTTCTGCATAGCTGAGAAAATCCGCTTGATATGTTCACCACACGCTCAAGAAAGATAATCGAGAACGATCCTTTACACTTAAAAACTATGAGCAATAGATTGCATTCAACTGTCTGTCATTTTCATTTACCCAATTATATCTGAGTGGGGAACAGACTACTTATAGACACCTATAATATTTTTAGTGTTACATTATACAATATTACTTACAAGTAACGGGAATGTTTTACGTGTTCATATTGCACTGGCATTAAAAAATTGACACTCACTGACTATATTAATGTATGGACAGGTAGACAGCACATCACCTGTTTCTTAGATTGGGAAGCCTTATTTTAATACTATTTAAATAATATTAAAAGATTATTTGGCGTCAAGTAGTCATAGATGATGTTCAAATTTCTGTTTTTCTGGTAAATTTCCAGAAGAGAAAGCAAGGCTGATCCGATCCTGTTGGTGGGGCCATCAAGTGCTGGTCGAGTGTCAGAGGCAGTAAATATATCATTCTGAAAAGTTATTACATTCAAGATTCAAGAGGTTTATTAGTCACATACACAGTTTTAGGGGATTAAGGGGAGACATGATGCAAGTATATAAGATTCTAACAGGTCTGGATGCTGTTCAGCCAAATGGCTACTTCAATATTAGTGTAAATACTAGACCTTGTAGCCATAGGTGGAAATTAGCGGGAGAACATTTTAAACTGAATTTGAGAAAACACTTCTTTACACAGCGTGTAGTTAGAGTATGGAATAGTCTTCCTGCTAGTGTAGTGCAAGCTAAAACCCTGGGTTCCTTTAAATCAGAGCTAGATAAGATTTTAACGACTCTGAGCTATTAGTGAAGTTCTCCCCAAACGAGCTTGATGTGCCGAATGGCCTCCTCTCGTTTGTAAATTTCTTTTGTTCTTATGTTTCTTATGTTCTTAGTTGTACACATACGACATGTAGTGAAATGTAACCCAGGTCAGTAGGAGCAGCTGTGCATAATAAGAGAATGATAAATTATAAAGATAACAATATAATATATAAACAATAAATGACATGTACTGTATTCAGCTGTACATAATCTATACATAAGAAGGTAAAATAAGAGCACAGCCTGATCAGAGAGATCAGGAAGATGTCTTACCAAATTGCCCATAGGTGTGCAAATGTGAGTGAATGTATGTGAATGTGCCCTGCAATGACTTGGCACCCCATCCTGGAGTTGTTCCCTGCCTTGTGCCCTTAGTCTTTGAGATAGGCTCCAGATTTCCTGCGACCCTTAATAGGACATACAGAAAATGGATGGTTGGAAGCAGGATACAGAAATATGAATAAATCTGGGCAATTAACTATGGTGTGTATAATACACACACATTGCGGCAGACAATAGTGCAAATATAGTGCAAAGAAAATCGGGTGTTCTGGGTTGTAAATACAAGAAAACACCTTACAGAATGTAAAGCATCTAAAATAAAATACTGCCCTTTACGACTCTTTCTAAAGATTTGGGTCACTGATATATGTGCTGTTTTAGCAAGTTGGAAACCTCCTTTTTTAAATAAGACGGTAAAGACCCCATTATAGCCCACCAAGAAATTGTTAAATTTACCTCGTTATGTGTCAGCAGTTCTGTGCCACTGAATGATAAATTTCTTCGTGATAATGTGAAGTCCTGCAGCACCCTAAACACGAACATCTAATTTATAAATGTGTTACGAACCCGACTAACAAATATGCCCACTTAATAGCTGACAAATGAGCTCCAATATTTTATAAAACGGTTGCCTTAAATTGCTGCTGAATGAGTGTCATTATCTGTATTTTTCTGTTATAAACCATAGTGCTGATAGCACTATGCACATGGACAGCCCAAGTCGCACGTGGACAACCAGTAAGGTCTCTACTATTGCAAACTTGAGAAAATAGTGTATATAAAACTGATTCAAGGTAGCAAAGATGCCGTGTATAAAATTATTTAAAATAATTATAACCGCAGAAACACACTGCCGTTAAAGAAATCTCGTGTCACTTCGTTTTCTTTCGACAATTTCCGTTCCGCCTCCTTCCTGTCGGGCCATCGGCAGCAACAAAAAGGGAGAAGGAAGCCATTAAGCCATTGCTTTTCGACTTTCATTTTGGCGTAAGGATATATGTTATTATATCTTAAGGTTAATTCGGTGAGAGTGTTTTTTGTGGCTTTTCTGCGGTCCTTAATTTGCCAAGCCGCGTTTGCAGTCTGACGACTTTCCCCTCGGACGCTTTCGGCCCAAATCGGCAGAGGCCGGAGAAATGGACGAGTCCGAATCGGCGGCGAAGGAACTCGGGCTGGAGGAGGCGCCCGAAGCCACCGCCGTTGTGCCGGGAGAGGAGGGGGAGAACTCGGATACCGAGTCGGAGGCCGAAGTTACTACGATGGCCGTAATGGGGGAACCGGGGAACATCGAGATCGGAGCCGAGTCCTTGCCGAACCCCGACGAGGCCGCGTTTGCAGGAAAGTTACGAATTGACGGCGGCGTGACTGTGAGATCAGCACGCATAGGCTAGTTTATACACCATTATAAGTCAGCCAGTACACCGATGTTCTTAGTTTGTTTCTCAGCTGTGTGTCTCCGTGAAATATGAAATTAAACAGCTACATAATTAGATTATGCACTCTCACAAAATTAACCTCAGTGAAAGTAAACTGACAGCCATAAATTAAATTTGTCGCTAAGTGGTTAGCTAGTTAGCACAACAACGCGCGTTATTTAAAAAATACAGTGCATATTGCAGTCAGTTAGTGTTTAAAGTGTTACGCATTATAGAAATATTTCAGTTTGGTTCAGTTTTACATGGTTGGTTATTTATGCATTATTATGAGTAACCGGTGTGATTAATTCTGAATGCAAATTAATGTTATTGATTCATATTTAATGTCATACCTCACAAATTTGGTTGTATGTTTTTGCGAAATTCACGCATTAAGAGAACTTTGTTAAAAATATGTCCCAACAGATATGAACACTTACACATTACAACAACTCAGTTATTGTTAAACATTAATGTAAAAAAAGAAAGAATTTATGGCAGTTCCATACATTATAATCATTTATCCTGGTCAGAGTCATGGGTTTGCCTGAAGTGTATTCCAAGCAAAAAAGGACATTAAGCAGGGGTACACCCTGAATATATTTTGCAGCTTATTACTCCTGGGCCTGGGACAGACTTACTTCAACCCCCGTGATGCACATGTCTCACTTGGGACAATTTCCCCAGTTGTCCCCCCGAGACAGCAGGCACCTGCATGTGGATGATGGTGATATGAGCTAAGTGTAATTCCCATGTTCTGAACAGAAGTGACAACAGTGACGATGGGGGATGTCCAGGGGTCCGGGGACAACGTATTTACTACATCTGTCGCCACAGCAGCTTCTCTCTCAGAACACGTCCTTGTACGTATTTCTTGCTTCCTCATGGATGACAGTCCCACCAGCTTATAGTCATTTTTGGAGTGTGTACAGTCTGATAGCATTTACTCAGGCATGATCTGGGTCCAGGTTCTTGCTCTCTGTCTTGTTCTAGACCGGCAGGACCACCTTACAGATTGCGGACAGCCTCAACACCCAGAAGGCCACCCTGATCGTGGTCCATACTGATGGGAGCATCGTGGGAGCTACGGGACTGAAGGGGGCAGCCACACCCATGACCCCTGGTGTGTGTGTGTGTGTATATATGTCCGCAGAGACAATACTGTTGTTTTGCCTATAAATCCATTATAATTATTAATGCAAGGTAAACAGAAATTTAATTTTAGGTATGTTTAGTACATTTTGATGTAATTCCCAATAAAACGCAATTAATGAAAATAACGAATACATTTCATTTGTAGTTAAAGAAACTGAGTGTACGTGAGGCCTCTCTGGAGTAACATCCACGTTAACGGTCGGTGACCACGCTGTCCCTGCAGGTCCCCAGATGCCCACGACTCCTCTGCCTTCCGGGCACGAAAAGGACGGCTCCAAGTATAACTGGGACCCCTCGGTGTACGAGAACGAGCTGCCGGTGCGATGCCGAAACACCAGCGGGATCCTGTACAAGAACCGGCTGGGCTCAGGTGTGCTTCCGCGCGGCCTTGTCTTTCCATGCAGGAGCTGACTTTAAACATCTGATTGTATCCGATTCAGGCATTCATGACAAAAAGATGATCAGAAGCGACCTTACCGCAAATTCGGCAGCTTATTAAATTAGAATGTTTGTTTTAATGAATCACTTGGGTATAATTTTATATCCCTGGCACAGGTGGGAAAGGGCGATGCATCAGGCATAACAACAGCTGGTACACACCCACCGAGTTTGAGGGCATGTCGGGCCGGGCGAGCAGCAAGGACTGGAAGAGGAGCATCCGCTACGCAGGCCGTCCACTTCAGTGCCTCATTCAGGTGAGGATGGACTCCCCTGTGTGAGCCTGGTACCGTGTTGCTTCACAGATCTCTTTATAGTATGAGAAGTAACATCCATCCATTAACAATAACGGTAGCAATAATGTGGGAAATCCCTATTCTAGAAGGTCTCAGAGATGGGTGTTTGGTGTAAGACTTAAATCTTGAAAATTGTGATTCTTTGCTGTTTATGATGATGAAAAAGTTTGGTCAGCATTTGCCCAACCTTGGGGTGGGCTGGTTCTTTCAGGAGCGTATTCTGAACCCGCACGCGGCCTCCTGCACGTGTGCGGCCTGCTGCGATGACCTTTCCTTGGTGAGTCCATTTCTGATGGCCCTGATACCCCAGGTGAACAAAATTCATCGCAAAATGAAAAAATATATACATGTAAACCCTAGAAAGGATTATATAGAACCTATAGCTTAAGTTCGGCAGTCGAGAATTTTGTCCTATCCGATTGATTAATTTTTAAGTATTTTTATCTGTTTATGTACTTTTTTTGAACTATGGTATCTGTTTAATTATCGCCATATAAAAATTGTAAATGTTTTTTTGTAAGCATTTTGCATTATGACTTGTTGTCCAGTAGAGGGGGCTAGACTCTTTGTATTTTACATTTGTCTGAGCGTAGCTTCCACCCTGGTTTAAACAGTGACTTCTCTGATTGTTTGCCTGCCTTTGGAATGATGAGCAATTCTTGATGTAAAATTCTGGACACATTCCTTCCCTCCCCTTATGCTCCCTCTCTAATCTTTTTTCAGTGTGCCAAGGATGGGGCGTCTTTCAGAGGGGAGAACGTAAATATGGTAATTAGAATCTGTGACTTAATTTCTTGGCCTGAAAAACAGACTTGTATTGTAATCGTCTCTTCACCCACTTCTACGCACGTCAGTGATTGTTTGGGCCTGATAGATCTTTTCTCACAGCGACCACCTGCCTGGAGTTGAAGGTTCTAGGTCTAAAAAAATGTGCTGTGCTCTTTATAATGGAAGCGTATGCTACCTCCCTGGGCTTGATGCTCATTTGCAGATTACAGATTAATAGGAGGTGGCAGCTGCCACATTTCTGGAGGCAAGACACCTTTCAGATCATGTCTCTGTGACCATCCATTTTTGGAAAAGGCAGTTGGTATAAAATTGAGAGAATCTTGTGTGGCCCGGCACGCGATAATGAAGCATGAGACCTCTCCAGATTTCTGATGGCGGTCTCACTATCACTATTTTTAAATCACTTTTTTTTGTCGCAGTTCATCTTCAGACGTTTATTTTGATGCTTTTTGGGAAGCCCTGCAGTGGGCCCAGCAGCAGTGGGAAAAACAAGGCCCCAAAGACCTATATTGGGTGGGATCATCACGTGGGTTAAATTAGTCACAAACTTATTTGACTGGCTTGACACCCATTATTTTACAGGTTCCCATTGCAACAAACCTGGATTGTAATGGACAGCTCTATGTAATCCCATCCACCAGGGGGGTTCAAAGCCTCATTTCTCCCATTGCTGATCAGCAGTATTCAAATCAACCTGCTAACATTAACTCACGGACAACCTTAACAGTTGAAGTGTGACATTTTCTAAGAAGCCTGCATCACCGCTAAGGTTAAGGCTGTATAAGCTGTTGGTGTTTTTCCTTGGTTTACTCTGTCTACTGCAGTGAGAGAAATCACTATGCCCCCCTCCCCCCCCCATTTTTATTTTAATTTTTTTACAGACCGGCCCTGTAAGGCTGTTTGTCCCCTACAAGAGACGAAAGAAGGAGAGCGACCGGCCTGCTACCCCTGAGAAAAAGGACACCCCGTCTCCAAAGAACATCACATTCGCACCTGGTGCCACCAGTGAGTGGACACACACTAATTCACTCACACACACTCAACACACACCGGAGCACGCATTCTAACATACCGAGTCACGCATCTGCGTGTGCTCTCATGGGGAAGTGAAAAACCATTCGCGTTTGGAAATAACTGCAGAGGGAGTCTGTCTGTTGCTCAGCTGGGCTTGTCGATGCTTCCCTCACCGTTTCATGGAGAGACGTCTGCCATTCCAAAGCCAGGGGGCGCAGTGTAGCCCTTCCGTTCCACACTAGATGCCCTTCTGTCAGTTCAGAATAATTTGGGTCTTGAGACCAACTGACGAATTTCATTCCCCAAGAAGTAGCGTAGTTTTCGGAGCCCTCTGATGGATCCTGTTGTCTTAAGTAATCACCTTAAGTCTTTGCTAAGGGGGCTTGGGGCACCGTTTTGTTATATTCCACTGTGGTGTAAGTGTAGCTAATGGATTCAGACATCAGGAGATATGAAGAATGTCGGCTCTGTGTAAGTCGGGCTCAAACTGACCAAATCACCTGGGAGCCTGGCTGAAATCCGAAGTCCAGAAAGTCCTTAAAATGTGGGTTACCCCTGTTTTTCCTCCCACTTTTATTGTGATGATATCATCCACAGTCTCTTAGTTAGATATATAGGATCCAGGGGTTTTATTTGTAACATGCAAAGCAAATAGTCCAACCATGACCTGCAGTGAAATGCAAGGTGGTCACGACTCCGCCATTTTGAAAACACAGCGAAAGCCGTAACACATAAAAGTTACAGTATAATAAATATGCAAAAAATAAGGAACAGTAAAGTTTTACTGAAAAGGAAGAAAAAAATAGGAAAAAGGGAGATGTGCAACATAGATAGAGTGCATGATGCAAGAGTAAGGAGCAAATGTTAAGTCCACCATCACTGTATGGCTTGAGAAATGAAGCAAGTCCTGGGGTGAAGATAGGACCTCACCCCAAGAGGGGTTTATAGAACGAGAGGGGGCCAAGGGTTCATTTGAAGGTGAAACTGGCGGCAGGGTTCCTCCTGAAAACGTAAACGCTGGAGCGGAATTTGGAAGAGCTGCCATGAGACGTCCTGGACTCAGCTACATGGCGGCTGTGAGACAGTCGAGTGTCAGGGAGTAGCGCGCTTGCTCTAGTGTTGTCGCTCTTCGACGAGTGATTGTGCCAAATGAGTAAACTCGGGAAGTAGAGGCAGGCGTAAACATGGAGGAGACGTCTCCTATTATTGGCCCTCACACTTCGTTTTCTCTCAAGCCGAAAGCTGTTTTTTTCTTTTACAGGCGTTATGCATGTGACTCGGCACCAGTGCAGAAGAGCTGCTTCACAAATAGCAATTTTGAATATGATTTTTAAAATTATTATTCATTAACAGTCATTTAAAAGTCTTGCGATCACATGAAAAACATTTTCTATTAGCAGAGAGATAAATAGTTACTAAAGTTATTCTTAGGTTTTGCTGATGAGAGTATGTTACACTAGTGTATGTATGATTGGTTATGAGAATCAGCTTTATTCACCAAGTGTGGGCACACAAGGAATTTGCTTCTGGCTGCTTGATACTCCCTAGTACACAGACAATAAATGACACTATACAAGAAATAAAATTGGATTAATTGGTGTTTCTTCTCCAGTCACCGTTTCGCCGTCAGGGCAAATCACCACCTCTGGCACGCTGACGTTTGACAGGACCCCGGCAGGTGATGCTGCCACCATAATATCGGAGAGCCCTTCCCAGGCAGATGTCTTCACCAGCACAGCAGGTGGGTCAGACACCGGGGGCCCGCAAAGCCATGACTCCTTCCCATGTCCCTCACCGTGGCAGAGCCATGCCGACCCTCCAGCTTTATAGAGCTATTCAGGTTTTAAGGCCCAAACAGACCCTTAGCTCAGTGTTAAGGCCCAAACAGACCCTTAGCTCGGTGTTAAGGCCCAAACAGACCCTTAGCTCGGTGTTAAGGCCCAAACAGACCCTTAGCTCAGAGTAAAGGCCCAAACAGACCCTTAGCTTGGGGTTAAATCCCAGACAGGACCTTAGTTTGGGGTTAAGGTCCAAACTGGACCTCAGCTCAGGGGTATGGCCCAGACTGGACCTAAGGTCAGGGTTAAGGCCCAAACAGACCCTTAGCTCGGTGTTAAGGCCCAAACAGACCCTTAGCTCGGAGTAAAGGCCCAAACAGACCCTTAGCTTGGTATCAGTATCAGTCTTGTATCAGTCTTAAGGCCCAAACAGACCCTTAGCTTGGAGTAAAGGCCCAAGCAGACCCTTAGCTCGGGGTTAAGTCCCAGACAGAACCTTAGTTTGGGGTTAAGGTCCAAACTGGACCTCAGCTCAGGGGTATGGCCCAGACTGGACCTAAGCTCAGGGTTAAGGCCCAAACAGACCCTTAGCTTGGGGGTTAAGGCTCAAACGGAGCCTCAGCTTGGGGGTAAGGCCCAAGCGAGGCTTCAGATTGAGCCTTTGTAAGCCCATTGTGTAGCTTAAATTGCCTGACTTGTTTTTGCCTGTCGCTCTACTTGGTATTGTTTGTTGTAGTTTTCTTTCTGTACAGAGTGATCTTTGTGTTGTGTTTCCTTATTGAGCTGAAAAATTGATAAATTTCTAAGGGAAAAACAATTATTTTGTATCAGTCTATAATCTCTGGGGATTCCGTCTAACTAGACCATGTGCATCTATCAGGAATCTGGTCTCAGCGATACCCTATAACTAGGGCTGGGCGATATCACATCAATATTATATCGTGCATGTGCAATAATCACTGGGGCTTCAGATGACGAGTAAAACATCTGGCTGGACGCCAGCTTTTCGGTACTACACAGATGTTTATTTACGTCTATAATTTGCTAAGAAGATTAGTAGTGCACCTAAAATATTAATAAGGCATTTTATGATGCCCAAAAGTTAGTATCAGTATAAATTCAGCATATCCTTATGTTTAATAACCGTGTTAGATTTTAAACTGCAAAAAGTTCCGGCACACCACTGACATCTTTTTACCTTATTTATCAACAAGATCTCCTCTTTTAAAAGATGTCATAGCTGCTGAGCTGTTCCTTTCTTCACCGGCACTTCAGTGCATATCACACTGAAGTATACCAAACCATAGTATACCAAAGCAGAATTATGAGGTGTGCCTGCTAGAGTGCATATCACACTGAAGTATACCAAACCATAGTATACCAAAGCAGTATTATGAGGTGTGCCTGCTAGAGTGCATATCACACTGCAGTATACCAAACCATAGTATACCAAAGCAGTATTATGAGGTGTGCCTGCTAGAGTGCATATCACACTGAAGTATACCAAACCATAGTATACCAAAGCAGTATTATGAGGTGTGCCTGCTACAGTGCATATCACACTGCAGTATACCAAACCATAGTATACCAAAGCAGTATTATGAGGTGTGCCTGCTACAGTGTATATCACACTGAAGTATACCAAACCATAGTATACCAAAGCAGTATTATGAGGTGTGCCTGCTAGAGTGCATATCACACTGAAGTATACCAAACCATAGTATACCAAAGCAGTATTATGAGGTGTGCCTGCTACAGTGCATATCACACTGCAGTATACCAAACCATAGTATACCAAAGCAGTATTATGAGGTGTGCCTGCTACAGTGTATATCACACTGAAGTATACC
>JAODJX010000020.1:4926912-4942499 GCA_026776945.1 Isichthys henryi
GTTAGCATTTTTCCCATAGAAGTGAATGAGCGGGCCCCATAAGGATAGGTATACCCTACGTGTGTGTGTGTGTGTGTACGTGCAGGCATCCGTGTGCGCTCTGCAATGGGTTGGTGCCCTATCCGGGGTTGTTCCCTACTTTGCGCCTGTAGCTTCAAGTATAGAAAATGGATGGATGGGCCTTAACTAAATCTTTAAAAAATAACTCAGTTTTCATTTTTAGAGAAATAGCAGCTTGCTTATCTCTCTAGCATTTTCATATTTCTAAAAGCATTTAATTACCGCTGAAATGTCACTGAAATGGCACCACAGAACAACTACTTAGAAGTCAAAATTGATTACGGTGACGCCCCTCTTAGAATGACAAGATCTGCAATGCAGGTGGAGCAGATGATTCGGGGTTTGTCCGCATGTTCCAGTGAAATCTTTTAACGGTCAGTCTGTTTGAAGAAAACATTCGTAGAGTGAAGCACATCTCGTTATACAATGACCTTCTCAGTGAACACTATGTTCCTGTTTGTTACGGGTACATTGTCCATACAGGGACTGATCAGTGCGTGTGCTTGAGGATGCAGGTGTTTATTGTACTTATTAAATATGGTGTGGGGACTGTTAACCTTCACGTTTGTTCCAGGAGTGCTGAATTCTGCTGTTAAATGCTATGTAATGCTAAAGCAGCATTCCATGATCGTTTTCAGCTTTTGTATACACGTGAGAGCAAGGATTTCAGTGCATCTCTGAGTGTCTCTCTTCCAGTGAGACTGACACTCCTGCTGTTTCCATCTCCCTCCCGCCTCCCAGTCGCCGTGTCTCTCCTGGGGCTCCTTGACATCGTTCTGTAGGGTGGATGGGGTGTGTATGTGGCTTTCTGGAGCCTTTTATTTCCGTTCCCACTGCGCTGGTGCAGAAGATGGAGAGATCTGCACTGGATTTCGGAGGTGCCTGATTAATGCCGTTGGCCTGCAGAGGTGTCCCTGTCCTCGGCACCGTTTTCAGGTTTTATGTCTTGATTGCGTCATCTGTTTCATTTGAAGACATCGAGCTGGAGTGAGAGAGCAGAGCCCCAGCAGACGCAGGGGGTGTTGTTCAGGCCTTAGCTGGGCAGCTGTTGTTGTTACGCCCGTACTGTTCAAGATGATTTCAATGCTTCACCTAGGACCTTGGATTGAAATATACTTCAGTGTGGAAGTATGACATCGTAAAACTGGTTGAAATTAAATCCCCAATGGGTCATATCTGTGAAGTAACAACCCTCAAAACTTTGAACATTTTAGGTAAGGTATGATGAGTAGACAGTATATCAGAATGAATTGAACTGAACAGATTTGAACTTTGCACTGTAAACAAAATTAATAGTAGCTTGAATAAACCGAATAATCGGCCCTCTGCCGATCCCAGTGTGAGACAGTGCTTCACTTTCCCTTCCACAGTCCTGACATCCCTGCCAGCACTGGCTGTGGCCCCCCAGCCAGTCCAAGCCAAAGCTCCTTCCCCCGTTCTGCCCGGTGGACTGGAGACTGGGGAACAGCGCACCTGGCTGTACCTGGAGGAGATAGCCAACACCCTGCTGAGCAGCGTGCAGCAGCTGAAAGCGCTGATCGACCACGCCAAGCAGGCCAGCCAGGCCGGCCAGGAGGCCCTCGTGACCCAGGACAAGGCATCTTCCGAAAGGAAGGAGGTAAGGGCAGTTTTATTTAATTGTGAATTGAATTCAAATATCAATTTACTTATATAGCACATTTACAACAGTAACCATGATGGCGTAGCCAAAGTGCTTCACAATCAGTAACAAAAAAATTAAAATAAAACCACAGCAATAAACAGCAATGAAAAACACCACTGAGATACAATTAAAAACAAAACGCCCAAAATAAAACAAAAATCCACAACATAACTGAAGCACGTGCATGTGATCAAGACGGAGCAGCATCCATATCACTGAAGATCACAAAAGACTGTAGAGTAAAAGTCTTTGGTTTGGTTTTAAACAGTTTTCTTGTTTCCTTATTGAAGTTGGGATGGGAATTCCATAATTGAGATGCAACAGCCACGAATGCCTGTCCTCCACTGTTTTTCGTTTCATTCACTAACAATCTAACGATCAGTAAATAACGATAAGACCAGATACTGACCCTGTAGCCGCTTACCTTATTTCCCTGTTCATCCTTTCCAGTATTTTGCTATATTTTTACTTTCACTGCCAAGCTGTATCAAGTTTTATGCTATAGGTGTTGCTCTCGCTCAGAGTGAGCTTGGAGTGATTCTTCTTTCTCTCTCTCTCTCTTTCTCTCTCTGCAGTCTTTCCCAGGTCAGCTATCCTTCCAGCATTCAGATGACCCAGAGGGGAAAACAACAGAGATCATCATAAAGGTAAAAGTAGCCGCCACAGGCTACAGGTCAATTTCCTGTGTTTTTGAATTTCTGGAGGGCTTTAGCCATTGAGTGAGTACTTGTCGGTGCCCCTGAAGTTCGGCAGGTTGTTTTCGATGCATGAAATGAGCTAACGGCTAACAGCCTCAGAGGAACAAGACACCTCGCCTCTTCTCGATGATGAACGCACCTTGCAGCAGATCTGTTGCTTTGGGGGAAAAAAATATAAGCTATTACAGTCGTCACATGATTTGCCCCATAGAGATCTTTGGGAAGAACACTATTGTGACACATTTTAGCTCAGCCCTGTTAATGACTCAATGTCAGGAAAAAAAACATTCTGTGAGTGGAAATGATCTTATGAAGGCCTTGATAAATATGTCTATGTAAGGCATCAGGGGTGTGATTGGATATTTGTTCAGAAACCTTGTTTGTTTCACTGAACACTGCTGATGATTAGGGCTCCCGTGGGCTCGGCATGCTAACATGCTAACGTGAATTTTTAATGTAATCGCGGATCTGTTGCCATAAAGTGGTTTTGTTTTCTTAGTGGCCCTGGCAGACTTGGAAGGAAGGTTGCATTATTTTTGCCTCTGGAATTATGGAGGGGACCCCGATATAAACATTCAGTCTTTGGGGTGGTAGTGGTCCCAGCCATGTGTTGGAGTGGAACAATAAGCTTGAAACACCTGACTGCCCTGCTTCCCAGTCATGCCTGTCATTGTCACCAAGGGAACCCAACTGACTTGAGGACTAGCTAACTTCATGCAAAAGAGAGCATCTGGAGCAGACGGCATCGCCTGGCTTAGTAACGAGTTATTTAATTGTATTTTTGGTGACTGCAGCAAATGTGCGTCAACTGCGGAAGGGAGGCCATGAGTGAATGCACGGGCTGCCGGAAGGTCAACTACTGCTCCACATTCTGCCAGAGAAAGGTAAGTGCAAGCTGAACAGATACGGGGCATATTTTGTAGGGCGCAACTCCAAATGTCAACCATGGAGGTGTGAGCATCCATGCATAGTCAGAACTTATTTCCATAAATGCCCATGTTTCCATAAAAACTTAAAAATGTTGGGATTGCATGACCTTCTCGGATTAGTCATAATAATTAGCAGTCTTAATCAGTTAAGTACAGCATGGGCAGAGGTGGAGAGTTCAGGTCCAGAGAGTACAAATCCAGACCAAGATTTTGTTTCAACATCCCAGTTGAGTATAAAGAGTCTCAGTCACAGAGAACTCAACTGGTTGGTTGAAACAAAATCTTGATCAGGATTTGTACTCTCTGGACCTGAAATCTCCACCTCTGAGCATGGGTTCAGTCTCAGTTATGAGAACCCAAGGGGATGGTTTGGCATGATAAAATGGCTAAGATGTTTTGGTATAAACTGAGACCTCAGTGGACTCATGACCTCAGTGTAAGGCCTCATGACCTCAGTGTAGGGTAAATCAGATCGCTCTGCGTGTTTTTCTGTTGTTGTATAGGAATTAAAGCTGCTTTTGCTTTCTTCTCATTGCCATTCTGTGTTGGGTTTCCCAGGACTGGAAGGACCATCAGCTCTGCTGCCAGCCTGCTGCTGCTGTGTCTATCCAGGGGGAGGACCAGATGCCCCCAATGGACATGGAGAAGGTTAAGGTGTAACGTGCTGCTGCTAAGGCACTTTGGCGCCTATGGCAACGTACGACAGCTGACAGGCACGTCGTGAGCCACCGTTCTGATAAGCACACAGTCCTCGCTCTGTCCTGCTAGGAAAGACTTTGATGGAAACCCCGCATCTGGAGAGAAGATTACATCAGCCCTGTCAGATTTTGTTAGGTACAAATTTGCTCTCTTTTTGGGTGCAATGGAGGCAAGATAAAGTTCATTGCCATTTGGGTCGTAATGCTCTTCACGAAACAGAAGTTCCCATATTCGACAAGTTTTGGTTGGGTGTCTGGAACCCATTTTTGCCGATATTGACGTTTTTCTTTTTAAAACTTTATGCATTTACTGATTGTTTACTCTCACCTACTCGACCCTCACGAAAAGGAAGCAGTTTTCTCATCCACTGCACATATCGTAACAGTACGACGCTATGACTCATATTCAGACAAATGTCCCAGACAAGCTGAGCATGGGCTAATCATGTGGAACACACTGCACTATTGATCAGAACACAAACAGATCTGTGCCATCTGACTAGGCAGACAGAGCCAGTGCTGTCCTGTTTCTTGGAATTTGCTTTGGAATTTGGAACATTATTTTTTTAATGTATTTATTTAAGTGAAATATATTTTCTACAGTTTATTTGAGGTATGGCTCCTTGTGACCAGAATTGGTTTGTGGCTGTCTTGGGTCTTCTGTGTGTTCTTCTGTTGATCTGTTTGGAAAATCTACCAAAGAAGCGTAGTGTTACGCTGAAAACAACGGAAGTGTTCACTGAAATTAAAGAAAGCCATTTGAAACATTCTTTGTGTGTGTGTGTGTCTGCGTGTGTGTGTGTGTGTGTGTGTGTCGAGCTGAGAGCGCGAAAGTCTCATTGGTAAGTTGAAATACTTGGAAACAGTCTGTGTGTGTATGGGCACGTGCACCAGATCAGCGAAAATGGGTATTCATTGGATAGAAGATGGACAACCCAACCTACTCTTTCTGCTACTCCATCTTTCCTGTTTGCCTGCTCAGAGTAAACATGAATCAGTATGATCACCATAATGGAATGGACAGGCCCTGTTAGAAGGACTTCTTGAGGTGCTTTCGGTGTGCGTACCACACATGCTGTTCAAATTCTAGACTATCTCCTGAAGTGTTACATTTGGACCAGCAGGGGTCCAGTGTCACCCCATCAGCTCACTTGTGTGCCAAAGTCTTGACTTCATGTCCCAGTCCAGTTTGGCTCCAGAGCTTTACCACATCCAGCAGTCCTAGTATACAGTATGTATTTGAACTTGCATTACATTAGCAATCTAAGTCAGGGGTAGGCAACCCTGATTCTGGAGTGTCAGTATTCTGGAGTGCCGGTGTTCTACCCTACCTGATGAGTTACTATCTGGCTGAAATCAGGCGTGGTTCATGAGAGACCCCTGACCAAAATAAATCTTTTTGCCTCATTCCTCAGACACATTTAGCATTGTTTTCAGGACTGAAGGGTGTTGAGTAATGTCTTCTGACCTAATTCGGGGTGCCTAAATATGTGTCATGGCAACCCTGCACCTGGCAACCTTGACGCTTATGTGTAGCTCAATAAAAAAGAAAATCACAGTCTTTTAGAACTTGCCCTTGCATATACTGTATTGCCAAGCTAAAAAAAGCTTTTCTTCTCCTGCCCTTCAGAAAACTTTGGGAAAGTTTGTCATCTGACCTATTTATTTTTTTTGGGGGGGGGGGGGGCTTAGCCTACCCTTCTGAAAGACGAGAGCTGATTTCTGTTTCGGACTGCGAGTGTCACCTTAGTCCGTGTTTTCCCTGCTTTCTAATCTTGATTAGCTGTCAGAAGTTTGTCCCCCGACCAAACATGAAATGACTAGTAGTGCCGTTGGGTTCAGAGGGTGTTGCAAGAAGCTCCCATCAAACCTGGACTAGATGAAGGGCACAAATTAACAGAAAGTGGCTGGTAGCTGGGCAAATTAAACTGGATCTGCCCTCCCTGGTTGGCATAGTGGCACAGTGGTTGGCACTGTTGGCAAACACTTCTAGGGTCCAGGGTTAGTCTCTGCCCTTGCTGCATGCATGTGGAATTTGCTCGTTCTCCCTGTGTCGTCATGGAGTTTCATCTAGATACTCCAGTTTCTGCCCCACAGTCCAAAAAAATGCTGAGGTGTATTGAGTTCACACTGTAGGGGTGAATGGTTTATGAGTGCCCTGTGCTGGGTTATTGCCGGACTTGTGCCTGGAGCTTCCGGGTTAGGCTCCAGACCCCTGCGATTCTGCATATTTTAGCGGGTACAGAAAATGGATTCATCTACCTAGCCTATGAGTGTTCTTGCTGTATGCATAGTCACCTGAAGTTATAAAAGGCCAATGGGTTCACTAACAAAACATGGAGGTATAATGAATCGTGAACCCAGTTTGCTCAGGTGAAAAGGCATGGCCCCGTCAAAAGTAGTGAATGTAGGCAATATAATACAGACACCAGAGTCAAGGTTACTGTCTGATATTGATATCCCCGGTTTGTATTTGTAAGTGCTTTTCAGAATTCATGTATTTAAAAGCACAACTGGTCAATTGCATCTGTCTAGAGAAGATGAGATGCTGGCTGGCATCGTCGGAGGTTGTTTGTCTGTCTGCATTAGCGGGGATGCTGACAGTTATCACTAGGGAGTGGGTTCTGTGGACATTTAAGCATCTGGCAAGATATTTGAAATATATTCTCTTTTTCTCTCCAACACAAGGTCAAAATAGCTCATCACACCTTTGATGTATAAAAGCGATGCTAATCTGCATTCTCTTCATTCCTCATGATGAAAAGTGAAAGATAATATAATTACTTTAGTTTTGTTTCTTTCTTTTTTTTCTCCAGGAAAAGGTATGGAAGCTTTACGGTTTCAGAAACCTAAATCAAGTTTCCGCACAGCTAGGATTAGGTGTATCTTGTCACCGTTCAACGCTTATCTGTAAGCAGTCTCTGGATGAGATAGCTCAGCTTCGCTACTCTAAAACCGGGTTGGCGTGTGCTGGTTTTCGCTGCAACTCCCTAATTAGATTGCTAATTAGAGGACTGATTGGCTGTAGAGTCTTCACACCTGGGTTTGAACAGCTGACCTACCGGTTATCCCCAAAACCTGCACACAGACCGGCTCTTTGCGGATAAGATTGGCCACCCCTGCTTTTATAGGTCTCCTGGGCTAATATAGTGGTTTTCAATCCCGTTCCTGACACCCCCCCCCAACCCCACCAAAATATTTTCTTTCCAACCCTACCTTAATCAGGCTTATATGGTCTTTAATAAGCTAATAATGAATGTGATGGGGGGAACCAGGAACAGGATTGAGATTAATGTGTTCATTAACACCATCAACCAGAAATTTTCTTTGACCTTTACAATAAACCCGACCGTCACACATAGAATCTTAGAGGGATCTTGGCTGGGCAGGAGATCCTGTCTTCCGCATTTTCTGTCTCGCTGGTGGTCCTTGGGCTGATGTTCTTTCCTTTGGTCCATGTCTGTTGGCCCAACAAAGCAGTAAAAGGTGACCTCCTCCAGGATAAATTTTAACGATCGTTTAGTGTGACCTTACTTTGACCCACGCTGTTCTGTATAATAAACGTGTTTTACGTACTGCATAGAAAGTGGGTGGTGGAGACAAGATACAGGCCTGTCGTCTGAGACTTCTGGGTTTTTAACTGTAATGGAAAATAACACACTCAGATTTGGTTTAAAGCCTCGTGAGGAATGATCCACCCTCCTACCGGCTCCCATATAATTGCATTTTACAAGTTTAAAGTGGGATGGGGGTGTCTCCCCCCCGCGTGTCCTTGAGTTTGCTTCCATCTAAGTGGTGAAAATATAAAATGTGAGATATATATATATCCCAGCAGGTGACGGCAAAGGAGGAGGGCTCCTATTGGAAGACCTCGAAGAAGCAGTCTGGCCCGTGACCAATAGAGACGGCCGGTTGGAGTCACGTAAGTAGCATGGTGACGTGCTCCGATTGCTATGATGATGCTGCTGGCACGGTAATAATCCTACCCCCCAGCTGTAAAATGAGAAAATGTCTTGCATCTCGTTTTGACATGAGTGCCACATGCCTGTGCTGCCTGTGGTGAGTGGTAGGCTGCTACACAAACTTGCGTGTTTGTGAGTAGAGATTAGCTGCTGGATGCTGTGTGCTAAGATGGTGCATCTGCTGGGCGTTTTTCAGTTCCATTCATCTTGCGGCGCTGCCAAGCTCTTTTGTTTTGTTTCGTTTTACCTCACCTTCTGTTAGCCTAATTTGTGCTTCTGAGTAATTTGGTGGAAGCAATTTTTTTTTTCTTTGATGGGGGACACATTAGCATTTGAGAGGTTTTGCCAACAGCGCCTGACAGATTTTTTTTTAAACTAAGAGGTCTTACAAAGATCTGGCACAAATGGGTAGGACTTGACGCAACTAAACTGTTGAGAACATTGTTAGTCATTTCTGTCATGTAAAACGTATCTGGCACAGTTTAATTACCAAACGACTGCTATTGGGCTTTGCATCATGGGACTGTGCTTATGACAGATGACTGCGGTTTGCCCCCCCCCCCCAGGCCTTATAAAATTCTACTCATGCACTGTTCAGGTTTGTTAAATTCTTTTATTTTAAATAGCAATTTTGATTCCAAAGTATTAACATAAAAACAGTAATGTTTTGTTTCAGTAATATACATTTTGCAGTGGAATAGGATTCCTTGCTGGGAAAATTTCCACATACAGCAAGGAGTTTAGAAAAGCTGCTGACAGTGTCAGTAGCCAGATAAATACACTGTATCCATACAGTAATGCATGATTTTTTTTCAAGATCATAAACGAAGTACAAAATAACGATAAAAATATAAGAGAATGATAGCGGCTGTTTGTACAGTATAGGTAAGTAAGACAGCATGTTTTTGTCGTGCTTTTCCCATCCAGTGACACAGATGTGCTTAGCAGCAGCTAGGAATGAATTTACGGAAGAACTTCCTGAACTCCGTGTTGAAAGCCGTGTAAATCACAGGGTTGACGGCGCTGTTGACGTAGCCCAACCAGGTGACGATGCTCATCAGGTGCGGAGCGATGTCACATGACTCACAAAGAGCTCGCATGGTGTGAACGACGAAGAATGGTGTCCAGCAAAAGAGGAAGGCACCTGGAACGAAAGAAAGGCATTATGGGTATGGGTATCAAATCAGCCTGCATTCCTTTGGGTTTCTTTCAAGCCTGAATCATCCAGTTTTCAGAAGGATAGAGGACATCACAGCCTTTCCAGGGCTTATTTAACACTGAACCTGACTTGTGGTTGTTGGATTAGCCTTGGATGTTCAGATTAGCCTAAAGAGTCTTTTATACTTTAATTGAAACTGTAACTGTAACTGTTTTGGCTGTTGCTATGATCTGCCCCAAGTATAATGTTATTTTCCCTCTGACTCAGCAATAGTATTTCCTTTGTCTTCTAGAATAACATCACAGGAAACAATCTTTCAAAGGTAAATAGTAAATCTGTCAATACAAATGCAAATGCAGATAAACCCTAGAAGTAAGGGTGAAGTTTATATTTTCTTGAATTATGAGACTTTCACTCAGAAAACCTTTTCATTATGTGTTATTAACATTTGAAGTAAATACAGCGGACTTGAAATGGCTCCTGGCGGGAATTCCAAACTGGTAAATCTTCAGCTGTCTAGAATCTGTGGATATTGATCTACAAGTAAGCACACTGCTTGATATAATTGTTTTAGTCATAACAGAGACGGTGTGCGTGAATGGAAATGCAGTTAGGCAGGGAACTTTGTACACATGTCCATGCAGATTAGAAATCTGGCTTTTTTGTGTGGTATCCCCTACTTTGGTGAATAATTGAAGAATGCTAATGCTTTTTCTATAAATACCCACTAGAAAGGTTGAGATTAATGGATTAGAAAACCTGTTTAGTTTTGGGAAATGCACCTCTCCTTGGAACATGCATGTTTCAGCCTAAAACGGAAAGTTATAGCTGAAGCGGAGGAGCGGAATCACAAACAGAAATACCCCTTTATGTTTTATATGTCTCAAACAGACAAGCTCCATTGTAAGGCTTCAAATTAAAATATACAGGCTCTGCCTACTCAGATGAATGATATCATTGGTTCATAGACAATACTATACAACTGAAGTACAGTGCTCTCTGACTTAAGATGGGGTTACGTTCTGGTGAACCTGTCTTAAGTGGAATATATTGTAATTCGAATATGATTGTCAAAGAATGTGAGTAAATAAGTAAAAAAATATTGTTTTCAATGAATAAGTAGATAAGTAAATATCATGCATACCACTTGTCTTATTCAGGGTCACTGGGGTCTGGAGCCTATGCGCAGAAGGCAGCTAAGCCCAGGATGGGGCACGAACCCATCACAGGGCACACTCATAATTTGGTAACACCAATTCATCTCAGCATGTTTTTGGACTTTGGACTGTAGGGAAAACTCCACAATGACACGTGGAGCCATGGAAGAGACTCAAACACCGGTCAGAGGTGTGAAGCATCAGTGCTAACCGCTGTGCCATCCAAAGTAAATGCCACTAATTGATAATATATAAATGACTACAATTTTATAACACTGTACGACACTGTACGACACTGTGCGACACTGTCGATCGCTACACTGTACTTGAAGTGTTGCTACTTGGATGCTTGTATGCTTGAACTCTGATGACTTGCATTCTTTTTATTATCTCTCTGTCATAAGTTTAAGACAAACGTTTCAGCACTAGGCCGACATCCGGTTTTAAATTTTGGGCTATCAAATACACTTATTGATTGATCACGTACTACGGGGTTTCTGAAGTTGTAACATCTTGAAGACTCTTGGTGCTTATCTAGACTAGATTCTAGGTGCAGGGGAAATCCTGTTAGCCAAAGCCACTCTGCCCTCGAGGTCTCCGACTCATCACTGCCGCGCTTAATGAGATTTGGCTCGACACCACGTGGACCTCTTCGTGTAATGCCTGTAAACCATTATTAAACTGCTGCTGACGTACAAAAGCGGGGTGTGGGCGAGCGAGGCTGACAAGAAAAAAGCATTCAAAAACCTAACAAAATGCCAGTGATGGACTACATGGCAGGACCGCTGCCTGCCTTTCAGGTCTCCCCATACTTGTTCTGAGCGCCTCCATTGAGGAAGCTGAATCAGACTCGCGAAACTTGTTATCACAGAACGTCGTTTCCCCCTTGCCTGAGTGACCTGCCGTCTGACGCAAGTAGCAAAAGGGGCACGCTTCCAAAAAAGAGAAACCAGGACACAGACAACGAGCTTAATTCTAAGTCAATTTCCCTTTGCTGCCAGTCGGTTAGGCCTGGAAACTGAATGGAAGGAGTTGTTGCTGAGTGCGTATTTCCACAAAGATGCTGACAGATTTTCACCTGGCATTCATGCACAGGATCACAATGGGTGTTTCTTCAGAAAGTCGGCCTGGTTTAATCCAAGCGTTGATGTAATTCTAATTCACACCACTCTGAACTCCCGGTGAACTTAAGCTTTGCATTCCTGGTCTATCAAACTTTTCCAATTACGTACGCCATTGGTTGCCGCTGCGTTGACAGTGTAGCTGCTCCAGATACCAGTTGAACAGATTTAAATCCTCTAATGGCACTGGAGGTGATAATGTGGCCCTGGCTGGCAGTAAGAAATGTCTGGATTATACACATAGCCTCTGACTGGGGTTACTGGATGGGGGACCTCAACTTGGAATGAATCACCAAAATCCTTCCCTTTCATCTCACGCCTGTCTCGGTGCTGTTGCTTCATCACCTTGCTTAAATCTCTTTCCTGGTCCCGTGTTCTGTCTATGTTCAAATACGGCACTGCCCATGTTTAGAATTTAGTGTGGGGGGGAGGTGTAAACATGTGGCTCAGAATTAATCAGCACAATTTCCCATCTCATCCCCCTTTAGGCCTCCATTTGGTGCAGGTGAGTGAACTTTAAGTGTGTCACTCTCCGGTACAGGTGGGGCAGCTGCATCATTAGCTTATCAGGTTGAGCAAGATGAGGATTAATCACAAATTTTCAGTTCCCATCAGTAGAAGGCGGCCGTCTTAAATTGCTGCTTAATTTGCTATTCAATTAGTATTCAAGCCGAAATGCCTTCGAAATTGAATATTGAGAAACGTGCCATGCCTTAAAAGTATGCAAAGAAACTTCCATTCTATTCTTTTCTTGCTTTGACTATGCATTATGGAAATGTCTTTAAAGCTTAAATCGACTTTAGGCAAACCTTACATAATAATTGGATTGCATCTGGGACTGGCCTTCGAAGCTTGTTAACTTGGGCTTAGAGTACTCCATGCAACTATTTAGACCCATTTCCATCATGTTGATAATACACCGAGAATTCTTTATTTAGAGAATATCAATGAGCTGAAATAAGAACTTTTACAATATATCTGTCCACTGCATGAAATGTCAGTGGGTTGATGTATTGGCCTGGTGCTGGTAGCACTTCACTGTTTGCAAAAGATATTATTCTGAAGGAGAAAGCCAGGTCTCAGCTGGTCAGCCAGTCAGATAGTGCTTTGGGTGACATCACCAAAGTCATATTTCATAGGGCGGGATCGGAATGAAAACAGAAGGACATCTGGTAGCTTTGTGATTATGGCTATTTGGTTTTCCCTAGTAGGCAAATATCCAGGCTCACAAGGTTATGACTTAATATTATACTGGGTCAGTCTTTTGACTAGTGAAAATCCAAAATCAAATGCACTTGTCTTTTTTTTAATCTACAGACTGTCAATCTAGTCATTTCTTAGTCACAGCTTATAAAACATGACATTGGCATCTTGAGAATTGGCAACTCTTGCGCAGACTGAGATAATACTGATTTTATGGATATCCAATTGTCACTGTAATTATTAATATGACAGCCCCATTCCACATGGCAAAGCTTCTATGTCTGACGCTGGCGATCTGCTGAATTTAATTAGTGCAAAAAAGAGTCTCACTCACCTACTACAACAGGGAGAACCTTCATAGCTTTCCTCTCCCTACAGTTGATCTTAGCCCTCGTCTTTTTGGGAGGGGCCTGCGCGTACACGGAGTCCGGGAAGGCCACTGTCTGGACTGGCGCGCTCTTGTACCCTGCGGGGAACGGGGACCCCGGCTGCGAGTAGCGCTCCACGTCCTCAGCCTTGGCGTCCACCAGCTCGCGTTCAATGACGGGCGGCAGCGGCGGCGGCGGCAGGGCCGCCAGGGGGGGCAGAGCGGCAGTGGCTGCCTGCTGCAGTTTGTGGCAGGCCAGGATGCTGTTCCGCAGCTTGGCCTTGCGTGCTTCCTCCCAACGCCGAAGGCCCCGGAACATTCCGCAGTACAGCAGCAACATGATGGGACAGGGGATGAAGAAGGAGCAAATGGAGGAGTACACCACGTAGTTGTTGTCCTCCAGCTGGCACCTGGAGGTGTCCCGGTGTGGCACGTTATTGATGCCGAAGATGACGGGGGAGGCCACCGCCAAGGCCAGTATCCAGGTGGCTGAGAGCAGGATGATCTGCCTCTGGTCGATGTGCTTACGATTGTAGGTGAGAGGAACAGATACCGCGATGAACCTGCCGACACAGAGAAAAAGAGGTTTACTGTGAGCTATGAATTAGTGGTTCTGCATTGAGAGGAGCCAGATGAGGTGGCTGGGGCATCTGGTCAGGATGCCTCCCTGGTGAGGTGTTCCGGGCATGTCCCACTGGGAGGAGGCCCCGGGGAAGACCCAGGACATGCTGGAGGGACTATGTCCCCTGGCTGGCCTGGTAACGCCTCGGGATTCCCCCAGAGGAGCTGGACGAAGGAGAGGGAAGTCTGGGTTTCCCTGCTTAGACTGCTGCCCCCGTGACCCAACACGGAAAAATGGTAGATGATGGATGGATGGATGGATGAATTAGTGGTCAACATTTGGTATGGATAATGAACTTCCTTTTTTGACACAGAACTCAGCTACAACACCTACACACATTTTGTATTCATCTCTTTGATGGGACCATCCCTTCATTTCTATGGGAAAAACTCTAATCCCAACATTGACAACCTTATCCCCTACCCAAGCCTAACCATAACCACATGTAACCAAACAAAATACAAGACTTCTGGCATTTTTAGTTTAATTGTAGTTACGTATTTTCATAAAATTGAGTTTCGCCTATAGTGACCGAAAAAAATGACCACATTGCGTGGACATTTACACACACTCATAACCCACACACGTCTGTATTTATATCTTTGTGTGGACCATCCATCCACACACACACACACACACACATACACACATATAATACACATATAACACAAATTAAGACAGTCATCCTTGGTAAACCACTTCACAGTTAACGTACAGCCCAGGCTTGGTATAAAAATTTTGTTCCTACTAAATTATGATTTTTTATTTTTTTTTTTATCCCTTCTTAGTGACGTCCTCGGCTTGTTAATTATATGACGCTGGGTGCATTTTTAATTGCATAATTATGAATCATTATCCGTGCTCCGTTTATTCCATCATGTCATGACCTCACGGCGTCGTCAGCAGACTGGGAAAGACACAGGATCTGTGCGGTAGCCACTGGCCCTCGTGCGAAATGGCAGCTGTTCATTGTAACGTGCGTAATGGGCTTTCCCATTTTGTGTTTTTATTCTGCTCTACAGGACTTTGCCGAAGAGGAGAAAATAAGCGGCCCCCTTCTGTTAGAAAGCGTGGCCATTTTTCATAATCACTTAACTGAACCGCAACCATCTGGGCAGAGAGGTACAGGATAGAGGGAAGCAGCGTTTAGCTCCTGTGAGGATGTCCTTAATCGAGTGGCAAATTGACAGCTTCTCCACAACGTTACAAAGAGAAATCCTTGATGTCTTTCTATGTCTGCCTCTTTTGAGATGGCTTGGAGGCTAACATTCAGAGAAAAGGCTTTAAAGTCTAAATAAAACGCTCATTTTACACATTAAGACATTCGCAAAGGGTTATTTTGACCCTACTGACTTTCACATTTTGCCTAAAATACTTCCAGGAAAATACGTTTAAGGCTCTATTGCGCTTTCCTATGACGCGGCTCTGCCGACAGCCTCAGAGGATTCTAGGAAGATTCTGCATGTAGCCAGAATCCAGTGCTTTTACCAGAGCAAATGAATGAACGTGAAGACTGTTAAATAAGATGTGGATATGGCTGCAGTGTTATCTTCCTTGTGTCAGATGGCCTCTACAACTGGTGAGAGTTTGAAATCCATGGGGGGGGGGTTAGGCACTGCCTGGTCTCACATGTCATTCCAGCTGTCCAGTACAAATCTGGCTCTCGATTTCAAATCCAGGTCATGTTTTCGGTTCTCCCAGGTAGTTAGTTTAATACAGGGGTCACCAACATGGTGCCCGCGGGCACCAGGATGCCCCCAAGGACCACATGAGTCGCCCGCGGACCTGTTCTAAATATAGCACAACTCACCAGTGAGCAGCGTGTAAAATTTTATTTTATCCTGTTGCTATTCTACTGTAATCACATTTGCATTTATATACAGGTCCTTCTCAAAAAATTAGCATATTGTGATAAAGTTCATTATTTTCTGTAATGTACTGATAAACA
>JAODJX010000020.1:4966184-4979755 GCA_026776945.1 Isichthys henryi
CATCATTGTTTTTGCCCAGAGAGCTGCAACTGACTGTTATATGTTTCACACATAATTCTCTATGAACCTTAAATCCTGTAATGTGTGAAAATCCCTTAGGATTGGCTGTTTCTGAGATGCTGAACCAACACTCCACAGTAAAGCGTGAAAGATGAGTTAAATGGTCCAGAAGGTAACCTGATCTTTTTTATCAGCCAAAAAGCAGGACTATCTGTTAGCATGTGGCTTGGTTTTTCCCTTTCAAATCAAAAGTAAAAATACTAATTTTTACTAACCCTCTGATCACAAACGTGGAGGCCTACACCCTGAACACATCGCCTGCGTGGCATGTGGATCGTGGCTGAACTGTTGCTGTGTGGATCAGCGTGTTTGTCCACACTGCCTGTGGGTGGTGTGGCTCAGTGGGCTCTGTGTTTGTAACTGCAGGACTCCCAGTTCAAACCCAGTTTCCTCGGAATAGTCGCGTGTCTGTGGGCCCTCAAGCAAGGTCTTTACCCAAACAGCTTCGTGGCTGCTGCTACAGCGGGGTTGTCCAGTTTGATCTCACCCCACATGTGTGTCCTAGAGAGCAGGATGAGGCAGAACTTCCTCATGGTGATCATTGTGTTGTTTTTTGTTTAGTTTAATTTAAAATGAGAGCGATAGAAACTTACTGCATTCAACAAGAACGCTGAAACCTCTGCTAGGTAGTAAACACATTTTTAAGCAGTTTACCTCAAGGGCAAAAATACTACTCTGATTGGATAAAACTACAATGACGCATGATGTGTAACATAATAATTGTGTTACCAGTGTTCTTATATACCCACGATTTTGTGCTGTGACTGTCATTATATCTGTTTCTTTGTAACGCTGCAAACTCTTCCCACAGTCCAAAGGTGTTGTTTATACTGTGAATTGAATGTGTCTGCTCTGTGGTGGACAGGCCTCCTGTTTGCCGTTTATGGCCTGTATTACACTCTGGATTGGCATGACTGTGAGTTAGTTAATAAAAACTGAATTGCAGCATTAATCACCTTAGTCACTTTGCCCCAACAGAATAACTCTCTATGTGACTCACTCCTGTGCACATTTATTTTTAGATGTTGCAGTTATTTGCTTAAAAGGATATATACATATATAGAAAAGGTTTCTATCACGAGATATTGGAACTGAATGTAGTATGTATTGTGTTTTCCTAGCATTTTCTCCAGGGTGATCTTCTTGCTCTGTGTTCTAATGAATAAGCTCCAGGGTCACCGAGATACTACTGGATAAGTGAGATGGGTGACTGTATTGTGTCTTTTTTATTGATGCCTTTAGTTTATGTTCTTATTTAACTGACTAAAGTTAAATGCTGAGTGTTAAAAAATATGCTGTTCGCAGTATTAAAATTCGAACAGCTGACTTGGCAACTACCCAAAATCTTATGCGATTTAATGACAGTTTCCCCAATGACATTTTCATTTTATGTCACCTAGACTGTCTACGAAAATGCAAAAAAATAATGTTAATCATTATTACTATGTATTTACAAAGTTTAATTTTCACCTTATTTTCATATAGCACACAGAAGACAAGCCCACGTATATACCAGAACTTTTCCAACAGTTTACAGGAAGTTAGAAAGTTCTGGATTGGAAGTATGCCTTTTGCTCCCAAAAGCCCACAAAGAGTCAGTGGGTATTCCCTTATTTTTCAAAAAAACAGACCTCTTTAAAAGTCTTAAAATAGAAATCAGAATTCAGTAATGACAGTTAATGGCACCATCTGCTGAAAAATTATAACAGCGGAGGAAATTAAGAGACAAATGAAAACAATGAATCAAAATGCTTATTCACATAGAGAGATGAAGTGGAAAAACAGTGTCAACCAGTCACATCAACAACAAGGACAACAACAGAAGAACAAATGATGACACAGAAATGACATCATTGAGTCTTTCTCCAAGAGGGTCCATGAAGCTGAGTTACTACAGACAGGCGTCAGGCAGGGAGGGTCACGCCTTCTCTGGTCCTGTCTCTCTTCTGAGCAGGGTGAGTGGTGCCTTTGTCTCTGTTAAGTCACACGTTTTGTGTAGTTTCTTTACTCGGACTGAATAGAGCATCTGAGAGACCAACTGAATGAGGTTCCTCTTGTCATTGGAGCTGACTGTCTAGAGGTCGGTCCTCAGGAACATTTGTGCATTGGTCTGAAATTAGGTTGATCTATGGCAATGATGTCATTGTCTCTCACGTGGGGTCCTTTGCCAGAAACAAATATATGTCATGAATCACCAAATTGTAGTGATTGCATGGTACCCTGCAGGAGTCAAATCGTGAAGATCAGTCACAGTCAGTGGCTATTGCTGTTAATTTTAGCTATATTGTGGCTGGTTGTAATGTTCCCATGTTGACGGAGGCCCAATATGAAAAGCTTAAAGTAAATTGAACTGGTCTGTGGTAAGTTAGCATGAAGAGCTGTGTAGACACCTGCCTGGTAGCCATATGAGTAACTTCTCACTTCAGACATCCTCTAAGAGGTTTAAGTTGGGCCTGGTCATATTGTGTAAGGTCTGCGTTGCTAAACCCTCCAGACGTGCGTGTGGATGCTTACGAGATACCTGCACTTTAAGTGTTTAGTAGCGCCCCCCCCCAATCGAACAAAACCCTGGCCAAGGTGGGAGCCACGTCAATGGAAACACTGAAAGGCACCATTGTGAGGACAGAACATGACCTGTGAGAGAACTAACTGACATTACATTCAGTATCTCTCTTATTGTTATGAACATTATTCATGACATTATATCTCTTGCTCCAGAAGGAGGCCCAGCCCATGTTCATGTTCGTTTTCTTTTGTCTGTGTGGCGAATGAAAGAGAACAAAGGAGCCGCCCAGGAGCATAGCTGGCCGTCATTTGGCATCTATGCTTTAGCAGAGACCTCAACAAGGTGTTGAAATTCCTGTACTGCTATTCTGCTTGTGTCCTTTTCGAATTCAAATACACGTACTTTTGAAGTATTCCTTAAAACAGGAGGTTCTAATTGTCTCATGTGTTATAGCCATTTAGTGTTGCCCCTCGTCATTGTACCCCTTACTCCTTGGTTCATTTTCAGGACATGAACAGGGAACCCCAATATTACATGAGAACCTGGCAGTACATTTTCATTACCATTAAAGGCAGATAAATGGAGGAACTTTATCTCAATTTGCCTTAAAAATAACCAAGTGGAAAGGAGCTGCAGTAAAAAAAACACCGTATTCATATTAAAATATCACAATAATCCCAGTTTCCAGGATCCATCGCCTGTAGTTGTCCGTCCATAATAAATTGGTCATTTTAAAAATGGGACCTTTCACAATGTATTTCAACATCCATTCAAGGGTAGCTCCAATATTTCAATTTGAATTTAATTTACCTGTTTTCACAGTCTCCTAGGTAGTGGTCTATGTGGGTTGGTTACACTAAAGCACAGTCATCAGAAGTAATTAAACGTTTTTAAACAGGACACGTAGAAACCGATGAGCCTCCGCAAGTGAATGACCTCTGAGGAAATGAAAGATAATTTGAATGCCAAGGGACTGTATCCATTCGAACAAATTCATTACCAAGTGCCAGTGTTTATGCTATTGCTCTCATTCTTTCTCTCCTAATTTTTACCCCCCCCCCCGCCCCCCACAATCTTGCATTAAGTCTTACAGACAACATGCAACCTAACACAGAACACATGCATTTATAGGGGTAAAAGTCCATGACAGGCAAGATCCGCGAGCCATAAACCCAGATAAGCTAAGCTACGAAGGCTGGGACGCACGTCAAGTCCCACTCATCAGCCAACAGACTCTGCTTTATGTGGTGAAGTACCAGTTGGTACCAAAGGCTGCTATTCTTCTGTATTTCATCTGCATTGATTTGAAGCCTGAGCTGGACCATGGAGCTAAAATATAGTTGTGTTTCTTTTGGTACTGTCTTCAGTGTACTTCTACTCTTCTTACTATTAAACAATGGTGAAACTCAACAAAGTAAGTATTTTGTTAATTAATGGTTTCAATCAGAGTTAGAGTTTAGCTAAATTTGTTTTCCATCCTTCCACAGTGTGTTTTTGGTGTAGCACTGTGTTATTATACATAAAATAGTATTTTATAAAAGTCGATATTTGTATTGATGGTATAGACAGCCTTTGCAAAAGACTTTGGCCTTAATTTAAATGGTTTCAAAATGTTCTGAATGTTCTAAAAAATTAATGAATACCACACTTTAAAAAGTTTGGAAGTTGCATAAAAGGATGTTGTTCTTTGTTTTATATGCATTCCCAGTGCTATGCATGTTTTTCTCTCCTCTCTCTAGTTTGTGTAGCTCCGCAAACTATAATCCCCATAGAAGAGAATAATGCCATTAATGTTGTAATTACGACAATCACCATTGACGATGGGGTTACGCTTACCTTAACGGACAATCCAGAAAATGCTTTCGCAATTGATGGGCCGAATCTTGTAGTTGTAAAGTCGTTGGATTTTGAGGTACGATTTAAACTTGTAACTACCTGGGTTACTGTCGGTAGCTAACACTTATATTGTGCTTTGAACAGGGACATGCTTAGGTGTTGACAGAATTGGATATTTTAGGTCCAGAAAGTAAAAATCCAAGCCAAGATTTTGTTTCAACCAACCAGTACCCTAGTGCGAAGTATCACAACTGGTCACATAAAGTTTCACACTCATCTGCTTGGTTGAAACAAAATCTTGGTTTGGAATTTCACGTTTCTTGAACTATCCATCTCTGAGTGCTGAAATCTTGTACGTTTATGTTTCAGACCCTTCCTGATGCAGGAATCCTTCAAGTTCGTATGGACTGTAATAAACCTGGCAGTCAAACAGTGAGTCTCAACTCTATTAGGTCATCCGTTGATCCATATATTTCTATAACTACCCACCCAGTTCAGGCTTGCCATGAGCCTGACAGCTATCTCAGGAAGCAGAGAGATGGTGGACAGGACAGGGGTCGTGGGGGTCTGAGCTTGTCCCAGGAGCTACAGGCACAAACAGCAGGGAATAACCCAGGATGGGTCGCTAACCCATTTCAGGGCACACATGCCATTCACATACACATTCACACCTACAGTCAATTTGGCAACTAATTATATTACATTAAGTATTTTCAATGCGCTTTATTAATCCATAAATCTTCCGGCCACTTATTCTGGACAGGATCAGGGGGGAGCTGCAGACTATCCCACGCAGCACAGGACTGGATTGCACTCTGGACATGACGTGTTCTAGCAATGTTACTGTACCTACCTAAAACAAATGTCCATGCTGTAGCTGATCTCCTGCTGAGCTTCAATGGATATTTGAACTATGCAGTTTTAACTAGCCACCCAAACTGCCCACTACGAGTCTCGAAATGTTCATATCCTACATAAACCAAGTGTCACAAAGTTTCAGTCAGTGCATTACTTTACAATAGCATGGAACGATAATCGAATATTACAATGCTGCTGTCCAAAGACAACAGGCATATCAGCATCTGTAAATTGTCAAATGTTTACCTGTACTTGCCCTGTGCTTCCGTGGATTGACTGCAAGCTCCACTGTTCATGGAGGACTGTAATGAGTGACACGTGGAGCTGTTGTTTCATTCTGCACTTTACTAAATATGTTTGCTCCACATTGTCTCTCCTTAAGGTTAACCTGAGGGTGATTGTTTCCGTTCAAAACGTGAATGATAATCCCCCTAAATTTGAGCAAAATCTCTACACGTTTGACGTGAATGAGGTGAGTTTCCAAGGTTTTTACCATTTGTTTCTTTATATAGGGGGTTTTCTTCTCTATATTTGTTCTGATTCTTTCCATACAGCTGACACCAGTGAATACAAATGTTGCAAGAGTTGAGGCTACAGATATTGATGGAGATCAGTTGTTTTACCGCCTGGAACCAGTCAACCCAAAGGTGACTTCAGCACCCCAACATGGCCAACAAGACACATAAAAATATAACAGGAGAAAAGTGCTATTAGTTATATTCCTGTTTTCGTACTTCACATTGTAGCCTTTTCTGGTACTTTCAACTGGAATAAAAATGTTTCACTAATATACAAATTTGAATTTTTTGTCTCCTTTCCTTTCTAGGACTCTTATTTTTATTTACAAAACGAGGTTTACCCCAACATCGCAGTAAAAAGCGTTTTAGATTACGACTCCATCAAACAACACACTCTGATATTACATGTGCAGGTAGGTGATGTAGATGAAGCTTGTTTTGGCAATTTCTGAATTTAATAGTATGTAAGTTTAGGTGAAAAGGATGCATTTGATCAAGGCTGCACAGACACGTTTCGGGGGCCAGATGCTCAGTGGTGAGGAGCGAGGTTCGAGGCCCCTCAGTGAAATTTGGTCGATGATTGTTGGTGACTTTCAAGTGTTCAGGTAAAAGGGCCATGTTTTCAGGCACCCCCCCTCCCCCCACCCGTGCCGGTATTGCAGCAGGTATCTTTTGCTAACAGAGATAATGGTTCTTATTCCATTTCCTTGCAGGATGTCTCCCTTTCCACAGTGACCGAGCATACTGCCACGACAACAATTGCCTTCAACATCCTTGATATTGACAACCGTCCGCCATGGTTCCTGCCCTGCATAGAATCAACACAAAGCTTCACAAAAATATGCTTGAACTCAGGCTACAGAGGCATTGTCAACCTAACGGAGCAGACGGTGGGTCTCTCAGACTAACCATATCCACATAATCCAGATTCATAAGTAGCTTGTTCACTCATCCCTGTGTTCCCTGCAGCCTGACGCTCTCATATTGGAGCCGGGTCCTGTGTATGCGGTTGATGGTGACAAAGCAAGGAATGAAGAGGTTGCCTACCGAATTATTGCAGGTAATTAGATCGTTTCCAGTCTTTCAGCTTTCTGATTTTCTGCCCTGTTGATTATCACTCTCACAAACCAATTAATTTATTTCATCGCGTCTACAGGAAATGAAGATGGTATATTTCAGATCAACGCAAACAGCGGAAACGTCAGCATGCTGAAGCCGGCAGATGTTCCAGGACCAGTTATATTGACTGTTTTGGTAAAGTGTTGCAATGTTTGGTCAAAGCACATTTTAACCTACTTTATCTATAACCGGAACACTAAGAATGGAAGAAAAATTGGACAGCAGTGTTTTGTTGTGGATTGGTTAGGTTCTGGTAGGTCACACATATTCCAGATTGGGGGGGGGGTAAAACCAATCTGGAGGGAGACAAATCACTGGTAGCTTCAATTAGATACATGCCACACAAGCATTTTTCACTAAAAACATTTTGCTTTGCTTCTGTACAGGCCTTCCAGGTTCTAAACAGTGATCAATTTTCCACAACTACCGTCACCTTCACTGTGGTGAAAAGAAGCCAGCACCCCCCAGAGTTTGAGAAGAAGCTGTACGAGGGACGTGTTTCCAGTGGATCTGGCCCGGATGGCATAATATTTGAGATTAACTTCAACAGACCTCTGAAAGTACAAGCACTGGATGCCGATTTTGCCAACGTAAGCACAAGAGAATCTATTGATGTTACTCTTGGTATTGAGTGTCTTTAGCATGTTTTTGTGTGAAGAAACTGCAAAGAAAATAAATAAAGGAATGTGTTCATAGGGTATAAATCCCGACCTGAAATATGAAGTTCTGGGCAACAGTGATTTTGCAGTGACAGCAGAAGGTTTTGTACTTCTAAAGGGAGAAGTAATGCCAGGCTTGGTAAACCTAGAAGTAAGTGAATACTCATTATTTCAAAAACGAAAATATAGACTTTCTGTTTTGCAATTTCATATCAGAAAAAGGCATAATTTTTCCTGAGTGAGGTTACAAAACAGGTCCATAGAAAACTCTATCTGGCCAGTAGTTACTGTGAGTGTGAGCAGTAATGACAGAACACCTCGCAGTGCAGTGCCTTTGACCTTTTCTGGTTTCTGGATCAGATGAGAAAGGAGTCAATGCCCTCACCAGTCACCTCTCATTCGGTTCCTCGTAGATCCGTGCTGTGGATCTCACCAATGCGGAAGCAGGAACAGCGAGACTCACCATCCATGTATTACCAGGTCAGGGCTACGGACAAGCGTTGTAATTTCATAACCTTGAGCAATGTTTGATTGGCACCTGTTTTGAAATTCAGAATGAGCCTTTAACATTTGTTCTGAAGTAAAATATGTTTGAAAATGAACAAGTATTCAAGGGTCTGTGGTGTGGTTGGATAGTAGCTACTGTAGTACTGTTGCCTCACACCTCTAGCACCAGGGTTTGAGTCTCTGCCATGGCTTCATGTGCGTCTTCCCTTTGTTTTGTTGTGGGGTTTCCTCCCACAGTCAAACGACATTATAAGGACCAATTTGCCTGTAGGTGTGTGAGCGTGTCCTCTAAGAGCTTGGTGTCCCAGCCTGGGCTGTTCCCTTGCCTGTAGCTTTTGGGATTGTCTCTGAACCCCCCCCCCCCCCGCCCCCTCCTGTCACCCTAAATAGGACAAGCGTGTAAAAAAATGGGTGTATGAAGCCAAGGGTTTGATTGGAAGGATTGGTTTGGTTTTGATCCGTCTTCAGAATTACAGTGCCATCTGCAGACAGATGACCTAAGCACCCCTTTACCAAACAGCCATGGCAGATTCTGGCACCAAATTTCATTACTGTTCTTGCAGGAACTACCACTGCTCAGCCCACCACTGACACGTCTACGGCCAACATAACTGCTGTAACCACAGCACTCACAGGCAGCACCAGTAACTCCCCTTCCACCAACACTCTGTCACCAACAGAAGAGACAACCCTGACTACCACAGGCAAATATACCACAGAATGGTCCAGTAGCACATCATCCTTTTCTCCCAGTTTGTCAGACCATACCACAGGTAGATTGAGGTCTGCCTCCTGAAGCACTGGTGGAAAATTTATGTCTAAAATATATGTCTAAATGATAGCTGTCTTTAAAAATATAATCAAAATGTCCTTGTGATTCCTAACAGTAGGTTTTTAATTGATCATATCACTCCTTCCTTGGTGTTTCAGAGGTGTTATTATTTTCAACACAGTACGATTTACTAATTTCTCAAAGTCCCTTTCACCTGAAAGCTATGCAATCAATTTTTATTCCGATGCTCTTTCGCCTATAGTGCAAAAAAAATAATAAAATTAATCCAAAAAGAAACCCCAACTTCTAAATTTTCAATGTTCTCTGACCTCTGATGCAATTCAATATGTTTTGATTTATAATGAAGGAGGAGTCCCCATAGCCTTCGCAGGATACCGAATGGAGGACATGGCCGCCCTGGGCGCCAGCCTGGCAGCAGTGGTGGTGCTCTGCTTCGTCACCATTGGCCTACTGGTCTACCGTATCAAGAAGGGGAAAGCAGACTGGCAGAAGCTGGCTGAAGCCAGCATTTTCCGGAGTTCTGTAAGCTCTATCAAAACTCTAAACATAATTATGATAGAATAGTAGGTGAGATACAGGGAAGGGAGAAAGGAAATGCGTTACCTTAGAAAGCAATTTGATTTTGTTAATTATTGTCTGCTATTATGAAGTGTACTATTTTGAGTACAATGTTCACAACTTTCACTTTGTATTTGACATTCTGCTTTATTTGTAGTTTACCCCGGGTTCATCTGGATCAAAGGATGGTATGCAGTACACTAACGATGGTTTCCAAAATGATGGGGACACTGGCAGCGTGGTGTCCAAAGTTCAAGATGATACAGATATGAAGCTGGACACAATATCAGCTGCAAAGTCTAGGGAAACATCCGTGGACAAGCCGATCCCAGTGACTTCCTCAGCCCTGGACACCTTCCTACATGACTCCGGTAGCCTGACTGGGTCTGAGAAAACCGACAGTGAGAAAGGGGTGAAACCCATCCTCACCAAGGAGAGGAAAATCGAAGAAGGCTATAAGTCAGTGTGGTTCAAAGAAGACATTGATCCCAACGCCAAGAAGGAGGTGGTTATAATACCTGACAATGAGGAGCAGGATGTTGATGAAGAGTCCTTTGACATATTCGGCAGCTCACCCATTGCCACGCCAAATGTGTTCTTCACGGACACTCAGAAAGGTGACAAAACTGCAGATGACAACAGAGCGTTAACTTTCGAGAAGGAAGATGGAAGGAACAGTGTGAATACTTAAACCTTTGGAAAGATCTTGAGTTTATGTAAAATCCATCGGTAGGTTAACAAGCTACACATCGTATAATAAATTAATCTGTTTCTGGACATTGAGCTTTATCCACCCACCTAAGGAATTTCAGAGCCCATTTTCCTTATTGTTGTTGATGTAAGATAACTAGCCGTGTTGTATTTAGTTTCTAGAAATGCACTAACATCTCTTTAAATAACATTTAAAGAAACATTATTTAAATAGTCAAGCTGTTTCAGAAAATATTCAAAATCTCTACAGCTTTTTTGTATAAATCTAACCACTTTAATTACTAAATAATTGTATTGACTATTTTGCAGTTCTCCAAAATGTTTTGTAGGAAAGATTGTTGTACACCTTACCGCCATTTTATATCTTTATACATTACGTATGTAAAATTTAACAATGGCAATTAAAAAAATTAAACCATTACACAACTGCACCCAGTGTCTGAGTCATTGTGAAGTTTTTAATTAAACGTTTACCAATAAAAGAAAAATGATGCCACTTTACAAAAAGGCTACCCATATAAAGGGTTTATGAATGGTTTATAATCTTGTAATTTACAAAGTGCTGCAATCTGGACAAATTCAAACAAGTTATCAAAAGAAAACAGTGTTATGAGTTACTAGCATTTACAAGTGCAAAAGGGAGCCTTATTGCAAAGTGAGACCTGAAAAATTTACTCTGTGAAGTATAACCAAGTGTCTGACCTATACCTCATTCTGGGGTGGCATGACGGTGCACTGGTTAGCATGATGGTGCACTGGTTAGCATGTTGTCCCACACATCATACTTGCGTTTGAGTCTTCGCCGGGGCTCCATGTGTATGGCGTTTGCAATTTCTGCCCATGTCGTTAAGAGGTGTCCTCTGGGTTCTCTCATTTCCTCCCACAGTCAACAGGACAAGGTGAGTCGGTGTTATCAAACTGCCCATAGACATGCACGTGTGACTGAACAGTATGGGAGCGTTGGCCTGTGAAGGGTCAGCACCCCTCCCTGGGTCGTTTCCTGCCTGTCATGCATAGGCTCTGTACCTCTCCATCCCTAAATGGGACAAGCAGTTACAGAGTTCTCATTGTAACGGTGATGAGGTTGTTAGCCCAACATCTTCCATGGTTGTGGGTTTGAATTCCATCCCTGGCTGTTTGTGTGACTAATACGTTTAATACCACATGCCAGACAGTGTGGGGAAAATCAGATAAATTTTCCTATGCGTGTGTCCTGTAATTAACTGCCATGCTGTTCAATGTGTCTTATGCATTACATCAAGTATTGAGAAAAGATCAAAACTATTGGTAATTTGGTAAAAAGTCATTTTAAAAAAACATCTGAATAAATATAAATGCTGGAACAAAGCTTAAGTCGGCTGCACGAAACAAGTAAACTAATCAAGCAAATTTTACCGCAAAAGGAGAAAAATTGTACAATGAACAAACAGAAAAAAGGCCTTTATTTCATTCCATCAATTCAGAGACTGAGGTGTTAAATTAAGAAAAAAACGCATGGGGGGATGAGAGGAAGTTGAAACAATATGCAAATATTAAAATCCAGTGTAGCTGAACCTGGGAAATAATCAGTTCTATCACACATCAGAACTACTCAAAATTCACTCAAATCACCCCAAAATAATTAAAATGACAAATCCTTTCCTAAAATTAAAAGCAGTGCATTGAATTCTATACAAAGAGTACTGCTACCAGACATCAGAAGCAACATATCACCCATATGCAGCATTTGTAGTACTTGTTCTTGTCTGAGAGGGCCCCGTGGAAGACGCACACCTGGAGGCTGCTATTTCGCCTTGGCAAAGCCCACACGGTTGTTGTCACGGTCAAACTCTGTGTAGTACTGGCCAATGAATACATCTCCCAGAATCCACAGCGGCCCAGCAGGTGCTGGGATGTCCAGACCCATAAAGCCACTCAGGCAGATGGTTCTCCCAGCCTGACTCTCCTGCACAGAGAAATGAGGAATGAAATATTGACCAGACTGGAACAGGAACTGTCCCTTTGTGCAGCAGTAAAAAGGGGAGATGCTGACCTCTACTGGACACTAATGATCAGAAAGGTGTTAGCAAGTTTAATGTTAATTTAAAAATAAAAAATAAAAAACCCTGAAGAATGTGAATGTTAAATATATAACATGGCCAATTTGGCTGCGTCATTTTGTAGCCTCACCTTGAGAATGTACTGCTCCCCAGTCAAAGTGTAGGACAGGCCACCCAGACTGAAGGAAACCGAGGGAAGGGTAGGCACCTTCTTACAGTCAACCATGTACTGCATCAGAACCAGAGAGAGAGAAGCAGTTACACATACAGAACCCTTCCTCAGCCTATAGGTCTACGTCATGGGTGGGTCCCCTGGTAACTGAGACCAGAGCCTGTTTACAGTTTCATTGGTTTCGAGCGTTTCTCAAATTACAATTAACATCTGCAGAACCACAAGTGTAATAATCCCCACAGCATAATGACACGTCTGCACAGCAAAACAATTCTCATCGCTTCACACAAATTTCCTAAATGTTCATATACGTAAATGGTTTTGTACAATTGTTTTGGCACAGATTTCAGTTGCTTTAGTCTTACGTAGATTAATAGATCATGCAGAAAAATGTTATGTTGGTTCCCATTGAAATAATTCTATACCCAAAACTACATGTATGTGATCATGTTAGCCATCACATGCAAACAGTTAAAGCTGTCAAAATTGAAAAATACATTTCATACATTGCAGTGATATGGCATTATTGTGTTATTGGTTTCCACAGTGCATGATTGTCGTCACGTTGTTCTTGTATTACCATTTTGCGGCTTTTGTGTTATACAGTGCTGTTTTATTAAATTGAGATCTGAAATTACATGCAAGTGCTTTCTCTTGCCAGTGAACTTTACACACTGATACAGAATCTTGCAGTGTGAAAACTGATGTCTGACATGAATAAGTATCAATTTGCTAAAGAAAAATGATCAGTCAGTGACAATGAGAAAGTGGGAACCGACTCTCATTCAGAATCGTGGAGCTCAGGAGCCGACTTACACTGACAGTATATCTAAGCATTTTGGCTCTCATGGCTTAAACGATGCCGATTGTACTTTTTACTCAGGTCAACTGCGTCACCAACAACAACAAAACGTCCTATCTGTGGGACGACTCATGGCATTAAAAATGGAGGCGTTAGTAGCTCACACACATATTGCACTTTGCTCTGAAGGACGACAAACAGTGAATCAGCTGTACATGAGCAGGTTGAAAAGGAGAAAAAAAGTCAGGCGGCTGTAGCTTTTTCTGTTTTTGCGGTTATTGCCGGAACCGCTGCACCAAGAGATGTGTGGGTATGAGAAAGGAGCCAGCAATGGTGGGACCGTGATGTGGATGGAGATACAGATGAGCAGTTTGTAGAGGACTTCAGAATGTCGAGGGCTACATTTGAGTACCTCTGTCAGCGCCTTAAGACG
>JAODJX010000020.1:4979855-5010490 GCA_026776945.1 Isichthys henryi
TATGTGTCTAAAAGAATACTTTATATGTTAAAAAGGGTAAGTAATTTCCAGGAGCGCTCGGAAGGACCAACACGCATCCACAGCCTTCGGCTGCGCCATTGGGCGGCTCCCTACATGTATAAGCAAAAAGCCACATGAATTTCTATCTGAACGTTCACATTCAGGTCGCATGGCCACCATTCGGATACGTATGCGATTTAGTACCACATATGAAAGTGACACAGATCTGATTTGAAAAGATCAGATCTGTGTCACATTAAGGCGAGAAATCCGATTTGAGCCACTTCAGCATGGCAGTGTGAATGTAGCCATAGTCTTGTGAATGTTAAGTATGCTTTATGAAATGTGACAAAAACTGAGAAAAACTAAGAAAGCAGACTGCTGGGTGCTGTGCCGTACCTCCCCCTGGATGAGGGGGATGGCCCCGATGGCCTTCTGCAGAGCCTTCACTTCAGCGGACGGGCCGGTTATGAGGGAGGTGCCCGTGTCCACAATGGCCTCGCAGCCACCGTTGCACAAGTTCAGCTGGCTGCCAACGCTCATTCTGTAAGACGACCGGGTGAGAAAGTAAAGCTATAAACCCTATAAACATCATACACAGCACTCTAGATTATCTAGATTATGATTATTATCATAGCACTGCTAGCTAAAATTACCTTACAAAAAATAAATAAAATAAAAAAACGCTAATTACACGCAGAAAAGGGGAAAAAAAATTTGCACCTTTGCTTGTCACTTGTAGGTAGTAAAATGGACTCTGAGGAACATTTCTGTACCGTTGATGGTTCATTAATACTGTTTGTACCGTTGGGATGTTCCTCAGAGTGCATTTCTTTTTTATTCTCCTCCTCTCTCCTCATGTTAATCTGTTTTTCTTACCTACCAAGATGGCGCCGCGTATGGCAGCCACTGTGCTGAGCTCCCCAGTTGTTTTAGTGTTTGTTAGCTGTTTTCCCTCATCTGTACTGTGGAGCTTGTGTCACTATCACAAATTCCTAGTATGTGGAAACATACATGGCAATAAAGCGATTCTGATTCTGATATGGTACAAATACAAAAGTACAACCCCAGTGACAAGCAAAGGTACGAATCTTTCACCATTTTCTCTGTGTGCGCAAAATATCTGTTAATGGCATTTTAACTGACCCTGTAGCTTGCTTGGTGCAAAGTTTTATATTAAAGCATTAAAAATATAAAATGGGGGGGGGGGAATCTAAGGTTGCAAGGCCTATATGGATGCATTGTGCACACTTGGAAATTAATAACAGGGTTATCAAAGCAGCATATTAAGGGAAACACTGACTTTATGGCCCAAATATAGAACACTGAAGTGAAACCTCATTCATCACCCTCATTATGAGAAGCGACTCTAATGCTCCTGTACCATCAATCTCACACAGAGAAACAAACAAATGTGGCCTGATGGAACTCTGTGGCACTTACCCATCCATGTGGATCTGCCAGTAAGCCTGGCGACTGATGTTCAGGTAATGGAAGTCCCCAGTGTAGAATTTTGGGTCTGTGCCACCTAGCAGCAGCTCGCCACCCGGCTGCGTGTCAGGGTTTCTGGGAGAGGGGAAAAAAATAAAAAAATAAATAAATAAAAAATCCCACCTCAGTTTTCAAATAAGTGGCCATCCGTGATGTTGCTCCCCTTATTAATCCACCTCACCTGTTCAGGTAGAAGGAGAAGACGTTCTTCTCCACCTTCTTCTGACTCATGATGTTGTCAAAGACCGGGGTTACGCCATCCACAGAAATACGAGGGTAGGCCATGCCCAAGATCCCATCAAACTTTGCGGCAATGAAGGTGACTCCAGGCTGTTTGATGGCTTCCCCAAACAGCTGCTTTTCCACAGTCATGTTCCCGATCTAATGGGATGCAGGAAAACAAAGGCATCGAAACGTGCAGTGCCATGGTCTGCCACTAGGGGTTTCTCATCGTCTCGACAGTCTTACCGTGCAAGTGTCCTGGCTAAGATAGCCGGAAAGACTACCAGACCCATACTGAATGGCAAAGGCAGTCCCATTCTTCACGTACGTACTTGATTTGGCAGAATTATATTTGTGGTGAAGCACTAGAATGAGAAAAGGTTGCTTACGATCGCATGCATTTATAAAGCAAGTAGTAAGGAGAGCTTGTTGTATTGCTTGGTGTGTACCCTTCTGTAGGAGCCACATAGTCCAGAGGAATGCATTTTGACTTACAGCAGGCGATGTCAGTGAGGGAGCAGTGAATTGAGGGAACCCAGAGGTTGGATGATCCAGTGTCAAATACCACTGTGAAGGGCTGAGGTGGAGAACCCAAGCCAATTTCTCCATAGTACTGGGCCTACAGGAATACAGACCAGTCAGGAAAGGTAACACACAGAAACATACCTACAGCACGCCACGGCAACATTAAAATTCCATTGACGAACAGATACTAAGCCGATCCTTCATTCAGGTTCTTTAACCTGAAGTAAAACAGCTCCATCGAGACTCTGCAACCAGCTCAAGAGACGAAGGCCCACTGAAGGTCTGCTGCAAAATAATTTAAATATATAGGAGCTTCCCTCACATGGGCATAACCAGAAACAACTGGGCAAAAGAAACCATATCAAGATTCCTTTAATTCTTCATTAAAACATGCTCAGACATCATGCTCAGTCGGCCTATTCATGCAATTGTCTTATTTGCAGAACTCTGTCGTGCAGAAAACCTGAGAGGTGATAAGGCCTACGCTGACCTTCTCCGAGACGACTGTAATGGAACACTCTCAAAATAGGTCACCAGCAAAATGGCATGTGTGTTTTTTTTTTTGCCTGTTGATTACTTATGCGAGTTAAGGAAACACACAGTGGTTTTCAGATTCCGGTTATCTCTTGTTATGGTATGACTACTGATCAGAAACCAACACTCCAAGGACAACCACGATCAGAGCAATTTTAAATAGAAGACCTTCACATTTCACAAGCTTCTTTGGGTGAGACAAAGATTTACTCAAATTGAGAACAAATCAAGTAAGATATCAGCACGTTGTCCTTTACGGAACCATGAGGCAGCCCCTTGAATGGTTTGGCGGTCTTAAGAGCAGCTCACCAACCAGGCATTTTATGAGTCATTTGTCACACGGCAAACTTCTGCAGTGCCCCATGAAACAAAACAAGCTCACTGACAGAGTCAGTGGAGAGTCATTTGTCCAAGTTCAGCAGTGCAAAATCAGGAAAGGATGAAACAGTCTTGACAAGTGGGGATGGGGGGCTTCAGGAGGATATTTAAAAATTGGCATTAATTTAACAGATGCTTACCCAACATGAGGTGTAACTGAGAAAGCAGAATTACCTAGATTCTGGAGCAACAGAAGTTAAAGGCCTTTGCTCAAGAGCTCGAGTTGTGAAATCATTCTTCTGACAATGAGACACACACCTACCTGGTTAAATAGGGGTCAAACTGGACAACAGACTAGAACTTACAATCATCTTAACCATATCCAAGATCCTTAGGGAGATACTCACATCAAGGTAGTTTTTCAAGGTTTCTGGAGTGGGGTTCTGGCTGGAGGGGAAGCCCAAGTTATAGCTGAACAGTGCTTGACCGGCTAGTAATTCCTCCACACTCCTCCCTGAATCAGACATAGAACGTCGGATGGAGCGGAACTTCGTTAAGGGAATCCTGTAGGGATTCACAAACTGCATGAACTAGCAGGCATTTACAGTCTGGCTTAAAAAAAATCCACAAACAAGATTCTTTGAAATATGACCATACATGAGTTTAGTGATAAGAATACTGGTTATTGTGCAATGCGTGGTTAACCACTTCCTCAGTGAACCGAGTCACGCCCCACTGAAGTGTTCTCTCTCCTATATGACAACCATAACAAGACCGCCACCCTCAGGCCACATAGGGAAGAACACGACACAATTATTTGCGTTTCCAATGGTGCAATAACATGACAAAATTAAAACTTATATCCGAGGCGATTTAAGTTCCCAGTTACATGCGTGCAAATACATAGGATGGAAAATGTATTTTAAACATTTCTCTCATTCTGCGTCACGTCGGCCTTTGGCCCGTCATGCAAGCTACTCCTAGACAGAGCGAATGAACCGACACCCCCCTTAAGCATATCTCTCGCATAACAGTCAATGGCCAGACGGTAAATACGGAGAAGCAAGGCTTCTAGGGCGATGCCTCCCTTTCCATAAAGGGCAAATAAAATAACTGATCTGCTACTGTTCCAGCAACACTTTTTACATAAACGAGAGCTTCGTTTCCAGGAACCCTCAGCATGCTAAGAATATAGAATAGTGCACCAGCTGCCCTGGTTCGTTTGCTTATTATTTGTGTTTTGCAGACAGACGCTCCCAGTGCTAAACGCGCAGCCACCCAGGGCAGCATGTGACCCAAAACTAACGTAATGAAATGGAGCCTTTATATGCGTCTATCCACTGCAAAACGTCTACGTCGTGAATTTGAAAGGGCAGAAATAAGATGTGCGATGTTTCGCTGCTAGCCACATACTGCTATCTATACCCACCTGTGATCCACAACAAACCAAATAAAGTCACCAATCCCACAGTTATATTATTTAGAAGACATTTTAGATGACGCGTCTGTGTTACGTTTGCAGGCATACAAACATAAAAAAGTTGTACCAGTCCATGCATTAGTCAACCACTGTTTTAAACCCCAAGCTAAATACGTGCAAACTGACGCTACAAAATGCGTTCCATTCAATCGCTTACCGGACGAGAGCATCGGAGGCGCACACAAGCGCAGCAAATAGATACACCATGAAAAATCTCATTTTCACCTCGTACAGTCAATGAGATCACAGAGAAGATGCAGGAGAACAAAACAATGACGGAGCAGATCACTCTGACATTAATAAGCGTCCCGCACGCCAGTCAGCTGACGAGTCACGTGACTCCCCGATAGCAGCGCCCCCCCCGGGAGCCTCTCATGCGCCGGCCGCCTACCTTTGCTTTTATAAGAATAATACCTTAAATTAGACAGCCGCACAACCGAAATTTAAGCAGAAGTCCGTATTTTGCACTGCTGCAATTTGTGTGTGTGTATATATATATATACATATATATACAGTCTCGTACAGTCAATACATATATATATATATATGAAAAAAGGGATAGCCATTGCCGGCGGACATAAACGCGTTACTGTCGCGCACAGCGAACTTGTGTTCTTTAAGATTGGAGAAGTACTACTCAGCGTTCCGCTGCTGGGTTAGATGTTGCAGAGTCACTGCAAACTGTTTTGTAATGTTGGCACGCGGCAGCCTAACCCCTACCCTGACTCGGGGGAATCGCGTGATACACCCAACTTACAAAAATGTGTATGGAAAACAAGACATATATTTAATCCAAAGAAATTAACTGCAGGTGCACCGATCCCACTTTTTCAGTGCAGACTCGATCCCGATCCCTGAACAGAGGGTATCGGCCGATACAAGTACCGATCTGATACCAGAGCTTCAATTAGACATATAAACGATTAAAGAAATATGCATAACGTATGATTCCCCCTCGTATGTACATCTTGTTTTAAGAGTTTTGAGGCGTTTTCAGTTTTAATATCTTCTAGTATTCCAGTATCTTCATATGCAAGTAGCAAATGCTTGAATGCCTCTCAATTTTTCTCCCACTGGCGACAGCATGACTTACCCCTGGGACACTGGATGCCTGGTGTGTCAGTTTAAAGCGGCCACATTGCCTACGTGAGGCGCCCGGCTTGCGTCTCATCTTGGAATAAACCGATTTCTACTGAGCGTTACAATACAATACAATACAATACAATACAATAAACCTTTATTATCCCACGAATACCTGCACTTCGTTTTTAGAAAGATTGCAAATCGACATGCTACTAGTTGTCGTTTCAAGAGTAAAATACTTCCAAATTTCGACCATGTTTGTTAATTTGCTTTGCAAACACGCAAGTCGCATTTACTATCGTCTCCCTCTTATCTAATGTTCTTACCCCCCCCCGCAACGGGAATGCGCATGACGTCACCGCGCTCACACCCACCGAGTGGCAAACGGACTGAGTGGCAGCGTTAGCATTTAGCTTAAATGCTACAGAAACACATCTAAAATAGGAAAGACCTGTCGTGCGATTGATTGTACAAATCGATCTAACAAGAAACAGGAGACATCTTTTTGCAGACTGCCGAAAACCAAATAAGTATATATCGGATGTGGATCACGTATGACCGAATACTCGATCCGTCTAATAGGTATGGATCGGTGCCTATATCGATCCGAATATCGGATCGCTGCATCTCTAAAATTAACATACAAATCCTAGAGGTGGGACTAGGGTGTTATTCAGCATCTGTTTCTGCCAGGATTTGTTTATATCTTTCAATTAAGTCAACAGAAGTTATGGCAGAACCCACTTTTAATGCAAGTGGCATGAAGAGTCCTGCATAAAAACAATAGATTTTTCTTGTCTTTTTACAGAGCCAATACTACTGAACATTCTATTATTGGAAGATGTTTGATAGAACTGCACAAAAATATTTTAACATTACAAAATATTTTGACATTTATACAAAATAATTATATATTGCTATGCAAATAAAGACAAAATGGTGTGTAAAAATAAAATACTGGTTATCATGACTGCTGAAATGTGTTTACAGTTCAAAGGGTGTGCAAGATCATAAGTCAATACAAAAATGCTGATGGTCAACAGTAAAACATGAGAAAATGATGAGGGTGTATGCGAAAAATCAGTCCTACGTTCAGGATAATGCAGCAACATCTCGCATGTGATAAAGGCCATCACCATAGAGGATATGAGGCTGTATTTGGGTCAAGAAGGCACTTGGCGGAGTTCCAGCCAAACAATAGGCTTCCTCAACCTCCATGCCCCAGTCACGGAAGGTCTTCAGGGCTCTGACACACACGTCCCTGGGACTCCACAATGTTACCAAGCACGTGCGGAGTGGGCTGTCGTCTTTCCCAAACTTGCTTCTTATTTCTCCAATGGCCGCCACAAGCTCTTTCAAGGAAGCCTAAAGCCCAGAAAACAGAACACTTCATTTTCAAGCATGTGAAAAAAATAAACAATAAATGTAAAGGCACAACAGTGGGCGAGTCATCCCTACACAGTGGGATACCTGGGAAATCTGGAGCCTCTGAGGTTGCTTTACATTGAATATTTCGCCTTTCAAATCCTCAGGAATGCCTAGACTATCCCCTATAAATAGGATCTTGAGCTGATCAACAGCTTCTTGGGCAACCTGCTTGCATAGCAGTGCAACTGGGAGACCTGCAGAGGAACAAAGCCATCATTTCTAATACTCAGTAGTAGAACTTTGCACGTAGCTTACTACTGTACCAAAGAAAGCCAGATGATGTATATTAAGTTGGTGTTCAGGAGCAGCCCTTATTTCTGTAACTTCCATCCCCATATTCAACACTTTGTAACATTTCGTCAGCGACATCGTTCAAGAAATATACCTCTTTCGTGGGCCTTGACAATATCGTCTCTGTTTGTTGACAGGAAGAGTTTGACATTGTTAGACAGCATGCTGTTGGTGAAACTGGCATCACCGCAAAAGCAAAATCTGCTAATCTCAAGACCTGGGTGAAAATGAAATGGATTTCAGGCAGTGTGTTCTCTGTTTCAGTAACTGCTCATGTGGATCACAGGAGAGCTTTCAGATTCATCAAATGCCGCTTACCATGGTGCTTGGCACTGGTGACTATTTTTGATTGGTTTTCTGGAATTTGGTTGTTACATATGAGCATTACATCAAAAAGAAGCGTTTCATTGGGATTCTTTTCCATAAGTTTATGGTTCACTCTCTGTACGGCCTGTGAGAAATAGGAGCACAAGAGGCAAAAATAACTTCCCCTTTGAAATTACTAGAATTGCATTAGTCATAGCACATGACAGCTGAGCAATGTGTAGTATGAGTTCAGTGTCCAGGCACGTGAGAGTGGTGACCTTGATAAACGGAACCGCAGGACCATGACTCAGCACTTCACTGGCTGTGTTAGACGATTGTGGTTCCCAGTCTCCATTTTGGTCAAAAAGGGCGCAGTGTGCGATGGCAATAACCAATGCATGTCTCGAGTCTTTCTGCAAGTACAGAGAGATTCCATCAATGTAGCTTAGAATCACATAAAATACTAAAAACAAAGCTCTTCAAATGTTCTCTTGGAAACTGGATATTGTAATTCGCTTACCTGCTTAATGTCAGTATTTACAACAATATCTGCATCCATCTTAAGTCGGCGGCATTACAGGTACTGCTGAGAATATATTTAGATAAATTACATATTAACTAAATTGGGGAATGGAAAAACTGAAATTATTTAAAGTTAATGATTACATCACAAAAGGAATGAAAATTAAGAATATTTGAGAAAATAAACGCAATCAATAAATTAAGAAATTAAAACTGAATTATGAAAAGCAGAAACGCGCTTCAGGCAGACTACAATTATCTGTCTAACACTTTTTCGCTTGGTTAACAAGTACGATGGTTCCGAACATCCCCCAATTAGTTCATGCAAAATTAGAAAGTTACAAACACATTCAGGCATAGAACAACTGCCCATAGATGACTAAATTATATATTTTTAAAAACCTCAAAACGAAGCATACTTCATACAATACACACTGCAGCGTACTTAAAAACTGAGTCTTCTTCTGTGAAAAATAAACCTAACTATATATGTGACCGTTGTAATTACTGCCACCTAGTGTATCGGAGTATAATTGCATCAGAAAAATGAGAAGACACCAGCAGTACTGGGGCGGTGTGTGGTTATAGGTTATGTGTGTGTGTGTGTGCGTGTGTTTATCTGATTGATGCTTACTGGCATTGTCCAAGTTTACTTAGATACTGCATAACAGGTTAAAGAGCCTGCAGATCTTAGCTTCAGAGATTTATTTAATTAAAGACTGGCACTCTTCACCATTGCATAGTTACTGTAAGTAACCTAATTTAAAGTTTTTCTCAATTGCTTTGGAGCATTTCTCAAATGACAATTAACATTTGTGAAACAAGAAATGTGATACCCATACCATAATGTCACTTCTGCACAGCAAAACATCATTTCTTCAGACAAATTTCCAAATGTTTGAGTACCTGTGTGCAAGTGGTTTTGTAGAATTGTCATCATTTGGCACATTTTTCAGTTGCTTTAATCTTGTTGGTCAAAATAGATTATGTAGGTTCCTACTGTAATAATTTTATACCCAAGACTAGGCTAAATATATGTATGTGATTATCGTCTTATCCATCACATACAAAGCAGTTAACCAAGCTTTCAAAATTATTGCAGTTTTTCTCAATTGCTTTGGAGCATTTTGTGAAACATACGTAACATTTCTCATTGCTTCACACAAACTACCAAATGTTTCAGTATATGTGTGATTTGAGAAATGATCTAATAGCCATGAATATGTTAAAAATGTTTTATGAAATGTGCCAAAGCTATTGAGAAAAACTGTAACACCCCCCCCCCACACACACACCCGTTTGTACTCATATCTTTGTGGGACGGTTCATTCATTTCTATGGAAAAACCCTAATTCCAGCAATGACACCCTTAACACCCACCCAAGGCCTAACATTAACCATAAATAACTAAACAAAATGACATTTTAAATTTTGTGACTGCGGTCATACTGGCAGGTTTTAATCACATTGTGGGAACATTTGATCCCCACATATTGAGATATTCATACCTCCATACACACACACACACGCACACACAAAGCATTTCACCTACGTAACATTATCAATATGCAACATCATCAATGTTTCTCCATGGCATTTTCTAACTCTGAATGTGAGAAATTTCTATATACCTCACTCAGTAAATGTGTGAAGCACTGACTCAGTGCAAGTGTGTGCAATATACAGACGGAACCTGTTTTCACTGTAGTCCTTCTGTAAACCCTGATGTTTACATACAGTATCTGAACTGCATGGAAAACTCCAGTGCGTCACATCAGAATACATTAGCAATGAAAATGCAGCCTGTGTGAAATTGTTCCACTTGAAAGGTGCACTTGTTGTAGAAATTACAGCTGATCCAGTGTTTCATTGTAAACTTATTTTGTAATTGCCTTTGACTTTAGTGGAGCCATTTGGAATATTAAGCTCCCTATATTCTTGTGGTGTGTGTGATCCTTTCCTTGGGTACAGTACGTCTACAGGTGAGTGTGTTAAGGATTAGGCGTGGTTAGGTTTGCCTCGCTACCTTGCTTGGCATTCCGGGAACGCCTGGAGCATGCAGGGTGGCTCAGAAGCGGGTAGCTGATTCAACTGTGATGCCTTGGAAGTTAAGAAGATGTTCTAGAGAAGCATTTAAATGACTGGGGTGAAAGTAAAGAAGTGGAACCTGGAAGTGGAGACAAGTGAGGCTTTACACAGAAGCCTATTTATAAGATAAAAGGTAAAAAAAAGACTCTTCCTCACTTAAAGATACCAGATGGGTGTGATGAACATACAGCATTTTCATTATGTGTGACAATTTTGAAACGTGGTGTTTAGGAAAATTCTTTCATTCAAACCTTTTGCTGCAGATATCACCATGTTGATGATTAAAAGTGTTTCTACCAGACTGGATTGTAGTCTAATAGTATACCTTTATTTCAGTATAATTTTTAGAGATTGATAAATCATCTAATTATAGCTGAGTAAGATTATAACACTACAATGTGAAATTATGCCTACATAAAGTAAAAGCTAAGACTGTTTATGTTTGTATGTACACAGTCAGAAAAAAGAGTAATATTTTGTCCTTTGTTTTGTCACTGGCGCTGTACCCTCAAGGATCTGCCAGTTTTACCCTTAGCTGTAGGTAAATGTATCATTTAAGGTACAGAAATGGACTCTCAGGAACATTTTTGTACCATTGATGGTACATCAATGTTGTTTGTACCTTGGGATACATTTACCTACTGCTAGGGTACAACTAGCAGACCATACTGCTAGGGTACAACTAGCAGACCATACTGCTAGGGTACAACTAGCAGACCATACTGCTAGGGTACAACTGGCAGACCATACTGCTAGGGTACAACTGGCAGACCATACAGCTAGGGTACAGTCCCAGTGACCAGCAAAGGAACAAACTGATATTCTTTTTTCTGATAGTGTAGATTACACTCATTGTAAAAATGATACATACATATATACGGTGCTAAACATTTTATCTAAATATATTTCTTAAGCAAATAAATATCTTCTTTGAGTGTCTGTGAGATTCACACAGCATGTTGTATTGAGTTTTGCAATAATAAGAATTAAAAACAAATCTTAAATCAGTTTGTTCAGCATAATATCAATAAAACAGTAATGGGGTTTTTATGAGAAGGATGGACTGTTGGCAAGCAGGAGTGGTGAAAATCAGTGGAAAGGTGAACGCTCAAGAGAAAAGGGAGAGATTGAGGAAGAATGTTTACTGGACTTGCATTACTGAGCCCATTTCTGTCGCGGGTCTTATGTGTTTTCTGTACTGTTCTAATGGGCTTTTTTTATATACAGTCATTCTTGCCATACAAAAAAATTTTTTTTAACAGTGTGTATACAGCATAGTCTTCTCTGATATGCCGTCTAAGGACTTTGATAGTATATAGGCCTGGCTAGAGAGCCATAACAATCCTGCCAGACTCAGTGAGTCCTGTCAATATGTAAACACAAGTAATTTCAGCTACCCCCAGTAACAATGATTTCCTTCCTCCTTGCCTGTTTCTGCCCAATGAACGTCCCTCTTAAACAAAGGCTTAGTGGATCAAGAGTCTAGAAACTTCAGGAACTTCGGATGAGTGGAAAACTAAATGCCTGCCCTCTTACCAAAAAAGTAAGTATTCCCAAATGTGCTGATGCCAGTAATGGATCGTGGAAAAATGTGAAATATGCTGCGATATTTACAAGCAACTGGTGAATACGCTTTTAAGCTTAATTTTAGTTTTGGTGTGTTTTTAGAGTGTCATTTCCTTTACAGTAAATGTGAATATTATGGTCATGCTTAGTTACGGTTAAGTATACAAATCTGCTGAACTCCTTCTGTTATTCATTTATTTATTGCTATTTTCAAATTGTTCTTGCCCCTTTACATTAAGATATATGGCCTCTGTTGGGATTTAGAGTGAGCCTAAGTATTGTTTTCTGGGGAATGTTATCGGCAAAGGGCAGAGCACACCCTGTGTAAAGTCGGTGACGCTTTCATCACTGCTGGTGGAGTTGTTTAACCATGGCGGTGTCTAGCTTTCCCGCTCTTTGTGAATCTGGGAGCCAGTGAAACTGAACTGAAACTGCCTCTTCTGTTTGTGATTACGTGTAGGTGCATATTTGCAGTGCGAACCATTCCGCCCAGCTGAGATCTTGACAGCAATCTCATTCGATTCTAATTCTATGATAAATGGCTGTGGGAAGTATTTAGCTGCAGTTGCCACTTTGTTTGAATTATTGTCAGGAGGTAATGCAAGGACAGAAGTGTCCTGGGCTTTAAGAAAAATTTGGCGACCTTCTTGGCAGTGGTATGGCGGCTGTGTGTGTGTGGAGTTTGTGTGGAGATAACATGTTCTACCAGTGTTTGCAAGGGTTACCTCTCATGGCCCTTATGGACTGGCGTGCTTAAATTACGCTTAGTGTGATCTGTCCAGTCTGCACTCGGCATTGTTTAAGTGGCTATGGAAGATGGCTGGATGGATGGATTACAGATTCCATTAGTAACCCACTCGTCCACCCGTCCATCCATCTTCTATCTGCATATCCTGGTCAGGGTCATGGAGAGACCTGTGGTCTATCCCCATCGACACACTGAACAAGGCAGGAGACCACTTTTAACGGTATAGCAGCGCACACAGTCCCACACTGAGCTGCCCAGCTGTGCGACTTAGACAGCAGGAAGAAACTAGAGTAAAGGAAGCTCACTCAGTATGCACATGTAATACTAGGTCTAGCCAGCAGAGGGTAGTATGGAGAAACGGTTTTTGCTACAGTGTTGGGATGCCTGATATGTGTACCTGTACCAGGGCTGAAATGTCACTTTTAACTCTGAATTCTGCTGAAAATGTTGTTTCAGGCCACACCATTTCAGCTCCTAGATCATGCCTATCGCAAAGCCATCAAAACCCACTCAGGCTAGACCTAACCCCAACGTAACACTCACCACCGCGTTCAACAGCACCACCACCGCCACTCCCGGCATTATCGACCAGCTGCTCAACAAGATCCCCTGTGAGTACAAGGGCCCCCCAGGCTCTCTCCTGTCCTCTGGTTCCGTCGTCCCACTTTGCAGATGGATCGCAGCGATGGCCCCTGCACCTGTTTCACCCGTCAGATCTAATTCCACTCCAACGGCACATATCTCACCTCTCAATTTTCACATCTCACGAATTCACCTCGCTTTAATCCTCCTGGCCGTACTCTTGCCCCATGCTCCGCATTGGTGCCATAGCAGCCCACATCATGTATATGTGCTCTGCGGGTTCTGGGTTTACATGCGGGGCTCACACCTACTTTTCTCCCTCCCAGTGCCAAGATGGGCTGTCTACGCCATCCTGGCTCTTATCCTCCTGGTGTTTCTAGTTTGCATTCTCTGCATCTGTATAAAATGCTGCTGCAAAGGGAAGAAACAGAAGAAGAAAAAGAAACCAGACCAGCAGATCAATCTCAAAGATGTGAATGGCTCCACTACTACTGCCCTGGTGAGATGAGCCTCACATCTTCTGTGTAACAAATTCAGAAGTACGACACGACCACAAGCATTGTTTCTGCATGGCTTGATATGATAGTAAATAAATAACTGGTGGCTGTGTGTCTAATGCAGCCTGATACCATATTGTGACTGGCAAGTTGAACTGTGATTGGTAGGATGGGCTTGAAACCATGTCTGTGATTGGCAGGATGAGCTTGAAACCATGTCTGTGATTGGCAGGTCCAGCCTGAGGTAGATGTGGAGTATGGCTCAGCAGACAAGAACAGAGGAAGAATTCTCTACTCTCTGGAGCACGATGCCCAGAAATCGGAGGTTGACCTCTACTTACATCTAGATTTGATTGCTTTTATACTTTTTTATTTCAAGTATTTTTTATTCTGAATCGTTTTGTTTTTCCTTGTTGACATTCTCTTGCAAGCTGAGCTTACTCCTTGCAGTTTTTCCTCAGTTTGCTTTGGCACATTTCATGAAACATACTTAACTTTCTAAAGACAATAAGGGCATTTCCCAAAACAATCCATGCACACACCACAAGACTATCGGTTTATGTACAAAAGCCTGTAAAGTACTCAAAACAATTAACTCATCTCTCAAAAGCAAATCAATGAATTAGTCGCACCAAAACGAAAAGTACAGTCTGTATCGTTTTAACCATGAGAGCCAAAATGCGTTTTGGGTGTAAAATTATTACAGTGGGACCTACATAATCTATTTTGACCAACAAGACTAAAGCAACTGAAAATTGTGCCGAATGATGACAATTGTACAAAACCATTTGCATCTATGAACTAAAACATTTGTTAATTTGTTTGAGGCAATTAGACATGATGTTTTGCTGTGCAGACATGTCATTATGGTGTGGGGATTACACTTGATGTTGCAAATGTTAACTGTAATTTAGGAAACACTCCAAAGTAATTGAGAAAAACTTTAACAGTTTTGGTCATTCTGTAATATGTATTTTGCAATGAATTTTTGGTACAGTGCTTTTGCTTTGAAAATGATAACACATGATTGTGAACACCCGTTTATCCTCCATCATAGTCTAACCTCTATCTTAATCATTCAAGTAAAAGTCATGTTGATGCTTGTTGAGTGACATTAATGCAGCCAGTTGCTCTCTCTTTGACAGCTGACAGTGGGCATTAAGGAGGCCAGTGCTTTGAAAGCTATGGATTCTGGAGGAACCTCAGACCCCTACGTCAAAGTCTACTGCCTTCCCAAAAAGTCAAAGACCTTTGAGACCAAAGTCTTCCGGAAAACTCTCAACCCAGTGTTCAACGAGCATTTCAAATTCCAGGTGCCACGTAAAAAACAGAACCACAAATAGTGAGAAAATTAAATAAGCCATTAGTTTAACTACTAATCTTCATCACTTTGTACTTGATAAGCATTTCTGGAAGTTGAACTGGTTGAGGGATTTATGTGTTTCAGATATTTTAATGTTGGTGTGTACATTACTGCTGTTCATTAGTCTATTAAGCAAAAGTAATATAAGGGCAAAAAATATATGGGCCAGAATTATTTATTTGCCTTATACTGTTTAATATTTTTATGGTTTTTGTTATTTGAATACTCATATCATCAAAAGATGACATTTTTGATTGATGGTAAATGATGTTAAAATATCACTTGCTTTAAATGTAGGATTTTAACTGTACAGTAATGCAGTGTTTTCCAACCTGGTTCTTTGGGACGAGTAGACATTCCATGTTTTTGCTTTCTCCTAGCTTCTTGCCAGATAGTCCATGTTTTTACTGGACTGTGGACTGTCTGCGGGTGCCTGAAAACCAGATTGGAAAACACTGCTAAGACTTTGTAGACATATTTCAGAAAACGTCATATTTCCACACTTCCAGAAAATGTCTGATGATTGTGGCTGTATTCTCTTCTTGATGCGTTGTTTTCCGTGGCCAGATTTCTCAGGCTGATCTCAGCGAGTCTACGCTGGTCGTGCAGGTGTACGACTTCAACCGATTCTCCAAACACGACATCATTGGTGAGCTTCGGCTACAGCTTGGCACGGTGGACTGGAACCATGTGATCGAAGAGTGGAAAGATCTGAATGAGCCATCCAAGTTCGAGGTCAGTTGGGTCTGTCGCTGCACCTATCACTGCATCGGTCACATTAGCTACAATATATTACTTGAGTTCAACCTTCTGGTCGCTTATTGTCCTGAACAGCAGTGTGTCTATATATTCTGAGATGGCCAATACAGCATGAGAGAGATGAAAGAATAGAGATGGACTAAAATTCTAATCAAGACTCTTTCTCCATGGACCATGATGCAACATACAACACCATAGTACAAAATGTGCAAGAATATCATTAAACAGTGCAAAAATATTCAGTATAGCGCCATGGGGTATTGAGGTATATTGTCGCAGTTGGAATTGTTTTCTTATTGCATCAAAGCCTGGGCTATTTACTGTGTGATATTGTATATGTGCTTGATGGACTGGAATGTTGTTATACCACAGCAAGAAAACCTAGGCGAGATTTGCTTCTCCCTTCGCTACGTGCCGACGGCCAGCAAGCTGACTATCGTGATCCTCGAGGCCAAGAATCTGAAGGACATGGACGTAAACGGGTCTTCGGGTTAGTGAGCAAAAGCCTGCAGACGTGGCCAGTCTTGTGGCAATTTCAGTGTCAGAAGTGCCAGCTGAAGCCACATGTAAGAAGTGAAACATGAGGGAGTGTAGCTTTGATCAGCCACCCATGTCGTCTGTGACGATATTAACCTCACGGGAGGGAATTCTTGTAAGGAAGTTATTTACCTCATTTCCTAAGAGGAAGACATGGTAATAGTGGCTTGGGTGGTAAGAAAACAAGAGAGGAAAGACAGTTTGAGGAAGATGCAAATGAAACATAAATGTGAATCGAAATATAAACTCAAAAGCATCTCTCAGAAGTAAACATGCTTCAAAGTGAAAGAAAAAGAGAAAGACAACAGATATTTGCAAAATACAGTTTGGGTTATATAGGCAGCTGAAAGAAACTTTGATGGCTGGAGTGAGCCAGAATTTATGGAAGAGCTATGGGAAAAGCCAGATGCGGTCAAGTATTACTGGACTAAGTTAACATGGAAGGTGTGTAATTTAGTACAGCTATAGATGATAGATGAAAGGGAAGCTGGGTTGGACTGGCTAATCAAATCAGCAATCACATTATTTAGTTTTCGTCTTGTTTTTTTATAGACCCGTATGTGAAAGTGCAGCTGGTACTGGACAAGAAAAAGTGGAAGAAAAAGAAAAGTTCAGTTAAGAAGATGACACTGAATCCGTACTTCAACGAATCCTTCACTTTCGACGTGTCATTCGAACAGATCCAGGTAACTGTGAACTGGGCGAACTCTGGGATGCTGGTGGTTCTCCAGGAAGTAATACTGAGCAGTGAGCCACGTTTGCCTGCTGGTTTTCAGCCTAGAAGTTTGCCAGCCCTGATCATTGCAAATTCTACTAAAAATACTAAAGCAGATTTTAGATTGGTGGTACCATTCCAGATGGGAGTAATTAAGTAATCGTTCCATTGTAAATATTCAGAAATTGTACTTTTTACTTTGAGTTATAGAGTGGGGTGGAGCAACCTCAGGTGGCATAGGACACAAGCAGCTTTAATGGAATGGCAATCTACTGCAGGGCACACGCAGACCCACCTACCCACTCACTCTCTCACACACGTACACACACACAGCCGGGTAAACATGTCTTTATAGGGACCGCTCATTCATTTCTATGGGAAAAATGCTAACGCTAACTATGACAACCTTAACCCCCACCCAGCCCTAACCTTAATCATAAGTAACCAAGCAAAATACAAGAGTTGAAGCATTTTTAGTTTTTTTTTTTCATTCCAGTCACAGATTTTTATTAAATTTAGTTTTAGAATTTAGAAAAAAACAGGTATTCATCAAGTGGTAGGGACAGTGTGTTCCCAGAAGGCAAGGTATACCCGCTGACAAACACACACACACACACACACACACACACACACATACAGACCTGTGCTCATATTTTTGTGGGGACCGTCCATTCATTTATATGGACCCTGATGACAATGACACCCTAACACCTACCCAGCCCCGAACTTTGTCATAAGTAACCAAACAAAATACAAGACTTTTGGCATTTTTAGTTTTTCGATTGCAGTCACAGATTTTTCAAAAAAAAAAAAAAAATGGTAAAAATGGTCCCCACAAAGTCAAAATAACAGGTTTTTATCACAATGTAATGTATACCTGCCCCCCCCCCCACACACACACACACAATGGGCAAATTATATACAACAATTAACTTCCCCAGCCTCTTCTAGGCCAAATGACAAAAAAAAAAATCACAGCTCTAATATAGTGACCTGTGCCTGGCTCCGCTGTGTTTGCCCTGTAGAAACTGCAGCTGGTCATCTCAGTGTGGGATCACGACAAGCTGAGCAGGAACGACGCCATGGGGAAGATCTTCCTGGGCTGCGACTCCACGGGGAACCAGCTGCGTCACTGGGCAGACATGCTGTCCAACCCACGGCGCCCCGTGGCCCAGTGGCACTCTCTGCTGTCGGCCGAGCAGGTGGACTCCACCCTGGCGCTTAAACACAGTATCAGGATACCCTTCACCAATAAGGTCTTCTGACAGCCCACTTCGCCACGCTTGGACTTCACGTGTGCTGGACTATTTCTGTCTTTAGAACAGAATCATTCATCTTCATTCGCCTCCAGTGACATTTCTCGGGTGTTACATTGTGGAAATGTTTCTCTTGTTAGCGGAGGCCTTTGGCATCATGGAATCACACATGACTCATTTTGGGGTCGACACTTTAGCCAGCATGACAGCTTGATCTCCCCTTGTTCATTTGCTATAGTTTCGGTGTAAAGGTAAGAAATGTGGATCCTATAAGTTTGATATGAATTGGGAAGGGCCCTATAGTGCCACTTTTGGGAATTCCACCAGAGTGGTAAAAGAACTGGACCATTATTCAAATCCAGATTGCTTTTATTAATGATCTGAATTGGTTTTATAAGCAAGAAATACAAATGTTGCCACTGTTGACATCATCACGCTGTATTGGATGTATGTTAACAAAAACGTCTGCTTTACAGGTTCATAATAGTGCAGAATATAATTGCAGAATATGTACTTGAGTTACCTTTGTTTCACTAGAATGAACTGCAAATATTATTTACACCAGTTTGCCTGGAACGGTTTCTGTCATGGTTTTTTCCAGCACACGGCTGCGATACGCAAGTTTGGTAAAATAGCATTGATCCCTGCAGCATGTTTGCACAGGTTTCGAAAGTATGGCCATTTCTTTGGGCTTTCTCAGACTACAGGTGAGAAGGCAATTAGAATAGAAACTGGGTTCATGGAGACCAAATAAATGAATGCATTCACAGCTGCATTAAACAGTGGGGAGGAATGGACAAATTATTGCAGGCAAAGAGATTATAGGTCTTGAGACTTGCGTCACCTGGTATCCAGGAAACTGGGGTTGAACCAAAATTTGTATGCATAATGGAGAATGGAGGATGTAATCAATACAAACAATAACTGATGCAACAAATTTTTAACATCACATGCAAAGATTGATTGACAAGATGGATGTGAGACAGAATGGAGGCAGTGCCAGTTGTCATTTTTGGTAATGGGTCACACAAGGTGCTTTTTGGAAGCACATCTTGTACATGAGATTATCTTTAACCTGATTTAACAATAATCATTCCCTGCAATCTCCGCAATGACGAATGATTCAGCAAACAGACAAAACGGAAACATACCGTTTCAGTTATGCGATGTAGCCTCTACATGTTACGGAGGTGAGGTGACTGCTCTCCTGAGTTTGCTTCGCTGCTCCTGCAGAGCTGACCTTTTTCGGCCATGACTCACCTTCTGCTGGCTGCTGAGTCCTCTGATCTCCCGACATCCATCAGGAAACAAACACAGAGCTTTCCTGTCGGTCCCTGCCGTGAAACACACATGCAGTGTGCTGCATCAATTCCCACTGGAGTAGGAGGTCAAGATCAGCCTGCTGAAGTTTACTTTTGGTTTTGTCTACAGTTTATACTTTAAGCTATCTAATTTACACTGCATGCGTAGAAATAACTTTAATTGCTTAATAAAAAATTGCCTAACGCCATATTTAGGAAAATTCCTTAATCCAGTGTTTCGCAAGCCAGTCCTCAGGGAACCTTGGACAGTCCACGTTTTTGCACTTTCCCAGCTCCCAGCCAATCAGAAACACTGAATACCTGGTACAGGTGGACTGGGAGCTGAGAGGAAGCAAAAATGTGTGCTGGGTTTGAAACACTGCCTTAATCTACCCTATACAATATACTACCCATCCCCAAACCATGATTTTCCTTCCTTCTGGTGTCATCATCCTGTGTTTGGAGACTTTGGAGTTAAGGAGGTAGAAAGTTACAGGGCTTGATTCATTAAGTAAGTGTACTATTGCATCATTTGTGTAAAGTGTTGCCGAAAAAACAGACAACAATGATGACTAATGAAGAAAGGATGGAAAGGTAGTTACCCTATGTATTTGTAAAACACTACATGAGTAGCAGTCGCAGGTTGTTATAGGGCTTGTGTGCTGTGTCACGGGCCCTTAGTTTACCCTCACTCACCAGTGACATCACCCTGGTCCTAGTTGCCAAGATACCACAGGGAAGGAAAGGCTGTCCAATTGTAAGGTGCTATTGACTACCAACATAAGTGATTGCACTGAAGGGTTTTGGAGCCTTGACAAGTGGCAAATTCCTAGTGTAACATCATTCATCAACTTATTAGTTATTATAGGTGAGTAAAGCTTGACTCATTCTGCATTTTAGAATTTTTTAATAAAACCTCATTTAAGAAATTTAAAGAAACTTAATATGTTCAGACATAGACATAAATAGGTAAAATTACATATAAATAACCGAATTGTTCCTAATACCACCTGGATAGGCTTCAGATTCAATACAACTCCAATCTGGATAAACAATAAAGACTCTGGATGGATAGATGGACTAATAGAAGAGTGATGCACTTCATTTGTCTTGATTTTCAGTGAATTGCAAAACATCAAGAAATGCATTTAAAAATTTGGCTCCTGATTTCCGCTGCAATATATGCTAATTGTCATTCTAGTTAGCATATTAATTAAAGCAGTTTTACCTGAATACGGCGCTAGACTTCATATACATTTACAGTATTCACGTAATTTCTAATCAAGGTAGATGCTCCAGTGATGTGATCTATATATTTTTGACCTATTATTATTTAAAATGACCAGATCGCAACAGATAGTGACATCCACAGCAATAACAATTTATACAAAGAACAACGACCGCAGTTTGGGCGGACTTCATCTCCCAGCATTCCCTCGTCGTCGCGTGGTTGAGGTAACTCGATTGTCCACGTGAGCTTTTTTCAGCTGTGTGCTGCATAGATCGAGTGGATGGCGGAGGTTCTGTAAAAATAATGTATTTTCGGCTTCAGATCCTTTTATACATGTAACGGGAGTGTCATTGTGTTTATCTTGGCAAATAGCGTATCTTGTGCAAGGCAGTCATTTGTGTGTGCGCGTGGAAATGGCCAAAGATTTTACTGCAGCTTCAAGGGGCTGCGATGCCATCTCTTCGGAGAGCTCTGCAGTGATTAAAGAACACAAATCACGAGGGTTGCCATTCATGCAGATGTACGAAAACCATTTTATTTATTACGGCTGCCGGTTCGATAAAATTACAATTTACCATGGTTACCTACATTAGATTACTGCATAATCAGAGTTTCGTTCTGTAAGATGCCAGGTTTCTCGTATATTTGCACCATAACCATCGTTGTAGATTGCGTGGGAGTCGTTTTTCCTTCTAATAAAAAAATGATATACTTTGCATTTAAATGATTTTTAACAGAGAGTGCTACGAAGTATTTTGGATTTCATGCAACATCTCATTTGTATTGTTTGTTTTTCAGGGGGTCATAAGATGGAATGCATAGAAAAATGGAACAAAGATGTTTTCGTACTTAAGCTGCCGGATAAGAAGCTAAACTCCAAAAAGAATGGTAGGGCAGGTATTTCGTGTTTTTAAAATTGAACGTACATGATGATTAAGTTGTGTAATTGTTACAGCATGCATTATATTTGGTCTTGCGAAAATGATTCTGATTTTAGTTTAAGTGAACTATTTAGTTAGGAACCTTTGTAAAAGGTTTTTTAAAATTAAAGTTACCTGATATAATAATAGGTCTAAGAGGAATTTATGAATTATTTTTTTTCTTCTTCCTTCTTTTCTTAGGCATGATAGCCAATGTTCACAACCCGTCCAAGATCAACAATTGTCTGCAGCCCTCGATCACTCGTTCAGAATGTGTTACTGGTAGGTGCAGTAAATCTGGTGCTCTAGTCCATCCATGTTCAGTTGTGGGATCTTAGCCTGCATGTTGAAATCAACACTTGACAGCAGACCACGACAAACGTGTGCGTTCCCGGTACCACCTCCTGTAACTGGAAAATTGTCGTCTTATCTCTGCTAATCAGTGACACATGCAAACATTGAAGTATCCTTCCCTGTTAAGTCTGCTTGGGCCTAGTGCACCAATTAGAATATCTGGCGTTAACGTTTAGCCTTAAAGTGATTATGATGCTTCCTTTCTGTATTGTGGGCTGCGGGGCTTCGATCTGTTAGCACTCTGGCTTTGTGTACAAAGGTACAATTACTATGTTTTATAATAGGAAGTGGCATGTGGCAATGGGCCAGTTGAAATCCGTGTGAAGCCTGTATCGTCTATGTGTGACTTAAATTTCACGCGTGTACCAGTATTTGCGTGTCTCTGCCATTAGCTGTCTCCAGTGAAAATTCTGATGCTTGACACATATTCTTATACCTCAGTACAATCTAGAACAGGGCTGGGCAGTGTTACCACAAAGGGCTGGTGTGTATGCGGGTTTTCGCTGCAATTCCCTAACTAGATTACTAATTAGAGCAGTGTTTCGCAACTCAGTCCTCGGGGGAACCCTAGACGGTCCACGTTTTTGCTCCCTCCCAGCCAATCAGGAACACCGAATACCTGGTACAAGGTTCTCTGGGAGCTGAGGAAGCAAAAACGTGGACTGTCTGCGGTTCCCCGAGGACTGGGTAGGGAAACGCCGAATTAGAGGACCGATCGGCTGAAGAGTCCTTGCCCCTGGATTTGAACAGCTGACCTAAAGGTTATCCCAAAAACCTGCCCACACACCGGCCTTTTGCGGATAAGATTGGCCACCCATGATCTAGAACAAACTTCAGTGACATTAACAAGTACATTGCACTCATTGACCATCTTGGTTTGAGTTAGAGGAGAGGTTCCGTAGCCTATCCAGGCCGTATTTTGACTCTGTTCTTCACACCTGGTGAAGAATGCTTGTCATTACACTTGCTTGCCAGGTGGAACAGTAGTAAATGTAAATGAAATGCTTGATTTTATTGTTTTTTTCCTCTAATTGTGTACTTCATGTGATTGGGTGAAGCTCAGTGAGTTAAGCATCAGTACTTGTGTCTGGAAGGTATTACAGCACCTGTAGGAGCCTTTGCAAGGCCCTTAACCTCAGCTGCTCCCGAAATGCTGTAAAACCCTGCTCTCTGACCCCAAAAATGTTCCTTCCTTGTGTTGCTTTTGACAAAACTGTCTGCCGAATATTTACGTATCATTTAGAGCAATGTGATTTGCATCCCGTTTTGTTGGAAATGCTTTCTTTCATGTTAGAAATGGCAATTAAGGGTTTATTGTGTCTTTGAGTCGTAGATCTTCCTCTGAAGGACCTCAGTGTGGTCACTAGGGGGCAGGATTCTTTAGACCCCCAGTGCATAATACTTGACAGTGAGATAGCTGCCCTCTCCTATCCTCCCACCCACTGCATTTTACCATTGAGAGTATACAAAGTTCGGTCCTTGTGGCTGTGAGTCATGTGCTTGTCTCCACTTCAGCTGTGTCAGCCCCACATCTCCCCAGGTAGCCCCCCCCCCCCCAAGCACAACAAGCCCCCTACCGGGCACTTTGTCACAGATGTGCTGCAGACATTTGTATGTGAGGCCCCAGAATTAATTCTAATGCTGGTCCGTGCGATAACGCCTCACTGTCGGTTATGTAACCATGTTCGGAGAAAGTCAGGAGCGCGTAGCTCGCAACGGCCTTAAACGCATCACAGACCAGGCTGCTATTGTTACGCCTACGATAGGACTACTCAAGGGCTGAAATCGCCAGCGAAACGTGGCAGAGCGTTTCCACGAGTCGTTTGGTCAGATTCACTGGGTCTTGTGATGTAACTGCTCTGGTACTTTTTGTATTTTACTAACATGATTCTCAATTTCCCTGGGAAGAACCAGAATCTGTTTTTTTCCCCCCACCAATTGCTTCCCATGCATTTCATACATTTTTTTTTTCAGGTTTGTTTGGTGCTGCGTATGAGGAGTAAGTAAGTGTTTATCCAGTACCAGTGCATACAGTGAGACCATGTAATGTACAGATGGACAGGTGCACAATGGGGATGAAGTAGGATTGGGGGAAATGCCAGCGAGATGTTCCTCTGTGTGAATAATGAATAATAAATAGATGGCAATAAGTAAATAATTTAATTGTTGTGGTGAAAAAACAATGGCAGATGGAAGAACAGGCAGCATGTAATGGGGGTGACCTGGCTTTCCCCCTCCTGTGTGTGTGTGTGTGTGTGTGTGTGTGTGTGTGTGTGTAGGCTCCTGTCCCAACCTCATCATGAGTAGGCCCGAGCAGCCCGAGTCCCGGCCAGGAGCCCGGGTCCTGACCCCACAGATGCCCCCCAGGACCCACCGGCCCCTCTGCTTCTCCATCTCCTCCGACAGCAGCGGCCGCTTCAAGGCCCTGGAGACGCCTGAGTGGAAGAACAACCTCAAAGCGCAGGTGACGCCTTCAGTCGTGACCCCCCACCGGTCCCGGCATGTCTGTCAGCCCGGGCCTGACGCTGACGTTCCCTCACCGGTCCGCCCTCTGACTCTCACTGCCGCCTGTGGATAGCTTCAGTTTGTGGGATAAGAATGAGGACTGTGTCGTGATCAGAAGGTTGCTGGTTCTGACCAGCCAGACTGATCCCACCTTTGGGCCCTTCAGCCCAGCTGCTCAAGGGATGCCAGTCGACACTGTTCCAGTATCTGTCTGTGTGTTTCACGGAGAGCATGATGACATACGTGATAAGACGACCCCCACGGGGATGAATGAAATACCACTGTTCTATTCTAATAGTAATTTAGATAAAACCCAATAAGTGAGATGAGATTAACTTTTAGTCCCACAAAGGGAAATTTCGGTGATACAGGTCTTACCAACAGAATCAGACAAAACACACAACACAGTATGAATAGACATAAATATATAAAGAATGTGCTATATACAAACAACCAAATGGCAGTTATAATCTCAGACCCGGGATTGTGGTAATGACACAATAATAAGTAGTAATAGGGGCTGTTAATAATAGCCCCCACCCAAAACCTTCGGCTATGTTCCCTCCCAAGCAGTCTCTTGAGGGAGGCATAATTTATAATTATAAATCATAATGATAACAAGCACCTAAGACTGCCTTTGAAATAAACGTGACTGGGCAGGTTAGAGTGCTGAAGTGTGTGTGCCGTCCCCACAGATGGAGCAGGCCCACAGCGCCGGGGCCGCCAGCAGTACGGGCTCCCTGGAACGCGCCTCCCTCTTCTGCGCCTCCGGTTCCACCGCCGCCCCCAGCTCCGGCCTCCCCAGCCCCGTGGAGCCTCTCGTCAAGAGCAGGTCCTCCAGCCGCTTCGCCCTCTTCTCCCCGCCTTGGAACAGCAGCACCGAGTCGGACTCGAACCCCCCGTCGCGCTCGGGCTCCAAGAAGCTGCGCAGCTACAGCTGTCGCGCCGGTTCCGGCGGGACGGGCGCCGCCGAGCCCAGGACGGCAGACGGTGAGCACTTCCACTTCTCCGAGCCGGTCATCTCCAAGGTGACCGACTACATCTACGTGGGCAACTTGAACGCGGCATACAGCGGGCGCACGTTGTGCAGGAACAACATCGACAGCATCATTGATATGAGTAGTCTGCCGGGGGAGGCGGGGCCCTGCCTCATCCCCTGCACCTGCACGCGGGGGGCTCGGCACAGCTGGTCCCGCCTGAAGGTGGACATGGGCGACCTATCGGACGCTGCCACTGAGGGCCCCGCCCTCCGGCAGCGCTGCTTCGAGGACATCAACGAATGCATCGACGCCTCCACGGAGAAACGCAAGCGCGTCCTGGTTCACTGCCGGGATGGCTACTCTCTGGCCCCGGCCTGCATCATCCAGTACCTCATGGTTCGGCAGAACATGAGGCTGATCGCTGCCTACGAGCTGCTCAGGGCCCGATACCCAGTAAACATCCGGGAGTGCCACCAGAACGTGCTGGTCAGCCTGGAGAGGGCGCTGCGTCCTGGTGGGGATGTGGACCCTGTGTGTTTCAAGCAAGCGATCTCCCGAAAGGTGGCCTGGACCTGAACCATCTTTCAGTTTATTGTGGTAATTTTTATCTCAACCTTTTAGTTTTTTTTTTTTTTTTCCTGATGCCAGCCTCCTCAAGTCCCTCCTGAATCAGATCTGTGAGTTGTGATGTTGTGATTCCCGTAGGAATGATCAATGAGCTATTTAAAGTATATATATTAATAAATGGGTTGTACTTCGCTGTTCGCAAGTTGAACTCAGAATAAATTCATCAGGATGATCCTCTGCGGCTGTCTGTCACTCTGATGGTCTAGTCCGCCTGCGGGAACCCGGGTTCTTCAGTGTAGCCGACATGGACACCCTCAGCCACCCATGTTTCAGAACTTCCCGAACTTTTGCGGCACACTCTGTCATGCGGAATTGAATGCTGTCATTTCAAAGAGGATCTCAGGTGACCCGGTGACATGGATGCGGGATTTTATGCCGATCATAGCATCTTCCCTAGCTTCTGATTGGCTGGGGGAGACTCAGACTTTTGTGGGGGTATGGGGATAGGGAGAAGACCCCGCCTGTGTGTGTGTGTGTGTGTGTGTGTGTGTGTGTGTGTGTGTGTGCGCGCGCTTTTCTTTTTAGACTTTCAGTTATCCAGTAACGCTCGTCCCTCACAAGCCTTCTGGGTGGCCGATCTCTGAACGAACAGGATAAACGTTATCCGATTGTCCACAGAGCTCTCTGATAGCGCGAGGGCAGTGCAGACAACACACCATGGGGCGTTCTCATTGATGTGTTGCCAATCTGACATCTCTTGGCAATCCGGCGCCCGTGAGCATGGTGTGCTTGTTAACCATTTTTTTGATACTGGTTTTGACCTGACACTGGGTGCTATCTAACCGCAACGGTGAAGCTGTTATTTTATATTTTAATTACATCCCCTTCCTCCTGCCATATAGCAACATCCAGGCTCAAATCTACAAGCATTACAGTCGTTTCAGCCACTGACGATCATCCCCTTGTGCTTTCGCACGAAATCGTGGTGTCCGTGGAATTTTCCGTGACGTTTTAGCACAGCACAGTCCTACGCTATTCGATATTACAGAGTGTCGTATGTGCTTGGTGTTCTGATTGGTCGACCGGTCATTGGTGCCAGTATTTATCCAAACAAATGTTGTGATGACCAATGCGAAACGTTTGTAACGTAACATCTGACAGCATTCTTCCAGTGTGTCCGGTATTAATATTGTTTTTCATTGATGGAAGATATGGCTACTGTTCGTTTGATTTCCAGGTATTGGTTTTGCAAGTAGATTTTTTTTATTTTTAATATATAGAGACTGGTACTCTGTCAGTGCTAGGTAAGTCTAAGAACACTCAGGCAAATTTTGTAAAACCAAGAAGTTTTGACCGTGTTGGAAAGGTAATTTACAAAAACATGCAAAGCCAGCAATGTTTCTAGTGTCATGGTTTTAAAGTCCAATGTATTTGTAAATGGAACTGTAAATATTAAAGACGACATGGTGCAGTTGTACTAGGCTGTTCTTTCGTTTGTTTCGGCTGTTTTTGTTTTGGTGATTGCATGTTAGTGTAATGGGGGATGTGCGTCAGTTTTGTTTTTGTTCCTAACCCATAGTTTGGATTTATCCTCATGAGCTTCTTGCTGTTCAGGTACGTTTTTCAGGTACCAGAGGATCACGGGAAATGAGAGAGAGCTCGGATTTCTGTTTATATTTTTGTTTTCGTCTACACAAGTAGAATACAGGCAATTATCAAGGGAGTGATGCTGAGATTACATACTGGGAAGATGACTTCACAGCTCGATGCTTTTTACCATGGTAACTCGGGTCAAGTACCCTTCTCGTGGGTATAGGGGTTGAATACGGAAAGCGGCCAGCTTGATGTTTCACAATTGTGTCCACAACCATCACGCCATCTGCCGTTCTGCGTTACAGCCACAGGACTGAAGAGCAGAGGAGGTAGGTCTACGTCACTGTGCCAGGCGCCTGTTACAGTCTCCCAGCGACTGAGTGTTTCCCACTGGTTGCTTTTAAAGGGCAAAATGATTAGCAGCTTTAAGACCCTGAATTCTTTACATAAGACGGTAATAAAGCAATTTGAATTCGTCTGAAAACGATCCGGTGTGATTAAAATAATCTAAAAAAGACAACACGCTTAGCCCTTGGAGCAGTTGGCTACAGTTAAGTGCCAATAGCATTTAGTGTGTTTGTTTTTTTTGCAAAGTTTTATTAGGATAGGGGTTCCTGATTCCGGGCCTTTAGAGTCACAGCCTTGCATAGCTTAGTTCCTTTCATCTCACCATATTTCTGTTCTGTGTGCAGAAGTGCAGCCTTTCTAACACTGATGCACATTGTCGCCGCTGTACGTGGATCTGTGTGATTCAGCTGTAGGTTTCGTCTCCATGACTGCGATGAGCTATAGCAAGTAAATCTGTGACTTCACTCCCATCCCACATCGCAGTTTCCCTTAGGGATTCGCCGCCTCCTAATTCCCGCATGCCCCTCCCAGTCTGCTTCTGTGTGAAACATCTATTTCTGTCCTATTAATTCCATTGCCTTTCTTGTATGCCCCCCCCCTGACAGCCCTCCGATGATCACTCACAAAACTGTCTCATATTTGGCCCCCATCCCCCAAACCTGATCTCTGCACCGGTGACTGTAATAGTCTCTGCAACTGCCAATCAGTTCTCAACATGTTCATGTCATCTCTGGTTACACGTCTTGCATCTGCTTGGTCCCTCTGTTTACTGCCTGCATGGGTGTACTGGTGACCCTGGTTTCACATATTTGTCACTCTTTGTCCCTCCTTATGTCATACTCTATTTTCATTGGGTAAGCACCACCTCCTCACTGTTCTCATTGGATAACTGTGAATGTTATGCGCTAACTCTACCACTCTTTGCTAGCAGCCCCTCAGCCTCAGACACTCCATCCAATATCGATTTGCCTGCATAGCAAGTGAGCAGCTCCAATGGCTAGATACTGTACATCTGACATTTGATTGACAAGCTCCATAAATACCACTTATTTTAGTAAGTAAAATGAGTAAAAGCCCAACTACCCAAAGACAAGTCTGGTGACCCCATTTTTTTTTTTTGTAGTGTGAGTGTAGAAAAATTGACTAAGGGCTCTGAACCTCTACTTTAGGTAGATGGCTGTTTAAAATGGATGGACTCAGCCAGACTTCATGGATCTGGTGCGCAATTAAGATTTTTAGTTGTAAGTGCTGATGAGGTAGTAAACAGCCAGAAGGAACCCGACTACAAAACATAATTTCTGCTAGTGCTGGTAAAACATGGGATTTACCTTGAACTACATATGAGTTGTGGACATATGACTTTTACCCCTGGATTTCTCTCCTTAGCTGGAAACTGCTGCATTTTGAAGTAACTGGGTTGAAATGGTTCACCAGCTCTGTCTACACTATAGCCACCATCTAGAAATGGTATGTTTTGTTCTCACGTTGAGTTCCTTCTGAATCACATATTTTAGAACGTGCAGCCAATCTGGACAAGTGCCCAGTGTCAAAGCCACGATTGCCAGAAGGTGCCACGATGTCTTCACAAATCCTCCATCTCCTTCTCCAGATGAACGTCTTCTTGAATCCTGAAGCCTCTCAGCCTCACGCTGGGCGTTGCCTCATTCTCCTTCATTTCTTCACCCCATTTGCTTTGGCCTGATGCTCTTGCCTCTTGATTTATGGCTGCCGTTTCCCCTGGGGAATGCATGCGTGCACCACCTCTGCCAGGAAGTCTGGTCTACTTGAAGCACTCTGCCTGCCTGCCAAATCTCCATCTATCCATTTATACATTCTGTTTAGCTTTCATCTGCCAGTCTGTCAGCCACGACACTCTGCTCCTTGGTATGGAAGAACCATTCGTTTTCACCACCACCCTGTCAGACGGTGATGAACTATCTGCTGACATCAGAGAGGCAGGGGACCTACCATCCTCCAATGAAAATGTTCCCTCAGAAGAACAGAGATGACTAATCATAACCTCAAAGGAAGGCAGAAAAGTTTGTGAACCCTTTGAAATCTGGATTTATGCATGAATGCCTTTCATACAAGGTGTAACAATAGAGAATATATTGAACAAATGGTATAGAACTAATAGTCTTTGATCGGAAAAGTATGTGAAATATGTGCTATTGATTAACGGGACCCGGCTTATGAGTCTTCGATCACAGACACCCTGGCATTTAGCTATAAAGCTTCTTTATACAAAGCGGTCTCACAATGTCGGACTCCCTTCCAAGAGTTAGGGTGAGGTTTTGCTGTGATAGGCAGTGCTTTGTTTCACCTAGACAAAACGCTGCATGCATTTACAAAAAAGTTCTGTTTTTGTCTCCTGCGTCCACAGAACATCGTCTTCTTGTCTCCCTGTGGAATTCAGGATCCAACCCAAAATGTTGATGCTCACCTACCGGGGGCGCCCCAGTGCGGGGGGGGGGGGGGGGGGGGGGGGGGGGGGGGGGGGGGGGGGGGGGGGGGGGGGGGGGGGG
>JAODJX010000020.1:5010590-5036704 GCA_026776945.1 Isichthys henryi
CGCGGCTCCCGCCACTGCTAATGGGGCCGGTTGTTGTGGAGGCACATGCTGGAGCCGTGCATTCCATCCCCAGCACCCCCCCCCCCCCCCCCCCCCCCAATATATTATCGACCTTCTGCCATATTATTCCTGCAGGCGTACTTTGAGATCTACTCAATCGCATTTCCTCTCAGTTCCTCGGACCAGATTAATGACCCGTGTGGATCATGCATTTCCCTCTACAGCCCCAAGGTTCTGGAGTATTCTTGCAGTGTTACTAAGATCTACTCTATCAATTGAAATATTTGAGGGAACTCAATACATTTCTGGTTAAACAGGCTTTTGGATAACTTCACCGTGGTTTTATTTCGGATTTATGTTGCATGTATTTCTGTGTTTTACAGTTATGTATGCAAATTGTTCAGTACCTTCTGATCTTTGTGAAAGATGTTATATGAATAAATTTCAAATTGCTTTACTTGTAGTGTTGTGGAACATCTGGCTAGTCTTGGGCAAACTATAAATGTGTATAAATTTTTTTGGATCAGTGGATTCCTCTATGGTAACGTCCCATATATACCACAGTCTTTTCGAGTTGCTCTGATAGTAGATTCATGAGCACAGACTTAGGTTATCATGCTGCAAGCTAGGATTCTTTTCCACGTTGGAGATTCGACAGCATGGCCCCCACTCTTACGGAAGAGTAGCGGCTGTTGAATTTCTTCAATTTCTAAAGTATCTGCCTGAGTGGATTGATGCAGGTCCAAGACTTTAGGAATCCTTTCATAACCCTGTCCGGCTTTATTGGCCACAACATCTCCTCTGAAATTTCTATTGATCATATTGGCAACATTGCACTTTGAGCAGAACTCGGTCGTGAAGAGGTAACCAAAATGATATGTTGTCTTGTATTACAGGGCAGAAATACTCCATGCACAAATTGATTTTAACACAATTCCAATTACTCTCTTTCCAAGAATTCATTATCCTAGAGGATTTCATACTGTTTCTGTCAATGATCTCGATTGTTTAAATTTGCTCCATAAAGGTTAGGCGATGCAAAATGTCCAGCATGCTGTCGCTACTTATTAATAAAGACTTAAATGAAGTTCGACTTCATAGCAACCATTCATGCAGAAATCCAGATCAAAGGGGTTCACAAACTTTTTCCTACAGCTGTATAAGGAGCTGAGAGTTGGGGGATAGGATTTCCTCTACTAGCCTGCCTGTTGGTCTAAGAAGGAATCCATTTCCATAAAGAGAAGGATGAGGTTTACCTTAGTCGTCAGAGAAAGCAATATATACCATCCAAATACTTCAACTGCTAGTGTCTTTGCCAAACTTCCTTGTGTCTAAGTCTGTCCGGCTCTCCCTCTTCTTCTCTTCTATTGGGTGAGACTATTTCCTCTCTTTTCATCCTGCGTTACATCTGGGCTATCCAAGACATTGTGGTATGCTAATGGCTAACCTATACTTACAAAGCCTGATTTGTACTTTTCATGACTGCCGGTGAGAGAACACACTGTATGGACTCGGAAGGTGGAATTAATCCTACAACAGTCCTTCTGTTACTGTTGCCACAAATGCTGGTGTCAGTATTGCATGTGCAATATTGAGATGTACTGTTATTCACTTAAATAGCATACTCACAATACTGAGCCAAAATATAATTACAGTTTTATATTACAAAGAATTTGACATATTCTCCTGTATATTAGTATTTATATAATAGTATTTTGAGATGGAGTGAAAAAAAGTTTTTCGATATTCTTTGCCTTCTTAATTTTTTTTAATGTAGTACATAAATGTGTATATGAATTGTCAGTGTTTATAAATAGTGATTTTTTCTTTAGCTAGTCCTGAACTCAATGACAAAGTGGCTATAAAATATTGGGCAAGTTCACTGTGCCTCGCTGAACTGTGAACCAGCGGGATCTGATAGTTTGTGTCTGATATATAAACCGATGATGGGATACGCTAAAAGTGAACTGCTTTCAGCAGTAAATTTTGAAAGCGATACTCCGCTGTTTACCCAAGTGTCAACACATCCATTTACATGTATAAGTATGACCTTGTGATTTTAGTCTCCGCAGAAATGTCCGTAGCTTGTAAATAGTGACTTTGGTGCACGTTGAAGCAGAAGAGGATGCAGAAGATTGTGTTTGAGCAGGAACGGGAATTAGCAATAACACAGCATTATCTCTCTGCCGACGTCAGCTGTTGCTGTGTTAATCTGAATCTGTCGCTTAGTCGCATCTATAAGCCAATCATGCTGTTTCCGCACATTTGTAAAACTCGACCTATCTGCTAAATATCTGGAAAAACAAACCTGCTGTTTTGTTGCTGTTTCGTTGTATCCAGCTTTCAACTTTTGCATTGTTTTTTTTTTTTTTGTTTTGTTTATTTGAATGGACTGATTTCGTACAATTGAAGTTCGATCTTGTTAATCAGTTTTGCTGCGTACTGAAGTGCAGGCATGGCAGGCTGTGTGTGAATTGAACTGTAAAGTGTTGACCAGCTTAATTATGAAATTCAGTTTAATGGGGTGGCCCTCCTCAAACTTGTTTCAGAAGGCGAAGTCTGGCACTGCCACTTGTGGTGTCAGGTGTTCCCCATCTGCCAAAGCAAGGCTATCCTACCACAGCAATGCAGGACAGCTGGCCCTTCTCAACCTACTCAAATTTAGAACACTTTTGAGAAAACACAATAACTTCATCAAATCTGCTCCTGCAATTTATTAAGAACAATCTATTTTTTATGGTATATGTGTCTCTGAATAGCATAATGATTATTGAAAGAGTTATGAGTTTAGTTTGATGCATGGTACCTTGATGATGTTTTCTGGGTGGTTCATTCACCATGGATGCTTTTTCCACAGGTGGTAAACACAAACCGCAAAGATGTCTGAGTAAGTGCTCTGTTAGCTATGAAATAATGATGCCAATTTGGGGCTTAGGTTCTGCTTTCGAAATCACTATACAGTTTATTACATTTTCAGTTTTGCCATCTTTGTACAATCGCTTTTGCACTGACTTTATTTTCCGCCAACCTCTAGAAAAAAGATGTCATCAAGTCGCAGGCATAATCTGAAGGTAAAGAGGCCATTTTACGTCATATTTGGTAGTTATAGAACTGTTTTCTGTGATTAAAGGACAAATTGTAAGGATGCAAACCGTTTTATCCTTATTTCAAAGTGACTGTCAGTGTCGTTGTCTTGTGACTGATCGCGTTCCTGTTCGTGTCCCTTTCGCAGAGCTTAATGCTCTCCATCGCCAAGGGTTTACTTGAAGCTGAGGCAAAGCAGAAGGAAGAGGAGAGAAAAACCTACATGTCAGAAAACTGCCCACCACTATCTCTTCCTGGATCATTGCAAGAACTGCAGGTACGGTCTGATGCCACAAGGACCGCCAGGTCTGTTGCCATTTCCAAACGGCTTTGACACTGCTGTATCTATGAGCTTCACATTTATTAATACATCAACTACCCTCAGACACGCTTTCTAAAGTAAATCAAGATTAGCAGATTTTTTTGTCTACCTATTTGTTGCCACCCAGGAATTTTGCAAACAGCTTCACCAGAAAATCGACAAAGTTGACGAGGACAGATATGACCTGGAAAGCAAAGTGGACAAGAGTTCTAAGGAGGTAAAGGGCTTGTTTTCCCTGATACCTGTACGGTCTGTTTTGGGTAATAGGTCTTAGTATCTCAGTACTCTTCTGTTGTGATTCCCCTTCTGGCTTCAGATTGAAGACCTGAGGATTAAAATTCAGGACCTGAAGGGCAAGTTCAAGAAGCCGGCCCTGAGGAAGGTGCGCATGTCTGCCGACGCCATGCTGAAGGCCCTGCTGGGCTCCAAGCACACGGTCAACTTGGACCTGAGGGCCAACCTGAAGCAAGTGAAGAAGGAGGTCAAGGAGGAGGTGAGTGATCTTCTGAAAATAGTAATGCTGGACAACACAGGTCTGCAAAGAATGGCAGTGATTGAAACTTACGGGCTCAAGAGTGATCTGTCAGCAAATCTGATCTCATTGTTTATGGATCTGACTAGATTGAAACTACATCACATTGAAACTAAAAATCACAGTTTAAATATTTGTGATCAGTCAGTATTCAAACACATCATGCTTCCATTATGCTTCGAAGGATAAGGACCTGCGTGATGTCGGAGACTGGCGCAAGAACATCGAGGACAAGGCTGGCATGGATGGCAGGAAGAAGATGTTTGAGTCCGCTGAGGCATAGATGTGTTTCTCTTACCTGGTTTCTGCCCCATCTGGCCCCAGTCAGTGCTGAAATGAGCTGTGAATCTCACGTCAAAGTCGCCCATTGCTGTAGTCTGCTAACCGCTAGCTGTGGTGTAGGGTAGTGGGCAGACAAGGCCAGGATCCGTCACCATAGCTGATTATGACCGTTTTACCACCCGTGAACCCCTCACTGCGACTTATTAACACAAATATTGCACACAAACTTGTATAAATAAATGACTTTAAGGAAACTTTTCATATGCTTTATAGTCCTTTTCTGTATTCCTTTGCAAGTATTTCTCACTTTGCAGGTTCTTAGGATGGGAATATGCACATATAATTGTTTTAATGCGAGCAAAAATGAGGTAGTTTATGAGTAATCTTAAAACACTCATAAGCAAAATTCAGAAGTACATTAATTACCGATACGACTCATAAGTATTTTTTAAAATGTAAATATTCATCATAGACCCAGCTACTATTAATATATGAATAGGTACTATTAATAAATACTCTGTACACAGTTATGTTCATTTATCATTCTTATGACTGATGATAGTTAGATCAGAATCTGAATTTCTGTGTTTAATATTTGAGGTAAATGTTGTAATGCTCCCTGGGATGTTGCTCGTGCAAATACTGTGGGTTTAAATAACACAATCTATTTTAAAATAAGGTTTTAACAATTATAAAAATAGTTATTCGAGCATTTCCACATATGAAATAAATTTAGACACCGACCTTTAGGTCTGGCAAAAAATTCAGGAAGCGCAGTTTTGCAGTTACCTGAATTTCGTGACATTCCACTAGATGCTGGTATCTCAGTGTGTCAGCTCACTTTCGTTTGTTGCATTCGTTTGTTTGTAATTTGTCTATTTGTATGTATGGGTCCTCAGGAGTAATGGCCAGAGTTACGACTGACACAGCTTGTGTGACTCAAGGTCTAATTAGTGTCATTTTTAACAATCAGACCAGATTTAATCTTTAGGGGTCTCTTGAGGGTTTTCCCTGTTCACTATTCCCTCCATCATCCCTCTCTGCCCTTTTTTCAAAACACTGCCTACCATAGAGTATGTTCTTTGCTCTGGAAGAGGGACTCTTCCTTTATTGCTGTTGCCACGGAAACAGCAGGTGTGTGAGTGAAAAGCGGCGTGTCCGTCATTCACAATCTGACCAATGAGAATCCACCTCCCAGGCTTCAGTCAGGTAAGTCTAAGAAATACTTTTGTTTCTTTGGACATCAGAATTAAGAGTGACATCATACCTGCCTCATTTGTAGTGAAATTTATATTTATCAATTGTGTTCGATTAATGTGCTTGTAAAGTAAGAGAAGAGTGATGTTTCTGAAGTATAAAGTAAGTAAACATGTATTTTAAATGAATTTACTGGGATTTTATTGCGGATTTTACTAGGTAGCCGTGCTTATGAAATAGGACAATGAGATGACATATTTGAAGGACAGTTTATTTATATTGGATGAATGTGAGGGACTGGATGGATGTAGTGCCGTATTTCTTGACCTTGTTAGCCCATTGGTCTGGGGGGTAATCCTCTGCCATAAACAGTAAGATGGGGATCTGCAGTGCTCTGGCAGAATGTAATAAATACCATCCCTGCATTTCAGCTCTCGACCGCCTTTCTCTCCATCGCTGCCACACGCTTTTCCTGCTCTGCTCTTCTCCTCTCAGGTGAGAACCATCTCACCTCTCTTTCCGGCTGTACTCCGCTCGCCTCCACACCGGGCCGCTTATATCGCCCTCAGTAAAGGATTTTACTTTTGTGATAGAAGCGCCGAGCTGTTTGCGTTCCATAGGCAATTTGTCGTATATGTCGTATTGATGTATATGTAGGTTTTTTTTTTTTTTCTCTAAGAGTCGTAAACCAGCCAATGCTAGGCATGCTAAATTTGAAAATAAAAATTTAACTAAAATAAATTCTTATAAGACCAGTGACTTTTTCAGCTCAGGTGATTTTAATTTCAGGAAGATCATAAAGAACATTGGGGTAAAACAAAGAGTAAATTCAGTGAAAAAAAAACAAAAAAGTTGTCATTCGCAGATAATGGGACTTGATTTATGGCCTGACGATGTGTTGTGCTATAATTGAGAGAGCCAGAAGCAGTAAATTTGAAAGTGATCTTCAAATGTTATTCTTGCTGTCGACAGAATGTTGGACTCAAATAATGTCAGTTAAGTCAAAAGTCTTCCTCATAGCTATATCTGAGTTTCTGAATTTTCTGCATTTTGACCATGAACACCAAGGGCAGCGCTGAGACTCTGAACTGTGTTACAAAACGGAGGGAAAACCCACATGAGGGAAAGGTCACATTGGTGCATGTCTAACCGCGCTTGACATTTGAGCCAGCTGTCAAATTACTCCTCAAGTACTGATGAGGAATAACGAGCCCAACAAGTGTTCCTCGGTACAATTAACGACAAAAAAATCGGGAAGACGAGCCGTCAGCTTGCTGTCGCCTTCGCTCTTTAAAGTTTCTATTAATTGACTTTTAACATGCCGCTGTCTTGTGCACTTGACACTTTCTCAAGCCGAGAAGCGAAAAAAGAAACGACTTCTGCTCCTACAGGCTTATATCCGCAGATGATTTGATTTCGCCAGGATAAGTGAAATGCTGAGGTGTTATTTTGTATGCAACGCACTGCTTATTATGACAGGGAGCAAAATAAATAGGTCAACAAATCAGTATCTATGGTGAGAGAGTAAAACAAATTGTGCCATAAAATAGTTTAATCTTATACCCTCAAAAGTCTACAGAATGTTAGGATTACGCTGCCTTTCAAAATGATCTTATTTTCTATTCAGAATCTATGAAAAAGTTTGACTTTTAACCTTCACACATCACTATATCTCACATAGAAGTCATATATGTCAAAGTGTTTTGTAAAAATGTAAACTTTTTCAGGTTTAGTTTAATTCCTTGTTTATGCTATGCTTTGGAATCGTATGGGTGTAGACACACCAGCCAAACACTGTTTTGTCTGGTTGTAATAGTAGGACTAATTGTATTTTAATAGAACCTAAAATGACAAAAAAAATAAATAAAAAATTACCAAAAATTATCTGGAGAAAGCTTTTGTAATATATTGCTGTATGAAGCCTAACGTGAAGCCCAGCGTGAAGTTGGTTAATGAGAAAAGACAGAGGAAGGCTGAAGACGATCTTAAATTATATTCACATAAGGCTAAGTGCTGACTGGTAGGAGCGGTCCATGAATATGGAGAGGAAAAGCTCTTGTTAGTTTGTATTTGATTAGGCTCCAGCGAGATGTAATTTGGAACAGTAGTTATTTCTGAGATGTGTTGTAATGTTTCGGCACTCTCAAGGAAGGCCCTTCCTCTTAAGGAAAGCACTGGCAACATCACAAGCAGTGTCAGATTTTAATGACTTGTCCCGGAGACAAGCCTATCATAACAGAGTGACCCAACAGGAGATCTTGCCATCCCCAAATTTAGAAACCTTTTGCTCGCCTCTAGATTTGCTGCTCACTGCACATGCTATCCAAACTGAATCATGGAGAAGGTCTTGTTCAGATCATGTTCCTGCTTATCTCATGAATTTCCTTTTAATTACTCATTTACTTACACATCTGTTCATTTTTCCTCATCTGTACATTGTTTGCGCGATCTAAAGAATAAACCTAATTTCATAATGATACAGAAATCAACATATTTGATATTTATAATTAAACGTTTCATCAAACGCTCAGATACTTACTCATGAAAATGTATCCAGTTGTTTGATGGTGTATTTTGATCATTTTTATTTCATTTCCCAGCTTGTGAAGCACACAGGCAACCAAAATGACGGAGTGAGTGTTTTGGGATTATGGGATTGAAGATTTTCGTTTTTATTAATCTATTTTATGCTCTAATACGATACTGAAAATGCCACCCGTTGTGTTTTTCCTCTGAAATCACTCATTGATAATGTCAGGTGGCTGGCAGGAAAAGTGGAAGCAACTGCTTCCTATACTTTCATTCCTGTCATGGTCTTGCATCTTCTAATAAAATGGATATCTTGCTGTCCATCTGACGTAGGAAACAGTGGTTGTTTCTGGAGTGATAACATTGACTTTTCTTTTCAACAAACAGGAAAAAAATGTCTGCGAGCCGGAAGCACACCATTAAGGTAAAGAGACCGGCTTGTTTTTATCACCAGATTGAGACTACGGTGATTAGATATGGGTGCTAAAAGGGCTTTTGTTACACAATGTCTGCCAGAGCATGATGCTTCAGCTTGCTAAGACTTTACTCGACCATGAAGCGACTGAAAAGGCAGAAGAGCGAAAGAGGTACTTGGAGGAGAAATGCCCCCCCTTGTGTCTTCCTAATTCTCTGCAAGGGTTACAGGTAGGACACCAAGTCTCAGGCCGAAATATAATTAGAGATCATGTTCTCTAGTTCAGATCTTTACAGATCAATTACTCGCAATTTGACGCAAGATATATGTAGGTGAAAGGGCCAACTCTGAGTGTTCAAGCACCCTAGGCAAGATCGCTAAGCTCTGTCAATTCATTTGTACTAAGAAACATTTCAGTAGCACTGGGTACCTGGTTGCATGCTAGCTAGCTCGCATCTGTTTCACGAGAAAAGTAACGAAATCTTAAAACTAGTGTAAATAACAGTAACGTCACGGAATGCAACCAAGGGTATTTCTCTTGGTCCTTTTCACTCACTCATAATCAGATAGCCAGGGATGGATATAACTGGTACGCAAGTACGTACTCACTTTTAAAAATGATACGTGCGACAATCGATTGTTTGTTTAATTTATGTGTATTTGCTCTGCTATGACAATAAAATACCTTGCATTTTAACCTGTATACCATAAATGAAGTATAGTTAGCATACAAAGATTAAAATGCACTATATATTTGTTTCATATCAGCGCAAATGCTCATACGTACGCATTTATACTGTTACCACAATCGATTGTCTCAATTATAGTTATGTCCGTCCCTGTATATAGCACCCTAGGCAATCGCCTATGTTTGTTTATAGGGCGAACGGACCCTGGTAGGTGAAGCTGATATACAGGGCTGGCGATGAGTTGTCTTGGTCATTGTAGCTATTCTTTCACACAGTGTTTTGTGTTGATTTCTTGTTAGGAACTATGTATGGAATTTAATGAGAAAATCGATGTGATTGATGAAGAACGATACGACTTAGAGAGAAAAGTAACACTGGTCTGCATGGAGGTAAACCCACATTCATTTGTTAATTGCATTTACATTTCCTGGATCAGTGTCTTGGTATACTGATCAGTGTCTTTTCCAAATGTCCGTCTTCCTCCTGATTTCACAGGCGGCCGAGATGAAGTTTAAGATTATTGACCTGAAGGGCAAGTTCAAGAAGCCACCTCTGAAGAAGGTGCGAATGTCTGCCGATGCCATGCTCCAGGCCCTGCTGGGCTCCAAGCACAAGGTGACCTTAGATCTGAGATCCAACCTGAAGCAAGTGAAGAAGGAGATCAAGGAGGATGTGAGTGATCCTTGAAGCTACAGTGAACTTCTTACATCACTTGATTTTATTTTTCGCAGAGAATGTGCAACTACACAGTCAGAAAAGTACCAGATTGTACCTTTGAGGGTTCTCACTGGAGCCGATTGTACCTGAGTTGTAGGCAAACATACCTTTTAAGGTACAGAAATAGACTCTAAGTAACATTTTTGTACCATTGGAGGTATATTATTGTTGTTTGTACCTTGGGGAACAAAAGTGAAGTGGGATTATATCCTTTTTTCTGACAGTGTAGCAGATTCAAGTTGATGGGCAATTTCTCTTATCTGTCATACCCAATTTTAGTAAATATAAGTGACCACAGAAGGATGGTTCCTCAATTTAATCTGTTAATGTCCTTGAACTCTGCACTTCTCTCATCCTTCATCCTCACCCCTAAAGAATAAGGACCGGCGTGATGTCGGTGATTGGCGCAAGAACATCGAGGACAAGGCCGGAATGGGTGGCAGGAAGAAGATGTTTGAGGCTGAGTCTTAAAGCTGGTCGCTCTGGCTAGATCGCCAGGAAGGACTAGGATTATTCTCCTAGCTGTCAGGCAGAAAATACTCCTCTGTTTGCTTCTTAGTCCGCATTGCTATTCAACTTGCTTTATTGACTCTTTAGCATAGGATGCTAACTCACTGTAACATCTATGATCTATGTACTCTATGCCAAACTGCAGAATTTACAATTAATAAGTAAAAATGTTCTTTCTTTATAAACGTATTATATACACACAGATGAGAAATAAATCATTTGAGGAAAATACCCATCTTCAAACTTTTCTGACTGTTATGCTCCACACAAACAGTGTCAGTTCAAGTCGCCATAATTCATTGGTTCAACAAAAGAAATGCTTTTGCTGTATGTAATATGAATGGATTAAAATGTGAACATTCATTATTGTTATAAATTAAAGTTGAGGTGCTTGTGTGCTGCGAAAGGCCTGGAATTTCAGCTTAATCATCTCTCAAGTGTTGAGCTAATTATTATCACTCACAACAATAGTAGTAGCAATAATATTAGGTATTAGGTGTAGGCATCATTTTGAAGCTCAACTGTAGAAAGAAAATTACATTCAGAATTTTTGGATTTCATGGAAAAATCCATGTAAAATGTTGTATTAATTCCTAAAACTACTGAATATAGCGTAATGCAAATATTCCATTTATATTTTTTTTATATATAACCGACTTTCCGGCTGAGAATTTTTAACGGATCTAAATGTTTTTAGTATTATTATTTCCCCCAAGCACAAGCGACCTAAATGAACTGCAGAAAAAGTGAAAAGAGACACAGAGACGGTGAGTGACCTTTAAAACACATCGGCTTTTACGGTCGTCCATGTTCTTTGCCTCTTGAGAATAACTATGGAATTTAAGAAACACGTTGTTTTATTAGCTACTTCTATGTTTATAACATTTTTTTAAAAATCACATTTGAGTTATTCTTGTATTTTATGCAGCAGTAATATATGTATTGTCTTTTTAAAAAAAAAATAAAAAATCTTAATCTTGTAATGCCAGTAAAGTGCAGTAGGGGGCAGTGCTACTATAATTTAGAATTAAACATATCAGATATTTTTTCCAAATGTGATTTATTGCTATTTTGTATGTATGCAAGTTCTACAGGAAAACACAAACTTACGAAATTTCCCAGACTGTTGGGGCAGTCGTGTTTTTCCATGGCATTTGATGCTATAGCAAACTTCTGAAAGATGATTTAACCGCATGTCTACGAATGTACCTTTAAGACAGTATATTAGCTGTAATTTGTTGCAGTTATGCTTATGCAGTGTCTTCAGTGGTTGTCACTTGGGGATTGGTACTATACAGAAGTAGAAACAGATATTGTTTGTTTTTCTTTTTTTAAACGTGCTGATGATGTCTGACTGGCAAGCTGCTTTGCAGTGTTTGTTGCCGTCTTGACACCAGTGGAATGTCACTGGATCTCCTTGCAGGAGTATCTAGGATTCATCACCAGGCAGAAATCCAGCCGACCAAAGTGACCTCCACCCTTTAAACGCGTCTTACATTACACTCAGACCTTAAGCTGATGTTAATCACGGATACTCAATGCAAGGAATACTGTCTTTATTAATTTAAGAATTGATTTACAAGTGATGCTTGAAATACACTTGACCGTGATTCACAATTAAATGTTTTCCATAATGACTAGAATAACTGACCTTCCTCATCTAATGTAGCTCTTTAAACATTCTATGTAGAAATAAATATAGATGAATACATATATTTTAGATTCGGTTTCAGAGCTATATTATAATATTATTTTATTCCCCAGTTAAAATCTGAATTTATCTGGTAGCAGCTATTTAATTCTTTACCCAGAGTGTGGAGCTTAAAAAGCTGGTATCATATTTGAGTCGGATCTGACAGTTTTCACCTTTTGGGACCCAATTTTATAGAGACGAATCGATAAATTGTATCGGACTGTCCTCCTAGACTTTACAGCTGAAGGTTCATTTATACACCGAATAATTCAAAGACACTTTTCATTTTCATTGCAGTCTTTTGACAGCATTTAGCTCAATCCAGATTTTATGTCAAACTTTTATATTAATGACCTGACAAATGTTACTTACGGCATTGTGCTTAAAGTCTTTTCATCTGGGGTCAAAATTTATCATGCTAGAAATCTTTCTGCTTCAGATATCATTTTTGTTCCAGGGAAGATACAGCATATTATCATCATCTATGTATGATTTCATCCACTAGTGATATACAGTTCTCTTTGGTTTCATTATTTAACAAGAAAAAGATGTTATTGAGTTGTAAGCATCACTTGAATGCAGAGACACCGGCTTCATGATTCCGACACTTAAAAGGTTGCATTTTTTCAGTCAAGGGACATGAGTGGATACATGCAGCCTATAAAAATATGAAAATATGAACCTTGTTAAAGTTTATGAAAAGCTGCTTATGGATTTCAGTTTCACAATTCAGAACAGCTGTTGGTATAGCTAGATGTACTTTTCTCTACTGTAACAACTTCCTGTTCTACAACAACTTTCTGCCCGGCAGGACGTGATTCCCTCCACCATTTGCTGATGGCTGAGAGAGCACAATTTGAAGTGTACTGGATGGATGAACACTCCCCCTCTGTCCCTATATGGATCTGTGCAATAACTGCAGGTATGTTAATTATCATACACATTTTAGTAGGCCTGCCTTGTTTCTTAAGCTGCCAAGAAACAAGCTTCCTGCCAGAGCTTCCTAAGCTTCAGCTCCCAAACCTCTCCTCAGGGGCACCTCAGCCGCTCCATGTATTTATTAAATTTTACCACCAGCTCACTTAATTAATGAATTAATTAAAAAGTCAATGATGTATTGATTAGCTACTGTATACGAGGTGTGCCAGTGGTCGAGTCATAAAATACATGGGTGTCCTGGATGGCTGCTGGAAATAATGGGGTGATTTTAACGGAGGCTTTGGAATGGCTAATCTAACACATTTTAACAGGTATAATATCATACTTTTACATCAACATGAAGTTGATTCAAGCATTATTTTCTTTGACTGCCTAAGACTTTTGCACATGACTGTCACATGACAATATTAACCATTTATAAAATTCTAACCATCTCTAGTTCCGGGAGCTGAGAGAAATGCTCAGATTGATGGACGGAGACTTGGCCAGCAAAGTGGAAAAGGGTGAAAAGGAGGTACAATCACTTTGGGACATTTCCTATGCAAAGCATGAAGAGATTGGTGTGTCATTTTTATACAAGACAGACAGAGAGACAGACAGACAGACAGACAGACATCCATTTTCTATACCTGCTGGTTTTATGCAGGGTCTGGAGCCTATCCTAGATGCTACCTGCGCAGGGCAGCGAATAACCCAGGATGGGGTGTCAACCCATTTCTGGGCGCACGCGCGCACACACACACACACACACACACACACCTATGGGCAATTTGGTAACTCCAGTCCACACACACGCACACACCTATGGGCAATTTGGTAACTCCAGTCCACACACACACACACACCTATGGGCAATTTGGTAACTCCAGTCCAGCTTAGCATGTTTTGGACTGTGGAAGGAAACTCCACCATTGTGCACGATATCACACCGGCGTTTCCTTATGTTTAATGAACGTGTCGGATTTTAAACTGCAAAAAGTACCTCCACGACACTGACGTCTTTCTTACCTTGATTATCCAAAATATCTCTTCTTTTAAAAGACTTGAACCTGGTCCCAGAGGTGTGAAGCGGCAACAACTACACAGTGAAACAGGTGAGCGGACAGACAGGCAGGCAGGAACACTCTTCATTGAAACATATGAGCGAACAAGGTTCTGCAAAAATAAATACATTGATTAACAAAGGGTGCACATGGATGTACGTAGTTAGGTGGTCATGAGGTTTCATCTGTCCTTAAATGCTACATGACGTGTTATGGCTGGGAGTGCAAGGTGGCACATTAGGAAGAGACACCAAGCGCAAACGATCCCCAGCCGTATTTCCTACTACCACATGGTGGAATGAGAATTTATTGATACCGCCACTAGATGGTGCAATTTCTCCAAAAATTACAGTTCTCTTTAATATCAGAAAGAATAAGGATAAAACTGGGCACAGGAATTCCCCTTTAAACCCAACTATTTTCGCTGCTGTACATTATATTTGTATTTTTATACTTCACAATGTTCTTATTTTTTATTTGTTCTTCGGTTCTGTCATGGATGTGTTATAATTTTGGCTATTACGTAATGTATGTTAGAATACCAGATTGTTTTAGACTTCACTTTTTATTTTAAGATTAAGATTAAATTTAATATTTGAGAATCTAGAGGTTTTTTGGTTTGGATGACTGGAATTTTCTAGCACAAATAAATCGTTCACAAATTGATTTTATTATCAGTAATATAAAGTGAATGAAAGGTTTCGGTAAGATCAGTACAAATCTACAAATCCTGGTCATATACCAGATAAGTACATTTTCAAAAATAAAACATAAAACAAGATTCATATTTTGTACTTAAGTACATTTTTTAAACTGCTACTGACATTTCCAGCCTAATTTACATTTCTGATATTCCTCACATTTTTAATTTTACATATTTTTCACATTAAAAAAAAAGAGAACCTTTATTTTAGTGTATATATGTACAAACATTACAATATAAGCATTGTACTGCAAGACAAGTAATAATGCAACACAATACAAACAGCAATGCAATATAAGACAAGCAGCAGTGCAATACTCAACAAACAGTGTAATATAAGAGTAAACGTAATAAATAAATAATAAATAGATAGTGCAGTATGAGGATAAGGGAGCGCAAATTGACAACAAAAAAGTAAATAATATTGATAAAGTTTGGGTAATATGTTAAAAATAGCGTGCAAAGTGTATGCAGTGGATGAACGGGTGCAGATCACTGATTGTTTAGCAACCTGATACCTTCAGGAAAGACACTGGTGCTGGTGGTGATGCTCCGCTGTTCAGAACTCTTATTCTTGTATTCCCCGGACAGGGAATGCATACAGTTTTGAGAGGCGGCAAAGGGAAGGGACGTGATAACTCGAAATGTATTTGCTGGCTGTTATTACCACTTCACAAAAACATTATATGCAAGGAGATCTACACCTGATTTTATTTTGAGACAAATTTCGCCAAAATTGAATCATCAGCACTATGTGGCACCAAAGGAAGGAAAGGGTAGCTAAAGATGACATAATCTTGTGAATACTGTATCTCTAAAAGTATTTTCTCAATTTTTTTTTTTAACTTCTGAGGAATATTGTATATCTGAGACATATTTCATTTTGCCACATCGCGCCAAAATTGAAACAGTGTGAATTAGTTGTGGCACATGAACGGACCAAGGCAGATTTGGTGAGTCAGATTACATTGAGACAAATCACATAGAGATAGGCTTTTAATGAAGATTTTTTTGGGGGGTGGGAAGAGTGTATAAGGGGCTAGAGATTATGGAGGTCGGGGGGTGTAGGAGGAGCCGGAATTAGATGAGGTGGAAGGAGTAACGGGGCTGTTCGGAAAATACCTTGTTGTTGAGTGTCTAGTTTATTATTATTATTATTATTATTACTATTATTATTATTATTATTATTATTATTATTATTATTATTATTGTTGTTGTTGTTATTCAGTCGTGAATCCTCACTATTTCATATGTCCTCTTCTTGACCCAGCATACACTTTACTTGACCCACATGTTTTTAAAATCTGTGTTTTATGCAGAGCAGAATTAAAAAAGATGTTTGCTGTTCTGTATAAATCTGTTATATGTATCTAAATATTTCACCTCCAAAAAAATAAAAAATAAAAAAAATCATCCTAGTTCAACAGTCCAAGTTAAAAATGAAAACTCTAATTAATTTATGCATTGTTTTCGAACTAAGCCAGAAGATGTATCGATAGATTACTTTTATTTTTAGGTGGTTATTTATAATTTTGAAGCCGCGAGAGATCAGATATGTCTGGATCAAATGGCCTTCTAGGCCACTTCCTTAATGAGAAATCCTCATTGGTCCAGGCAGATACGATGGGCATATATACCCCGCGATAGTGGCAGTATCCTGTGGCTGACTGGTCTCCCTCGCCCATACAGCAGGTCCGTCTTTCTTCTCTTCGCATAGGTGAGAACCGCTCCTCTCCTTTCGAATCAGTGCTCGACTGCCTTTCCTGCCACAGCAGGTCTATCTGTTTAGCTTCCTCAGTTCCGCACCGGCCTGGCACGCTAAATCACGCCCTGAGATGTTAAGTGAAAATCCCTCCATCCATCCACAATGGAGGCTTTACAGCAGCCACATTAGCACGTCTTGTGAGGGCGACCGCTGTGGTAAAAAGAAAGAACTTAAACGGAAACCCGTGAAACAAGTCAACACAAATAAATAATAAGATACAGTGCCGTTACGCTGTCCTGCAGTGCATTTACTGGGAAATTTCTATAGATATTAGTTTTAACAGAATGTTGACTCATTGCAACCCATACTGTATATTTGGTTATGCAAGATGGGTGGATGTCTGGGTGCAACACAGTTAAACGAATGAGCTGCAACTCGTGCAGTTAAATGTCAGTTTCTTTAGTAACTCTGAGATTCCTCTATAAATAAATATTTTTTAGCATTTTACAACATAGAGAACAATAGCATTAGCTGTCAATTTTGACATTTCTGTCTTCATCTCTTTTTAAAATTTAGTACTTATAAGACCATTATCTTAGTTCGCATCGCGAATCATCAGTATCGATAGTGTATTTCCCAAAATGAAGAAGGATACGTCGTTTTACTGTTTTCACCAAGTCAAAATACTGCGGAATTACATTAGTACATGAATGCTGGATAACTGTGGGTAATGTTATTTTTGCTGAAACGCCCGGTAAAGTTAGATTTACAGTGATAAGAAATATGTGAAGAATAAAGTACGAAGTACTGATTTGAAAGTACCGGGATTTTTAAATAACATCGTCCTTTACTTTATTTGTTGGCTCTCAGTTTTGCATCTAGTATTTGATGAACACGCACACTAGCTGCTTGTATTATTGCTAGATCTTATGAACTGTGAATTTTGGTTAATTAATTATTAAGGATGTCCAGGTTTTTAAAGACTCAATCCATAGCGCTTAATAAAACTGGGACTGGGTCTGCCCAACCTACCCACAAAAAAACGGAGATTTAACGCGAGTGCCGAACGTCTCGCTTCGGTTTTTGGTGTTTAGGGCGATGGGTGCATTTTCTGCAGCGCAAAACTGGGGGGCGGGGGAAGGAGGTGTCAGGTGCCGAAAATCTGGGTCATTGAATTCATAACTGGTTTGCTTAGCTCAACAACATACCAAAATTAAGGGATTATGATTGCGCTGGTATTTATCCTCTAAAATTGAGAACAAAATCGAATAGTTTGGAATCGGAAGAAACTGGAACATATTTGCACTATCTGGAAAAATAGGTCAGTTGGCGCATCACGAAGAAACTGTGCTTTTTCTTACCCGATAGGTAAGAAAGGTATAGGATTATATCATTATAATAATTACACCGCTAGTGGCGGAGATATGAAAACTGTCTCGTTGTATGTTTTTTAACTTGATATGATCTGGGAAACTTTATGTCATTGTAAATGAAGGCTGCAACGTTATTAAAAAGTCCAGGTTCAGTGCAAGCCTTGGTTTTGGGTGCACGGTTCGCTGTAAATTCGGCAGCCTCTTAAGGCAAAATTGTTTTTAAATTCTTTATTAATTGTTTAATTGTTAATTGTTTATTATAAACCACACAAAAAGTCAATGTAGCTGTTGATATGTCTGAATAACAAAACCTAAGAGATGCTTATTTGAACATTATGAAAGCAAAATTATGAAAATATAAAACAGAAATTCAAAAGCGCGACTGCATCATAACAATCATAATGAAATAAAACAAGTCTAAATCCCGTGTTCTGTACTGCTGACTCACTAACCAGCAATAGCCGTAAATATCTCGCAGCCTTAATTAGCTGCGTGTTTAGTTTCCGTGTTTAACATCTGCTTGTACATTCAGGTTTCGCCTGCGTCGATAAATGTATTCTGTCCTTGAATAGTACGTCCCGAAACGAAAGTTATGTAACCCAACGATACACGACGAACATGTGCACAGGTAAAAAAAAATTAAACTTTCCAACAGGAGATTGATTTTTCTAACTGAATAATTAGAGAGTGATTGAAATAATTATAGGCTATATACACAACGGAAATATATAAACTTTAAATAAAGTATGAGCATAACTTTGCGAAAACATGTAAAGATTTAAAATTATATTTTTTGAAAGAACTAGTGTTAAATATAGTTATACGACCCTAAAAGTCTTGTTCAGAAAGGGAGATCTCTCGGATATGGGGAAAAAATAAGACCGTTGTGAATATCTCTTTACAGGGTGTGACCAAACAAGCAGCCAAGATGTCTGAGTAAGTATCAAGTTTGTCCTATTCATCAAAAAGTTCATCTTCGGAATTTCGATGGATGCCATGATTATTATAGCCAGCAAGGGGCGCTCTCATAAAGCTAAGCTAGGGTATAGCAATAGTTGTGAAAACAATGAAGACGACGTTTCGTTAGCCGAACAGCCTTTCTCTTCACCCTGCCCTGTTTACCTTATCTGGCTAAAGCTGCTTTTGTACTTATCTTTTCTTATTCTAGGTTTTTATATTTCACAACTACAATTTGTATATAGTCAGTGCATTTTTGTATATTTTGTAATATATTCTTTTATCTCTCTTATGCCTTACATCGAGTCACCTGCATTTTCTCAATTTCGTTGTCAAGTGACAATACAGATTCTTATTCCTACATGGGATATGTGGTGGTTTTTGTATAACTCCTAAAAGTGTTACGTGGACTGAGCTCTAACAATCTTTCCTGGTCAGGACACAGTCTAAAGTTACATTTTTATGTATCAGATGTGTATCATGAAAAGTGTCTTTCATTGTTATTCACTAAACAACTATATTCTGCATGAATCCTTCAGGAAAAAGATGTCCACCTCCCGAAAGCATAATCTCAAGGTAACCTGTCCCATTTCAAAAATGGGGTTAATGATTTTCACAATCAGTCAGGTCATTTAATATATTTAAGATGTCTGGCAAGTATAATCTTAGGGATGCATACAGATTTTATGCTTCCATGGCTTCTTATTGACATGCAACCTTGTTGTTGGCTTGCAGAGCTTGATGCTCTCGATTGCTAAGAATTTGCTGCAGGCTGAGAAAACACAGCTTGAAGCAGACAGGATCAAGTATATGGATGAAAACTGCCCTGCACTGTCCTTGCCTGGATCTATGCAAGACTTGCAGGTATGATACCAGACACTGACATCAGGTCAACAGAATACACATCTTAATAGATTAACAGGTAAGAATGAACATTTCCACTCCTGTAAGACACATGTATACAACACATTTCTTCAGTGGTGATGTAGTGATGTGAGCATATATGACAGTGACATGATTGTGTTTACCATAAAAAAAAAAAATCTGAACACATCTCTTTTCAGGAGCTGTGCAAAAAGCTCCACCATCAGATTGATAAGGTGGACGAGGACAGATACGACTTAGCAGCCAAAGTGGAGAAGGGCAATAAGGAGGTGAAGTCACTCTCTGATACAGAAAATATTGTGAATCTTGTGAATTTGCAGGTCTGAGAAGCTCATTGATGTCTGTGTTTCGTTTTCTCTCTTGATTCTGACCAGATTGAAGACCTAAAGATTAACGTTCAGGACCTGAAGGGCAAGTTCAAGAAGCCGGCCTTGAAGAAGGTGCGCATGTCTGCCGATGCCATGCTGAAGGCCCTGCTGGGCTCCAAACACACGGTCAACATGGACCTGAGGGCCAACCTGAAGCAAGTGAAGAAGGAGGTCAAGGAGGAGGTGAGTGTTAGTTACACAAACCTTCTCTGTGTTCCCGAAGCATTTTCAGTAGTCATAACATCAACACTGTGGCTTCCCCTGTTTATTAAACTATATTTGGATGACATTTTTGGTCCTGAATTCCCTACACTCCCTCAAAATGTGCTCCCACAGGAGAAGGAAGCAGTTGGTGATTGGCGCAAGAACATTGAGGACAAGGCTGGCATGGACGGCAGGAAGAAGATGTTTGAGTCTGAGGCTTAAATGGTTTCATCATCTCTGGCCTGATTGTTTCCAATAGGTTTTCCGTCTGGCTACATAAAGCTCTCAAACTGAACTCTCTCTTATTGTCTGTGACCTCTGAGCCTTTTTCTTGGTCGGATGTAGAGGAGCGGGGAGGGTCAGTGGTGGAAGTTGGCAACTATTATGACTCTGCAGGTTCACTGGTCCTTAACTCCTTATGGCCTCAGGTTGTAGACAGGAATTTGTGGGAAGCAGTTTTATAATGTGTTTCCTGAGGTATTTCAACTCTAGACTTAATAAAAGGTTTTACTGCAAGGCTTTGAGTTGTCTGTCATATGCATTGCCGAAAGTACCACTACCAGCAGTAATATTTCTGAGAGGTTTCGGAATGTATACTTAATAAATCCGAACATTAATGTAACTTCGCATGCATAAAAGAGTTACATAATGAAATAACATCACTATACTATTTTGGCATGCTGTTGATGAGTATTTCACGGGTTTTTTTTTTTTAATGCATCTAACAGTGCGTTTCTAACAAATGGAGTTTCTGGAAACATGAGGGCATTGAAGGAAGGCCGCCTTTGAGCAGGAGTGGCAGAGGACAGCTTGCTAGGCACGTTTGACCACAAGAGACCGTCGATGTGTGTCACGCAGTGTCCCAGACATCTTTTTTGCAATGGGGGGAAGGCAGTAAAAGATAATGTCCAAATTTAATTCACTGGTTTTTTTACCCTAGTGGAAACCTGGTGAAACCACCCATTCTGAATCTGGTAGGCCCTAAATCTGACCTTGAAATGAAGTGTGGAGATACCATTCAAGTGGTTTTTTTTTATTTTTTTATCTTACTAACTAACAGAGTTTTAATGTTTAAATTAATATAATATTGATGAGTTGTTAATTATGGATAAAACAAGATTAATCCATGATTAATCAATTCATTCGATGATGCACTTTTATGATATCATTCATATAGTTCATAGTTGGAATGCAATTTAAATGTTATTTTCCTTGTAATTTTCTTAAAATTTGAATCAAAATGATATGATGATAGAATTTATCCGTTTGTAATGGCAGTGAAATGTGTTATTTATACTGATTAGATTTTAAAAGCACCTTAAAATTAACACAATATTCATTTATTAAGAACTGCATTTGTTAACTTGCAACTTGAGGTTTTATACACCAGTGGTTCTCAACCCTTTCTGCACCGCGATCCTATTTTTACCATATTGGCTTTGTGAATTAACGCTGTGGGCAAGCGCGCAGTGCGCTCTGCAATGTACGCCAATCAATGCCTATTGCACAAATCTAATTGGATGTACTAATGAATTTTAAATTAAGCATCTGTGGTTTGGCTTCTAGGATTGGTTGAGTGTTCTCTAGTTTTGCGCAATGTATTGGCAGACCGAAGATCCGTTTATATAGGTTAATTCTAGGACTGGGGCTGGGAAATCTGATCCTGGATCAGCATTGGAGCTTGTTAGTTAAAATGCTTCTATTTCCATCTCTGCCTCGCGTCCCTTTCAGAACTTGCCGAGACCCAAATTTTGGTCTCGAACCTGAGGGCTGAGAATCGCTGTTATGCAGCATATACAGTGTGATGCAATAAAAGGTCGCTATCTACAGTACATATCATATAATTGCTCGCATGTTCTGCTTTACTGCCGTTCAGCTACACTGGTGGAATGCTATTAATATCACAGGTGACTATCATTTTAAGTGGCGCTCACTAGACCAGATGTTAATGTTTATTGATTTACTCGAAATTAAAACTAATTTGTTCAGTCATTTTTATAAACATTCGGGGCATTTATTTTGTGCATTCATTTAAGTTTCCCGGCTGTTTGAACTTGGGCCTGTTTATATATTTTTATTAGAACTTTTAACTTTAGTTTTGCTGCCTAAATATATTCTAAGGTATAGTTCGGTTGACTCTATAGCACATTTCACTAGTAAATTTATCAACAAATATTGAAAACGTCTCCTTAGAAAGCATGCTATTATATTTGTGTCCTTTTGGCAAAAGTATCTGGTAAATATCGGAACAAATCCAGCACCTTGAATTACAATTCAACAAAACTAGCATTAGGGCCACGCTAATTTAACGCTGCTCGATGATTTCATAAGCTAAATGCATCATGACAGTCTTCGAAAGGTGGATATTTACAACATTTTCTAAAAGATTACTAAACTATCATATCGTACAACATAAGTTCTTGGGGGGATATTTACGCTCATGGGGCGATTACACGGTATATAACGTATACATGTGGTCAGGGAAATACAATAGAGTAAAGAATGGCATGTAATTTCAGAAATCAATATGTAAATAGAGGATAATTAGCAAGTAAGGCTATTTTGTTGCAGACATTTGGAAGTACTGTTTAATATTGAGAGTGGTTATTTATAATTAGGAAGCTCTGGTGTTAAGACATCTGAGTAGCCTGGCAAAGCCTCTGTTTCTAACAGCATTTCCATAACAAGAAAGGTACCAAGACGCAGCAGATGACGAGCCGCCATCCATATATACCTCGTCATTAGTGTGGTGATTGCCAGTTCATCTCGTCGCTCCACCAAGTCTTCTCATATAGGTGAGATCTTCCGCTCTCCTACCTCTCCTGCTGCTAAACCACACTTGACTTTAAAATCCACGATTTAAGTGCATGCGACCTTTTTAGTATTTTTAAGTTTTTTTATGATTCTAATTTTTTGGAAGTAGTTTGATATTTGTAGACACAAGTCATTCTTGCGGATGTTGAGAAGGCTGTTACCATAAGCATCCGCCGTTTCGTGCGGGACATTTGGAGCTGCACCAAATATTGACCTGACTATAACCCAAGTACAAGAATAAAAAAGAAAATGTTGACAAACATTTAAATTACTAAAAAAATACAAACATTTTCCTATTATTTAAATCCGAGACCCAGACCAGGATAAGTGGTTAAAAGATTGACGGGTTATTAGTTTGAAATTAGACTTTATGCAATCCAGGAAACATAGCCGAAAACATTAATTAAGTGGGTTTTAAAGTCCACGACCATGACCAGGATAAGGGATGAAGAAATTTAGCTGTTGCTGCACTCGATAAACATCTAGCTGAAAGGGTTAGGGGGGTTTCAAAGTAAATTTAATACTGCAGTAATGATCATAGCATGACTTTAAAATGTTCCCAGAGTGTTGTATTCCCGGTCATGTAAAATACGGCTAAATTTTAATGTATTGCACTTGTAAATAAGGGTATTGTATATTCCGTTTTTAATTGAGTATTCGAAAAGAACTATTCAAAGTAAACGGCGAACAAGGGTTGTGTATTAGAAAATCTCTTTTGCCGTAGGCGTATATACATATATATTTCGTTTTATAAGAAATAGAATTGGATAGGAAGTGATGTGGACGATTTTGAATGGAAAGCGCTTTTTAAATGTTACCTGGGATGAGATACACTGTATAGAAAAGAATGACAAAAAGGATGAGGCCGAGATGCACATACCGAAATATTCAATGTACGTGAACAAGGCAGGAGCGTAACTGGAGAGCGCAGGCATGCGAGTGTTGAAACAGCTGGTATATGCGCGGATACAAGCACAGTGACACCGCACTGAGTGCTAGCGCACTTGGAAAAATGTTTAACCTATTAAAAATAGCTGAGAAATTCAATAAACGCCTGATCTTTTAATCGATTGTTTCGGTTTAAAAGTACAGCATTAGGATTGTATCGAGGACCATTTTATTAAATTGACCTGCATGCAAGAGGACGTTTATTATGCGTGTATAAAACATATTTGTTTATGGATGCCTGTTAAAATATATATGTGGATAAAAATTATTTCCCGAATTCGTTATATATAAGTAAAATAAAAAAACGGAACATAGACCAACAACACATTGAGACCTCTGTGTTTATTTGGCAGTTATTTGGTATAAAAATCTTAAATAACTCTATAGAACTATATATAACTATTATTATATATAATGTTATTACTGATAATAGAGTGACCGTAAGTACAGAATTGCTTAGTAAAACGTTTATTTTCCAGTCCGGGATTTTGGTTATATAACTTGGGGAATTTTAATATATGGGACATATTTGTTAAATTGTTTATGTTCTACCAGGAAAGATTAAGAATTAAAATATATCAGTGTTCTTCAAAGACATTTCTTACAAATGGAATCTGCCTTCAGATACTTATTTCGGGAAATTTTCAAACCCCTCTCCGAAATGCAGAATACAGGAGGCACATCAATATTCTTCCAGGTTGCAGTCTTGATCAAATATGGATCACAGGTCCCATAAGGGGTGGAAAGACATTTAATAATAATTTCCATGTCAGATAACTGACCTTGAGTGCTCATGGAATTGTACACCTAAAATATGCCCAACCTCTCTGACAGTAATATCCAATTACAATGTAACAGAATATAAGATTTTTTTTTTTATTGCAAGCGATAAATTAAAGTTTGTGGAAAGGCTGCTCTATGCCTGTGCCAGTAAAGTTTTCCAAGATGATGTTCTGGAAGGACGGTCTGATATCATATGATCTGGTTTGGGAAGCAATGCACAGCAGTGCAGCTTAATGCACATTTGGTTGTTGGTTTGATTCCCAACCCTAGGTGTGTGTGTGTGTGTTTGTGTGTGTGTGTAAAGTTCACCCTCATTCGCCAGGGATTCCTAATGCAATTAGGTAAATTGTGTGTTGTGCAGGGTGGACTCTGCCTCGTGTTCTGCTTCCAAGTATAGACATTATGATTCTGTGCTGAATAAGTGGTTTTAGATGCATTCTTCCAGATGTTCCGTATATCGTAGAGGGAAATAAAACCTTACGGGATAATTTTTAAACATTTCTTATTGTCAGTCAATATTTTGAAATGTGTCAGATTTAATTAAAGAGTAAACGTATCCTACGTTTTCGGCAACTTAGCTTTTGAAGTAAGTAATTTAGCTGATCTAGTGTTTTTCTCAAACGCCGGTAAAATAATAATTGCACGAATAAAACAGACAGTTGTTTCTCCTGCGACAGGTGAAGATATACAAGAAGTCAAGATGTCTGAGTGAGTATTACGGTGTCATGCTTGGTTTGGTGCTTGATGGTTAGACACTATGAAACTTAATACTCATATTAAAGAGACTTATTAAAACTCATTTAATGTTACAAATAATTTCTTTCTGACTTACAGGAAAAAGATGAGCTCGAGTCGTAAGCACCATCTGAAGGTAGCTTAAAAACATTTATTGCTGCTATTATTATTATTATTATTATTATTATTACTGTTGTTGCTGCTGCTGATGTTGTTGCTGCTGATGCTTGAGTGGGTGTTGCTGCTTTTGTTGTTGTTGCTGTTGTTGGTAGTGTTGCTTTTGTTGTTGATGTTGATGTTGCTTTTGTTGTTGCTGCTGCTGCTGTTGTTGGTCTTACTGTTGTTGTTGATGTTGCTTTTGTTTTTGTTATTGGTGCGGGTGTTGCTGCTGCTGTTGTTGTTGTTGGTGCGGGTGTTGCTGCTGCTGCTGCTGTTGTTGGTGCGGGTGTTGCTGCTGCTGCTGTTGTTGGTGCGGGTGTTGCTGCTGCTGCTGCTGTTGTTGGTGCAGGTGTTGCTGCTGCTGCTGCTGCTGTTGTTGGTGCGGGTGTTGCTGCTGCTGCTGTTGGTGCGGGTGTTGCTGCTGCTGCTGTTGTTGGTGCGGGTGTTGCTGCTGCTGCTGTTGTTGTTGGTGCGGGTGTTGCTGCTGCTGTTGTTGTTGTTGGTGCGGGTGTTGCTGCTGCTGCTGTT
>JAODJX010000020.1:5052111-5071794 GCA_026776945.1 Isichthys henryi
ATGTGTGAGTGAATGGTGTGTGAGTGTGCCCTGCGATGGGCTGGCCCCCCATCCTGGGTTATTCCCTGCCTCGTGCCAATTGCTTCCGGGATAGGCTCCGGACCCCCCGCGACCCAGTAAGGATAAGCGGATTGGAAAATGGATGGATGGATGATGGAGAATACACATCGAAGCATGGCCTGATCTCACACTGAGCCTGCTTGATGGCGGGACCATTTCCACGTGGGTGACATGTATGAGGTCATGGGAAGTGAGCTGAGGTGCAGGCTTGCCTTGCTCGAGGGCCTACAGATATACCAAGACCAGGCTTGAGCTGGTGACTCTCTGATCACAGCCACATGGGCTTAGCCCACCGAGCCACACACTGCCCCCTGCTGCAAGGAATAATCTCTTTTCACTAAGAAAACCATTAGCCACAAAAACATTGTAATAGTCTAGTATAATAATTTAGTAACATTTGTTTTTTTTAATTAGTTTATCAATGCTCTTTGATTTTATTGTGGTTGTTACTTATTATTTATTCTATAGCTAATATTAGAGATGCGTGATATATCAGTTAACATATTGGTATTGGGCAATACTTGTTAAAAATCAAGACATTGGTATCGATCCGATGCGTCAGTCTTGGTCGAAATTCTCACCCGATATTTTAACTTTATCAATATCCAGCTAGTAAAACAGTGGAGAGGATTGCACTGGACAATCAGCTATTTTCTATGACGGAGGATGAGGGATTTTAGAAGCAGGACTACCATGTTCAATCTGCAGAAATGAGGAATAATAAAATTTATGGGGGGGGGGGGGTGAGAGGATGGATCACATGCTCTGAAAATACGGGATCAATCGCATCTTGTTTTTCTTCAAAATGGGACATAGTATTTTATTTTGCATGATGGGACAGTCCAATAAAGAAAAGGGATACAGTAAGTGAGAACTCCACTGCGAGACGGTTCTATACAGCCCACAAAGAGATCATTTGGCTAATAAGCACAGGCAAGTTTCACACTGCTACCCCCCCACCCCAGCAAGTACCTATGAAGTCAGCCAGATTGGTAGAGATACCACAAGAAAAATTATCGGTTACCTGTATCGGTCAATATTTCCATGCGCCACGACCTAATGCATTGTTTTTTGTTTCAGTTTTAGCTCGTATGATAACATCCTCCATACAATCTGCATCAACCTGCTTATCAGCTTCAGTCTTTTGTAAAAAATGCGTGACGACATTGAGTGGCAGGTCAGATAAAAGCCGAATACTGTCTAAACTTGCTTCACTTTCAGTTCTTGTCTTATAATTCAAATCACAATTTCCTAGCCTCAGTCTGCATCTGACATTTCTGTTGCTTCTGCACAAGTCATTAATCATGTTTTTTGGAAGTGCTTGTCTAAATCATCATAGAAAGTCAAAGTCATTGTGAATACTGGAGGACGATAAGATGATACTTGAGTTAAACACACGTGGTGGAGGAGTTTACGTTCTATAATTTACTTTATTCTGTTATCTATTGTCATGCTTTGCATTACAGTTACACTGCAATATCATACATATCCAAGATGCTTTGAAAAGATGATTGAGGTGTGTGAATGGGAGGAAAGAGCCATAGAGGCGTAATGTTTTACCATCAGGCGAGAGGCTCACTCAGCGGAGGAACTGCATGGATGACATGAAAGCTGCATGCATATAGGCCTTTTTGGCTGGATCATGCTCGAGTTCCCTGTGAAATCCATCAGCCTGAGGTACAAGCAGGTAAAGGTACGGCTTGAGCTGGAGTTGAGTGAGTCCACCAACTTGTTAACAAGGAGAGCTGAAGTCCACATCCCTCCAGGTTGCAAATGGGAGTCGCAGGGTGAAGTTCACTATGTCATCTCCAGACTGCAACACCGAGAAGTGGTGCAATGGGGTATACCTGAGCTGTTCTGCTTGAAAGCCACCAAGAAGCAACAGAAGGCCAGGGTGATGGACAAAGTCACCAGTCTAGAGCAGAGGCGTTTTCAGACCAAGGCTAGCAGGAGCATGCAAGCACCTGGAAAGATGATTCAACCAGGTGAAGAGTAGCAGATGCCAGGGGACCTCAGAAGGCAGTTGGTCTTCCTGAGAGACATTGTAGTGCCTACACTCCAGACAGACACCGGAATATGTGGTCAGAAGCAGAGAGAAGGGTCCTCGTTATAGAAGTCAGCATCCCCTAGGAAGAAGGCATGATAGCAACCAATCAAAGGAGGCAGGGCCAAGAGATCTAATTGGTTGATCCCGCCTCCTCTACAATGTGATTGGTTATCTTGCTGAACCAATCATTTTTCGTTATGCCCTCAGAGCGAGTAAAACTCCTATGAATGTGCAATGGTGTCTTCCTTTAGCTCCCCCCCCCCATGGTAGGATGATGTAACTGATATAGGATGGGGACCCTGATTGGACCCATATGTGGCGGCTGTGGTGGGATGTCTCCAGGGTCACTCTGTTCCGCTGTGCAGGGGCTCTCTCCTCACAAGGCTTATAGTAATAGCCCCATTTAAAGCTTGATTATGCCAGTGTGTTTTGCTAGAACCTCCAGAGCCTGCAAATTTACTCAAAGCCTCAGCTTACAGTTTTGATCCTTCATTTACATGGATTGGTGAAAGTTTACTCCATTATGTAGACAAATTAAACAAATGAAAACCATACTTAAATCAAAACGACAACGGAATCCGTACAACCTTTGGCACGGAATGTGTCTTATGTGTTACACACTCCAGAGGCAGACAAATTTACACCACACGTACATTTATTTTGGAATTATCTGGAGAAAGGTGCTTCCATTTTTTCCACTGCTCTTCACTAAAGAATAATGATGTCATATGTTTGTGTTTCTGTCAAAAGCCCCTGGGGTCATGTGATTCAGCGGGGGGAGTTTGCTGACGTGTATCAGATCCGGTCTCCTGCCTTCTGGCCTGCCAGGTGCTGAAAGCATGACCGCTTCTCATCTGGAACCACCAGGTCGCCCGTGTGTTGGAATGGAGAGAGAGAAATCTTAAATCCATCACAAACCGGCCTGCCCTCCTGTCATTTTGGCTAACATCCCAAAATGCTGGAATCAACGCACGCCTCTTATATTGCAATATTGAACATATTCTGTCTCGGATCATACTAAATTCCATCTTATTAAAATATATTGAACTAAAAAAAGTCCTTTGTGATTTATAAATCCGCAAATATCTGAGCATTAAAACATAAATCCACATGTGTTCAATTTCGTGCAGCTGTGTTTTTGATTCAGTGTCAACTCATTACACCCTTCCTACTCTGCCCGCGCTTTTCCATGTCTGCCGCTGATTAACGCATTATGGGCATTTCAAATCCACATCAAATTTAATATGTAGCATATAATTTTTTCAAGCATATTCACACTTTGTTTTTAAGTTGTACTGTTTTCAAAAAATGCACAGATTGGACGTAATCAATCAAACTTTTTTTTGGTACAAATTGAAAAGGTTGTTGTGATGAACATACACCATTTAAGAGAGTGAAACGACACCATGTGTGGAATTTATTGAGCTTGTAGAATGTTTTCAGGGAAGATTTACAGATTAGAATGGCCTGGGATCAGGAGCCCTGGATCAAGACGCTAAATCTCTTGATCTGGTGACAGCCCTTTTCGTTGGTTTGGGTGTTTGGGGAGGAAGTGATCTGTGAGCTGAGAGGATTTATTATGTTTAGGGAAGCAGCTATACAGAGTTCGTCAGGTAGGACACACAGACAACCCCCGCTGTATGGTTTACAGATCTGAATGTGACCATAAGCAAAGGCTGTGCTTTTGCAGTCATTTAAACAGCAGCTTGATTCTATCCAAACGTATCATAAAAATATGTATGAGGTGTGATTCTGAAAGAAGTTACTCAAGTAGGTGTATTAGTAGTTTGATTATTCTTTGATATGCTAAAACCCTGGGGATTACAAGTCGGTAAATCAATATGACAAGGTGACACAACTCTTGCTCAGACTGATTGCAGACAGTAAGCCTTGTGTTCCACAGTCTGTCTCATGGGTGCAGAAATTTTTGGAGGTTATTAAGATAACATTTCTCCTGGCATCAGGTTGGTCTCGCTTCTGTAAGAATGGCATCTCTGACAGGACTGGGTGATGTCATCGTAATGGTTGCTTGGCATTCAGCAACGAATCCCCCGCAAGCCTCTCACAGGTCTTCCGGCTGACGAAAGAAGGTTGCTCTGAGGGACAGACAGAGTGTTGTTGTCTTTAATTGTTTCATGTGGGCATGCTGTAAACCATCAAAGTTTCACTTCTAGGAGGAACCTAGAATTAGGGATGTCAATTTTGAAAATATTATCTAGAAAATTCAATTATAATCCATGATAATGGGTTTGTCTGCAGAGGATGTGCATGGAATTTTGAATTAAAATGATAAATTGCCTTGTATTTCCTAAAATGTATCTTTAGAAGGCAGGCCTCATCTAAGAGAACAGTCTGCTGAAGAATTTATGTGGTTCCAGGGGATGAAAGGCTTTTGGAAGCTAAAAGAAGAGTTATGCTCTGTGGCTTTGGAGTAGAGTGCACTGGTATTAAATCAAAGCTTTTCTGTCACCTCTCATTTTTTGAAATATATTGGATGTTTCTGGACGTTTGATCTTCATGGTAGTGTCTGAGGTGCTGCATCCATTTTGGAATGTTGTTTTTTGTCAACCGTTAAACTTTATGGCGTTTAAAAAAAAAATTAGTCCTATGGGTATTTTCTGTACTGTTAGGAGAATAGAAATTCACTCGAATGGGGTGTTAGTTTGTAGCCGCGGTAAGAAGAATGGCAAGGCTGCATTACCCTTTAGTGACACTGCAGCAGCCCTGAACTCATATAGTTTCTTTGGATGTTATTAGACCTTTTTCTGGAACAAAAACTGGAAGTGACATTTCACAGAAAAATTCGATATGAAATGACTACAGTTCGGCCTCCTTAGTTGTGTTGCAGTCCACATGAAGGACCTTCTGAGGCACGTTTTTTGTTTTGATTCCAGCTACTTTGAATGACTCAACTGTCTTTGACAAGGAGTCACATAATGCAACCAAAGCTTGTGTTCCATCCATCCAGATAGACCTCTGGGTCTGCTATTTCTAACTATCCTTCAGCAGCATGTAAACTCTTCTGTGGGTGACCTGTGGGTGGTGTATCGCCTAACAACACTTGTGGTACATTGAGGATGACGTATGATGACACATCATAGGAGGATTGTTAAGGAGAGCAATGAGGTAATTAGTCATTACAAACTGTTGGACAATCACAATTAATTTAAACCTTATGTTGTATTTAGAACCATGCCATCCTGTACTTGGCATAATGGATTGATTATGACTTGATCCCCTAACCCCCTAACAAAGCCGCCTAACCATTGTATAGGACTAAACCCCACCTCATCTGGACATATCCTGTGTTACACTAGCTAGGATGAACAGACACAGTCTCAAGAAGGACATGAGCTGCTCGAGAGGAGCGACTCAGTGGCAGGTCTGCAGCGTACTAATCCCCTACCTACTCCAAGTCAGTGGGAGATTTCATACCTTCAGCTATCCTAGAGTGGATAGAAAAAATGTCTGTTCTCTCTCGTTCTCTTCCCTTCTTTTTGAGAGATCTGCTGTCAGCCCCAGGAAGATATAACGTCCATAGTTCTCAGAGTGTGACTTCATATCCTGTCTTAACGCTATAACTTTTCATTCTTTGCATGTAGTCTCGCCAATGGTGAGATTCTGCTTGGCAGCCTGAGGCCAGTAAGTGTGATGGATGGCCATTTCCATAGACCCATTGTCACACACGGCCCTGCCTAATGGTCTACCTCCTTCCTCGTCTCTTGATAATGGTGCTGTCTTGGAAGGTTGCCACAGTCTGGATTACATGTCAGCAGCTGAAGAATATATCAACAGAGGCGTCCTGGGGGGGCCTCTTACTGTCTTGTTTTTTGTTTTATTCATGTCTGAATCTGTGCAGGTTGTGATATGGGACACAATGAGTTGGCCTGATAAGGTGTGAGATGTCAACATTAGTTTGCTCTTCTATGAGAAAAGCAGGGGGCAAGATAGCCTAAAGATTTCCCAGTCGCCGACTAATTCAGCCTTCGATCGTAAACACTTGGACAAACGCTGCAGTATTTTTCATTGTTGAATTGGACAAGGCTGTGAGATGCATGAGGGTTGTGCCAGCTGCAGAATAATCGACCAACTTTCTGTCTGAAAATCCCCCACAAAGAATGTACATCACCTCTATTGGGATTCCTGTGTGCAATGGACTGCTCCGTTCCTCAATGGCCTTTTTGTTCCATAGGATGCCAAACGGCTGACTGCTTCCATCCATGCCTGGCCCGTCCATTTCTCTTCTGGCACTGTCCTGTAAACTGGGGAATCTTAAACCGTAGAGGGAGGCGCTCAAGATGTGGGTTTGATTGCCTTCCCTAGTGCTAGTCTAAGCTATGAGAGGTTCCCGTGCCCCTCTATGTTTCTTTCAGGGTCCGCCTTCAGGGATGAGGACAGGTCTTACTGTAGTGTTTATGTCTTGAGCGTTGTTATGTGTCTTTGGCCCTGGCTCAGCTTACGTCAGGAACAGTAGGGAGGAACAGTTGTTCCGGGGAGTGGATTGAGAGCAGGCAGATGACTGCGCATTCTTGTTGAGCTGCAGTCCTCCATGTAATCGTGGAGGAATTAGCTCTGTCCGAAAGAGCGAATGGTTTATCATTTGCCTTGGCATGTGTTGTGATTCCTCTAGGCTGGAAACATGCTGTCTGATTTGACTATGAGAGGAGCAGGTTGTGGATTTGTTACTGTGCGAGAGGAAATATCCATGGTCCCTTAGGAGGGGGAACAGAAGATAAGCAGAATTATCCAGCTGTCTCAACTCAAGAAAAAAATCTTATTCCACTGCTGCTATAAAATTTCTATGGCACTGTGAGGAGGGTCCTTAAAGCATTTAAAGCAAAATAGGCTTATGGTATCTATGATTTTATTGTCACCTTTTAATTTTGTACTGAATTAGTAGTTAGTGAAAGCTTTTATTCTTTGGTTTTGCTCTGTAATGGCTGCAGGGACAGGATTCAGGTAAGAAGGAAAGGAGCAAGTTGGGGGAACTGAGTGAACTTTGAAAACAGGGTCTTATACCTGTCATCACTAGATCGATGGCATTTCATATGACTGTGGGTATAAATGCCACTTGTGATCCAAAACAGCAGGCATCAGTTGTGAGTGAATGTATATATTTGAAGAAACATGGAGGGTTTGATGAACATTTGCTGTAAAATTGAAGATTTACTAGTGCTAACAAAAGAAGCCTCTTCTTACCACACTGTTAAGACTTCCTTCTCAACACTTTAGCCTCTCTGGATCTAAGTGTGAGGTACGGAATCCTGGAAGTCTCGGAGGGTTATGGGAAAGTTTGTGGGGTCACTCAAAGGAACTCGACAGAGGAGGGTTTTGTCTCCAAACATTCACCCTTTTCATTCGACTGTGAGGATCCAGTTTCCCTCCCCCCCGGGGTGTGCTTGTCAAAAGTAGACTCTCTCCATTGTATCTCAGGAGGCTTGGTGTTGACTGACAGCTGTTCCTCCCCTGTAGATGTGGGGCTTGGTTATCAGTTTTTGAGCCTATCATCTGCCCAGCTGTAAGCCCTGGTGCACACATAGCTGAGACTACAGCCACTTGTTTCGAAAGGATGGGAATGAAGGGCCAGACATATGCATGTGTTTGTTTGTGTCTGGAAAACCGTTAAAAATTGAACACATGTGAGTATCAGTCTTTCGGGCAGCAGCTAGGTGGAATATAACCATCCCAATGCTTCTCCTTGGTATGACTAGGCTTCTCAACACCGCTTACCTCTAACACAAGAAAGCCCCACCAAGACAGTGAGGCCTGTCCTTCTCTGTAGTGATACTATACAGTAACTATAATTGGTTTGAAAGATTTTCAGATATTTGACTTTAATAGTGCTTTAATTCCATAATTTAGCCCTGAAAGTCCACCTCAACCTTAATCTTAATCTTACAGTAGTCCCCCAAATCCGCAGGCAGTGTTGAGGAAGTTACTCGCGAAAGTAATTCATTAGAGACTGATATGGAAAGTTCAGGTCCAGGAAGTAAAAATCCAGATCAAGGTTTCGTTTTTCAGCTTGATTCTCAAGAGATGACAGATCAATGAAAAAATATCATATATCAAGGGATGACGGAGCAATTATAATTATATATTTTTTAAGTACATTTTAAAAAGATACTGCAATTGTATGGGAACGAATGCAATCAATGAGATCGCTAGAGGCAAACTGGAGGAGAGTTCTCCAGGGAACCGTGGGTATGCGAACAAAGAGATATGGGCTGCTGGATTTCGCCGTGTTACAGCCTGTACTCGCTTGGCGCACAGTGTGAAACTTATGAATTGATTATTTCTGGAATTTTACTTCCACAGTAAAAACTACAGATAACTGAAAGCGCAGATCCTGGGATCCCACTGTATTTAACCATCATTTAATCTACCGATATGTGAAAATGACTCCAGCCTGTTGATTCCATTGTATTACCCAATGCAGACATTCTTTACCGAATATTATATAATCAAAGTAAAAGAACAAAACCAAGCACTTTAATAATGCGGTGTTTCCTAAACCGATCTTTGGGGAGCCCCAGATGGTCCACATTTTTGCTCCCTGCCAGACAGTCCACATTTTTGCTCCCTGCCACACAGTCCACATTTTTCGGAGCAGGAGTGGGAGCAAAGATGTGGACCGTCTGGGGGTCCCAGGGATCAATTTGAGAAAGACTGTTTTAATCAATCATACTAGAAGTTCTTCTCCCACCCCTGGTTCTGAGCGTGGAGTTGGTGTGGGTGGCCTCTGGATGTCATGGTTTGTCAGCTGCTATCTGAAAAAGCAGTTTGCTGCAATATGCAGTTTGGTGAATTGGTATTTCTAAATTACACGCAGCGTGTGCCCTGCGATGACCTGGATATCCCCTCCCACCGTCCCTGTGTTTCCTGGGATAAACTAGGCTCATTGTGACCCTGCACTGAACAGTCATGGAAGATGTATGGATGGATTGATAGATGACTAATAAATCCCACTGTCATTTTCCTCTGTATATAACTCAGTCAGCTATTATAGAATCTTTTAATTACTTTGCAGTGTGTCCTTTGTCTGGAATTGCTGTGCTTATGTTTTTGCGGGGGGTGACATGGTGGTGCAGTGGTTAGCACTGTTGCCTCACACCTCTGGGACCCGGGTTCAAGTCTCCACCTGGGTTATACATGTGTGGAGTTTGCATGTTCTCCCCATATCGTCGTGGGGTTTCCTCCGGGTACTCCAGTTTCCCCCCACAGTCCAAAAACATGCTGAGGCTAATTGGAGTTGCTAAATTGCCTGTAGGTGTGCATGTATGTGTGAATGGTGTGTGAGTGTGCCCTGCGATAGGCTGCCCCCCCATCCTGGGTTGTTCCCTGCCTTGTGCCCTTAGCTTCTGGGATAGGCTCCAGACTCTACACAACCCAGGAGGATAAGCAGTTGGAAGATGGATGGATGGATGTTTTGGCAGCTAGAGATTTTTTTACCGGAATATTTTCATTGGAGCTCTGTGGACTAATAGGTGTTGATTTCTGAAAACATACAGAATCTTTAACTGCCCTGTGAATTATTTTATAATACCGACCTTATGTACTTATTTAATGGTGTTTTGCTATTGTTCTAGCATAAAGATTCTACTTCATTCTTCAAAATTAAAGAATTGTCCAAAAAAAAACTGCTAAGCTGAAAAACACAATAAAAGTGTTGATTAAGTGAAAACTGTGATAAATGCCCCGTGAACCCTGATTTTCATTGTGCATGCATTGCTTACCAAAAGTGTCTGTTTGTTACAAGACAGGCATTGCATCCAATTGTTTCTGTGCTTTTGTTATGCTAGGGAGCCTGTTGGGGGGAGGGGGGGTGTAGCCCGTCAGACTGATTTGGTGTGGATTTTGGGGGAGTGTCATCTTACGTCTCCCCCAGGGAAAAGTCACATGACCCCATCAAGGAAGGGGGGAAGGCACTCGCAGACCCAGGTATTTGGAGCTCTCAATGTGAACCACATGCAGAGCAGGGAGGCAGGGCATTGACTGAAGGCTGTCCCACTGAGAAGAGCGAGCGCACAGAGACTCACGCCTGACATTTCTGCCAGACGGCGCAGGGAGAGAATCTGAAAGGCAGCCTCGTGTGTTTCTGTGTGTGTGCCAGGCTCTGAGGGAGGGAACAAGAGAGAGAGAGAGAGAGAGAGACACACACACACAAATACACAGATCCTTCCAGGAAACCCCATATTGCTCTTTGGAAGGATTGAGGGGAAAAGGCCCCTTTTCAGCAGAAAGGCAGTGGGTTTCGTATGTTCTCATAGCGCTAGAAAGGAGAGAAAAGAGAGACAGACATGGCAAGCACTCTCCTGAGAAGAAACTCCAGCAAGCAAGGTCTGCAGAACCTGCTGAGGTGAGCGTGAGAGTGCGGTTGGCATGCTTTTGTTGTGGAGTCTTTTTTTTGTTTGTTTTTCCCTGAGTTAAGTTTGGTGCTGTTAGTGAATTCATGTTGCCTCAAGCCCTTTGTTCCGAGCCAGTCTGTTACTAGGGAACCAGGCAGGTAAGTCCTCTGTGTTGCACTGATATGAGAGATGTTTGTGAACCGGAGCTTAATCTCTGCATACATAGCTGGATGTCGTTCAGTGATCTGCTGTCTGCAATGAACGAATGAATGGATTCAGTGAAATTCCTGTGCTTAGCGCTCATTTAAGAGCTATTCCAGAGTTAACTGATAGCATGCTCGTGAAGAATGTGTTTACGGTGGGTTACGGATTTATCAAGATTCCTGGCTGTTCCTCAGAAGTGCCCTTCTTTTTTTTTTGCTGGTATTTAAATTATGCATCTGTCTCGATTTTTAGATAAAATGAAAGAAAAAGTGAGAAACTCTTTTACTTGCTCTCTATAGAAGCTTCTGTTAGGCAGCCAAGTGAAATAAAAGGGAAGACATCACACTCTGAGACACCTCTGCCTGATCCCGCTTATGCTTCCTGACAGCGGCTGATGGCTGTAGGGTAAACTTTTGGTACTGGGGTAAATTGTTAGCAGACGGTGTATTTTTCTTAACCTGTTCTCCTCTTGGCTGTTTGTTTGTCTCTCTGCTGAGTTTCTGCGGGGCAGTGAGACACGGGGCCCCTTGGCTCCTTAAATTGGATTAGCCCGCCGTATGTTGCTGACTGAGGTACGGACAGCTCCTGTGCTGGGGCTCTGTGATGAACTGGTACCCCCCCCCCCCCCACAACAGTCTTTTTTAAACTGATACAAATGAAAGTTTTTACCCTGCGTGAAAGGAAAAGTTGTCAGGTCCTCCCTGACGTTTCTGTTGGTCGTACTGTATGATGTCTACTGTAGCAGGAGTTTCTTATCCTCAGCGAGGTGAAATGTAGCGTGTGCGGGTCCCGTTGCTGCTGTGCTCGATGCGTATTGGCAAAAAATGAAATTTACGCATGATACATTTTCTCTCATCTGAAGGCTTGTCGGCGGGCAGTTTAAGTACTAAGGTGTTGCTGTATGAAACTTCCGACGAGAGCCGATCGCTCTCAACACCCCAAACCGCCCTTGGATAGACATGTCAGTATATATCTTTTCAGAGAAGTGGCTTCTCATTCACCTCCATCTTTTATCCTCCCGTGCCCTGTGATAAAGAACGAATCGGCAGGGCAAGTCCGTTCACGGTAGGAAATAAGCTGTGTTCACCACATCTTATACACTATGATTGCGGCGGTGTGATGTAATGCCTTTAAAAAGCGTACATGCATGCCTATGATGTCTATAAAAACAATTAGCCTGACGTGTAGTTCCCCAGTCCGTTGACACCGCAGTGGAGACTGCCACGTCGGCCTGGCGTTTATCTAGTGTCCTGTTTCAGTTGCATGTGTTTAGTGACCTCTCTGGCCTGACTTAAGCTCTGGTTTTAATCAGCGTTGTGTGGGGGGCGATGGACCCTCCATGCTGGACCATATTTGTGGCTGCTGGTGATGTCAGGAGTAAGGCATTCAGGTATGAGACAAGGGGGCTGCACTTCCTCCTCCGGCTGTGTGTGGATGTGGCCCCATGTGCCAGGGATTAATCTTGATCTGTCCCCGAAACCCTGTCCCCAGCTATAGCACTGCACAACTTCACTCTGTGTCAGTATCTCTGCGATAAGGTCTAGAGATAGAGATAGGCTTGTCTGGTACGGTGAATGGGGATGGGCTGGGGTATGACCCCCCACAGCATCCCATTGGCTATGCCCTCCAGAAGGCAAAGGTTGTGCTGTTTTGAAACAAGGTAAACACGCCGGAATTTTTCCGGCTGGCCATGTCCCACCAGCCTTTGGACCTAATGCCGGGAGGATGAGAAGATGAAATGTTTAGTCTTTGCCCTGGCTCGGTCAGTTAGACTTCTGTCATCAAAACCAAACTCCCAGAGGATCTCTTAACAATGGGATGAACTTTGTGGGGAATTTGTAAATTCTACAAATACTTTCTGAAAGCTCTGGGGGTTAAGGACTCTGCAGAATAGATTCGGGTGCCTTTAAGATATGGTTTGAACTCATTGGTCCTTGTATATACTGTCTTCTCAAGAACCCTTGTAGGGAATGCAGATATATTGCTGGGTATATACTGGTTTACTACCTCATTTGATTTTCCTTGCTTTGTATGTGGGGTCCCTGAAGAGGGCAGTAAATATTCTACCACCACGCTAAACAAATATATGCTGAGAAACTGGCCCATCACTGCACTACAGCAGTTCATGTCCCTCTTTGTGGGCTGCAAATCTCCCAGAGGCATAAATGCACAAAAAGGAGGAATCCAGGTCGTTTGGACAAAGAGTGACCGAAACTGATTAATCATAATGACAGTCCAAAGTTGAAAGACTAGATGTTTCTTTACGAGACTGTATCATCACATTGCAATGGGCACATTTTTTACTTTCATTTTTTATAAAAAAAAATTTTCATTTGTTTCCAACAGAGTATAAAGAAGAGTGTCAATTTAACAGCATATTCATTGACACATGGAGAATTTCTGTACTACATCATCGTAATGACATGAAGTATTTTTCAATGGCTTCTTTTATGACAGAAACTCGCTTGAAAATGACAATGAGCTCTACTGATGTCACCCCCCTCCCTGTATGTGTGACATGGATCTGAGTTGGCTTTGCACACGAGTGTTAGAGAGAAAGCGCTTTGTAGCCTGAACCACCGTCATAGAAGGCAGCATGTTTGTTATATAAACAGCACAGATGTCTGGCAGTGATCAGGCAAAACGTTGCATTGAAAGGAATGTTTCACAACGGTCATCTGAATTAGCTTTATGGTTTGTCAGCGAGGAAAACAATGTTGCAAATTTGGAAACAAAAAAGGATTGATTTGGTCACGACAATTGGACGTAACTGTAGAAAGAAGAGCCACGAGGTACCTGAGCTCTGGTGAATAGCAGGTAAATAAACATCCGAACAAAACAAATGGATGAGCACTAATCCTGGACACAATGTTTGACAATAGTGCCTTTGTTTTGGTGGCAGGGGGGAGCAGGATGAGGCGTGCCACTTTGGGGCTTGTCATTCTTCTGATCTCCTGAGTAGGAGCCAACAGCATGTGATTCGGGAGGGAGGGGGACCCTGGATTCCGCTTTTAGCAGCCAGGTGTCAAACTTTACACGGACAGGTGGGTGAAGGTGCTGGACTTGGCGCTGAGCTCCTTCCTGTCATTGCCTGGAATGAGAGCCAGTTGTGGTTCACACCGGCCGTGCACTACACTGCCATGCTCTGCTCACAGATTTGTTTGTTTCAAGATAAAACGCCAAAACTAACTATGGCCTCACAATGGTCTCCGATAGTGAACCGGGAAGTGGTGCAAACAGGTAAACCACAGAAATATCTTACTTTTAGCCTTATCTTAGTCTTTCAACCTAATAATTGATTTTCTCCCTGTTCCAATGTGTGGAAAGCTTGTACGGCAGAGAGATACGCCAGACAAGGATTCCAGTGAGTGGAATGAGGGAATTTATTCAGCACTCTAATGGAATGACTGGGAAATAACCTGACCAAAAATACATGGTTCGCCCTCTGACCTATCCGAATAAACCCTGTGCACCAGGCCATTTCTCCCAGTCTCTCTGCTGCACAGACTAGTAAAACAAAGCGAAACAATGACCCTCTAAATGTCTGTAGCCCACAAGAATTGGATACAATATTAATATTCAGCTATTGAGGTTAATCACCATTTCACCACAAAGCCAGACCTGAAGCCCTTCCTGGTCACCCGGTTCTGGCTTAAGCTGACCCACTGCTGATCCGCTGCTGACCCAGATTTTGGTGTCGGTACCTCCGCTCCCTCCCCAAGCCTGCTAATCAGCCTCACCTGCGACACATGACACCGTCCCATCTGGATCGGCAACAATTGTCTGTTTCACTGCGACTTTGTAACCCAGGAGTGCATGATGGGACTTGTTCCTTGGTGGGTAAACAGAGGCCTGAGCCGCCCAAAGCACTTCCTCAATCTCAGGCTGTTGCCTATGAAACTTCCCCCCCCTGCCCCCCCCCAAAAGGACATTGTGCCTCTATGTCGTAACTGTTAAAGGACAAATGAGTTTCTAGTGTGAACCAGTTTCTGGTAAATCCCCCTGATAGCTGTGCTATTACAAACAGCAGAAAGGGTTTTTCTTGCAGTTCAGTCAGTAATTTAATTAAAAACGACTGTCTTGCTATAAGTACAGCCTGAGAAATACCTTGATGTGTTTCCAAAAAAGTCATTTGTTAGTAGGGTTAGTAATAGTCGTGGAGGAGCCCAGGACCAGGCCCCAGGAGGATCCTGGGTGATCCCCGGAGTCCAGGACCAGGCCCCAGGAGGATCCTGGGCGATCCCCTCAGACCGGGCAGATTTGTGTGGTCTGTGGAGAACAACCTCCCTGCTCCAGCTGCCTTCTGACTTCTTCACCTCTCCTCCCTTCTTTTTATCTCCCCCTCCTTCCTTTCACTCTTCGCTCCACATACGCAGGGGTAGCTTGTGTCATCCGTTAGCGCCAGAAGAACTTAGGGCCCCGAGGCTGCACCTCAGGGGACAGCGGGGGCCCATGATCCTGCTCTGTATTTATGGATTTTCTCCTGCCAAAACAGATGTTCTCAAAGCTCCTCATGCTGCTCAGTGAAGCAGACGGTGGTGTTAGTGGTCTGGGGACCATTAGGGGACCATTAGTGACCTGGGCCGCTTAGATTAATCCAAAAGCCAAATAAAATGGGAACTGTAACCAGATCCCTGACAACACAGAATGGGGCTATTGACAAGCTTCTTTGTTCCAGCTCACGAGGTACAGGGGTCCCACCCCCTCTTCGTTGTGATGTTCCATAGGGTAAACAAAGAAGGATGCAGGCTAGCAGTGCCCTGACACAGAAGGATGCCTCCCTCCTCCACTGGGGGCAGTGTTGTAGGCGGAGTGTTCTCTGTTGTGCTCTTGAAAGGGCGTGGAGCCTCTTTTCAGTGACTTCCCTCTACCCACGTCTTCTTTTTACATGTACTGCCCTCCCTCCGTTACATCACTGCTCAGCATCAGGATGGAGACGGGGATCTCTCTCTCTCCTGAGATCAGGTGTCTGTCAGCATGTGTTCTACTCTCCAAGCTTGCCAGCCCATTGGTAGTCCAGCACTTTTGCAACCCCAGTCAGGCCCAAGCGAAGGCTTTCCATGCCGTGATTGGTAGTTTACCTGTTGCATGGTTTAGTGACATTACAACAAACGTTTACAGTGTCAACAGGGTGCTGATGTGTCTGGAAACATTTTTTCCCCCAATATTTAGGGACATTTGAGGAATTGCAGGCTCTTTCCATTGTTTCGACATTTTCAAGTTTGTAAATTTGGCACGTGGAGTGGGGCGGTTGTCATAATATTGTTTTTGCAGTGTGACCCCCCCCCCCCCCCCCCGGGAATAAGGCAGGAGTGTGTGTTTACTGGCAGTGCAAACACAGATCTTTCTGCGTTTCAGGCCATTTTCTGGTGAGCTGGACATGGTCGAGCCTGAGAGTCAGGCCCTTACATGCAAATTCCTCACGTCAACAGCCAACATGCTTGCTTCATCCTCAGAAGCCCATCATTCCATCTGTCTACCTCCTGGCTACTTGTTGAGGTCAGGGAGAACCTCGGGCCTATGGCCTAGCTCAGACAGCATAGGGTACTTGGCAGGGGAACACCCTGGAAAGGATGCCACACACATCGCTGACCGATGACTGGCGTATATAGAGATGCGTAAATGGAAATATGGACATAGGCCAACATAATAGCAGGCCAACCAACATGTACATGAAATATGTACATAGTCTCAGGCAACACGTAGGAATGGACTTGGCTGTTAACCAACCCCTAATACAAATCTATGTATTACTTATTTAACTACCTCTGCTCGCTGTTGCACTGCCTTATTATTTGCACATACTACTATAACTGCATATCTGCACTTTATAATATCTATGCCCTTACCCCACTGTTGGGTTCCGATGTGTAATATTTTTAATGTAACCTTGTCTAACCCCACTGCATTTGTGCCCCACTGTCATGTCACACAGTGTTGAAAAATAACATTTCACTGCAAGCTGTGCTGTGTATGTGACAAATAAAATTTTAATTTGAATAGGCAGTGGAAGTGTAATTTAAGGTGACATAGAAAATCGTTGGTTCTCATTCTAGATTTGAAGACTGTAGCCATAGGGGAGTCCCTTACACTGTCTGGCATAGAGTACCGTAGACTGCGAGTTCTACAGCAGCCACCAATGCTTCCTTTGTTTGTTCTGGAAAATGCTAGAACACCTGCATGCTGTAATGTGAGAATGAGTTCTGGATTTTACATGTTAATCAGCCCGGTTGGACAAGCTGAGGCCAGATCTATCAATGCCTCCTGAGCTTAATGGGAAACAGACCTGAGAAAGAGACCTGAATGTGGGTATAATGTGACTGTATTTTCTCATCCTGGTTGCAGTCCATGCAGCGGGATTTTGGATTCTCTGTAAGAGAGTGAGTTTTAGGGTTCGCATTAACTAGGCGCTGTTCACGCCAGAGATCTGACAAACGTGAAAGGTTCGAATCATATGTGACTATTGAACATGATTAAAAAGTGTCTTGTAAAACAAGAATAAAGGAAAGCATTTGTGCTGTAATCGCAAGAAAAACAGTGCATTGTTTATTTAGCAGTGTTTACGTAAGGCTTGGTAGTTTACAGAGCCAAAGGGAATCCTTGAATGTTTAGGTTTGGCTGGCCTGCTGTTTTGCTGCATTTTATCTAAATGCTGAGGTGATTATTTATAATCAAGGTTTTAAGGAGTGATAAATCGGTGCATCTGATTGCATAGGCAAGGCCAGGGGTTAAGGTCACGGGCAAAGGTCACGGGGCTGGTCCCGCAGAAAGTCTAACTGGCTTCTTCTGATTTCTCCGGTCAACTGACAGAGTGACAACCCAGCGGAGCATCGAGGACGCCGAGGAGATCGAACGGGAGCGGCGTCGCAGAGCCCGAGAGGCTTTTCGCCAGAACAGCAGCCAGGCGAGCCCCGGGGGGGCCTCATCGGAAAACGGGCTCCTGGCCGAGGATAGCCCGTAAGTCACCGAGTCCCCATTGAAGGTTGGCGCGCCACGTCTGCTCAACAAGCGGATCGGCACCAAACCATTGCCCCGCAGGCCGATTGCATGGAGCCAGACGGTGGCATGAACCCGATATCTTAATTACCTCAACATCCCTCCCCCTCCCATCCGTTTGTTCCCTCCCCTTGGTCATGCTCTGCTTGCAATGTTTCTCAGTTGGTCCATGAAAAGAGACAGAACAGCTGTCACCTCGCTCCCTTGATCCAGTCAGTCCTCAAACTCGCTTGAGTTGTGCATATTAGATAATGGACTCCACAGAGGTGCTGGCGATGCTTTCAGACAGACGGAGAAATAAATGGAGACAGCAGGTCATCAGTATGTTTGGGGTTATGCTGGTTTTGGGGGTGGTTGTGGAGGTTGGGGATATGAAGGTTCTAAGAACACCCAGCGTGCTGGATTCTCTACTGAAAGCAGACTCCTTCATTGCCAGAGATGATGTCACCATCTTTCTTGGGTAACTGAAGATTTGTAGTTGTGGAAAGTTAACACACACACACACGTGTTTCTCTTGTTACTCTATGGCAAAATCCTTCGAAAGATATGCTTGCCCTCTGTAGAAATGTGTAACGACTTATATTGATGAATGCCTGCTTCTTCCCAGCCGATTGATCTTTCCCTAAACCTGCCATGGACTGAATGCTCCCATGAATTACCCAACGAGCAGATGATTGTATCCACAAACGGCTCCCATAGCTCACAGTAATTTGCCTTTATGTCTGTTTAATACAAATACGCTTCATGTTACTTGTCTGCATTTGTAGTTCTGTATGCTTAATGACTGGAACTCGCCTGAGAGTTGAAACAGCAACAGCAAGCCTACTTGCTGAATGGCTCTGCGCCTGAATAGCCAATGGTGGAATCTCCCCATCCACGGCATTCTTCAGATGAAACTGCTCGGTATACAGAGGAGGGATTTATGGCGCGAGGATGTTTACGATGGAAACTAAACAAGTCGGGGAGCGATGAAGTACTCCTCCTCATCTCCCCATTCATGTTATTCCCTCCCTTCGCTCTTCAAATTCTTCATCTCTCTCTCTCTCCCTCTCCCTCTCTCTCTCTGCATGTGTTTGTGGAGCCTGTGAAACTGCCTTTTCATTACGCTTTCTTGTAAGTATGTTTACCACAGCCCTGCTCAGCAACCTTCAGTCTATCCAGGACCTCTGCACTTTCCCTGTTGAGACTCCAAATTAGTGACTGTGTGTAAATATAACCTCAAGCACGGAGCCCCAGCTCCCCAAAACCAAAAGCTTTTTTTAATTAACACTGTATAACTCTGAAGGAGTTTAAAATAAATGCTGTAATTATAAGATAAGTTTCTAATATATATATAAGGCCTAAGGAAAGCCATCTTACGTCCACCTGTGTTTTTTACACTATATGGCCAAAAGTATGTGGAAAACAGCTTGTCCAACATCTCATTCTGTGACCAAGGGTATTAATATGAAGTTGGTCCACTTTTTGTTACAATAATGGCCTCTATTCTTCTGGGAAGGCTTTGTGTTAGATGTTGGCACATTGGTATTGGGATTTGCTGCCATTCAGGTCGGATATTGATGTTGGGATATCCGATTCCTTTCTGTGAGGTTTCGTGGCCGATCACTTTGCAGATGAACTCGCACCCAGACGTTTTGACCGTCACAATCACTTCACATGCAGTTGACCAGAGCAGATCTAGCAGGGCAGAAGTGTAGGAAAGATGGCGTCCTATGATGGTGCAAAGTGGAAAGTCACTAACCTCTCTTGTACAACTAGTCATTCTGCTGCAAGTGTTTGATACAGGAGATTGCGTGACTATGTACTTAATTACACACCTGTGTCAGCTGTGGGTGTGGCTTATTTACACAATTCCTCTTATTTATAGGGGTGTCCAAATATATGGATCAGCAATAACATTAAAACCACTGACAGGTGAAGTGAATAACACTGATCATCTTATTACAATGGCACCTTTCATCCATCCATCCATTTTCCAAACCGCTTATCCTACTGGGTCGCGGGGGGTCCGGAGCCTATCCCGGAAGCAAT
>JAODJX010000020.1:5071894-5084737 GCA_026776945.1 Isichthys henryi
CCAGGCGGAGACTCGAACCCGGGTCCCAGAGGTGTGAGGCAACAGTGCTAACCACTGCACCACCATGCCGCCCCCTGGCACCTTTCAAGGGCGCCATTAATTATTAGGCAATTGAACAGTCAGTTCTTGAAGTTGATGTACTGGAAGCAGGAAATATGGGCAAGTTTAAGGATCTGAGCGACTTGCAAGAATCCCTAGCCTTGTGAGGTGTTCCTATTATGCAGTGGTGAGTACCTACCAAAAGTGGTCCTAGGACGACCAACTGGTGAACCAGCACTGGGGTCAGGGGTGCCCAAGGCCCACTGATGCGTGTGAGGAACAAAGGCTAATATGTCTAGTCTGATCTCACAGGAGAGCTACTGTAGCACAGATTGCTGAAAAAGTTAACGTTGGCTATGATAGGAAGGTGCTAGAACAGACGGTGCATGGCAGCTTGCTGTGTATGGGGCTGCTTAGCTGCAGACCGGTCAGAGTGTCCATGCTGACCCCTTTCACCACTGAAAGTGCCTACAATGAGGGTCAAAATTGGAGCATGGTGCAATGGAAGAAGGTGGCATGATCTGATGAGTCACGTTTTCTGTTACATTATGTGGACGGCAGGGTGCATGTGTATTATTTACCTGCGAAAGATTGTTTCACACCAAGTACACCCCTTCATGGCAATGGTATCCTCTAATGGAAGCGGCCTCTTTCAGCAGGATAGTGCACCCCTTCCACGCTGCAAATATTGTTCAGGGTGGTTTGAGGAACATGAAAAAGAGGTCAAGATGTTGAATTCCCCAGATCTCAATGTGATCGAGCATCTGTGGGATGTACTGGACAAATAAATCCAGTACATGGAGGCCTCACCTCACAATTTGGAGGATTTAAAGGATCTGCTGCTAATGCCTTGGTGGCAGATACCACAGAACACCTTCAGGGGTCTTGTGGAGCTCGTGCCTCAAGGGGTCGGAGCTGCTTTGGCGGCTCGAGGGGGACCTACATGATATTACTTGTGCTTCGGTTATTACGTGTGTGTCTTTTCTAACATGCATTTCCCCTTTTACGGTTTTGTATCTATCCTATGATTCATTTTGTGTTGTTCTTTGACCTTTGTGATGCAAAGGGTGACGGATGAGCTCATATCTCCCTTTGCGAATCCCCGAAATGTTAAGCATGACACCTGTAATTTAATTGGCGAAGAATGCGAGTATAATACCAGGTGTTACCAGTTCAACCGAATGTTCAAGACTTGATGTAAGCTGCCATCTGGTAACGTTCGTCTCCTTGAATAGTAAGAGTGTTTAATCATACTTGGGAGCAAAGGCTGCATTCCATTCGGACAGCTCCCAGGAAGATGAAACAGACATTCATTATAGGGGCTTTTAACAAACGTGACATGGCGGAACGGTGTCCAGCACATCATTAAGTATCTCAGGCTTCACACTTTCTTTTAATTAATGAAATGTTTGATGAGGGCTCACTATTTAAGACAAGTGCAGATATATGGGGGCGAACTAAGTCAGGGTTATAGTGTAAATTATCATAGCATCATAACCGTTCAGTATCAGTGCTTTAGCCATAACCCAGGAAGTATTTTGAATCAAATTTAAGCATTTAAGTTGTTCAGTCTGCTTTTCTGGGATGTTCTATATGCCTGGCAATAAACACAGGCATAGAACATCCCGGAAAAGCAGAGTAGTTTCTACAGTTGCGGGGAAGATGGTTTACCTGCAACTGCAGGCCAAGAATTTCACTGTGTTCCTCTGAACACATAGGGTAATGAAATCTTGCAACTTGAAACTTATATGATGTAAATCGATAAGTTGGTTGAGGTGTATCTGTGACTCTCTCTCCACCACCAGCTATTGTCGCCTTACTAACTAACAGCTTGTTGCTGGCAAGGCTGAAAGAATGGTTTTGTTCATGCTGAGAAGGTTGTGTTTGTGCCGTGAGTAGAAAGAAAGATTAAGCTAATGAACTTGTATAAAATCTTCGGCGACCACGCTCTCCCACAGAGAACAGGTGTGTCTCTGTCTGCCAGGCCGGTCTCCATGGAGACTGCTGTCCCCATATCCCATGCAGATGATATCACCCAGAACCTGCAGCCCCGTACCCACGCTCTCCCTTTTTTTCGTTTTAATAGCCAGCCAGTGGCCCAAAGCGACTGCTTGGCCTTTTGTTCCTTACTTGTACATTTGCCAAACCAGCGTTAACACCCTGTGTTAATCACAGCTTCACAATCTCCATTTGAACAATTTACTGGTTGCTTGTGCGTCGCCAGTCAATTACCCCCCACCCCCCAAAATATAATCCAAAATGTTCCCATTGCTTCCGGCTGAGTATGATCTCACCCCATGTAGCCTGCAGTGAGACTGGGGGAGCAGAATCCTCTCGACATGGAGAACAGTGTAGCATCTGTTTTCTGTACTCTCTGTCCAGTTCCCCCAGTGGTCACAGCTAATGGATGAACTTGCAGTCAGGTACAAATCAGTGGGACCTTTTCCTGATGCTCTCCTTCCCCAGGCGGACGGTTTTCAATGCCCTTTTTCCACTATAAGTGTAGGTACCAGGCAGTAGAATTTATTGCATCCACAGGCCAGTTCTCTGTAGGTACTAATCCCCACTCTCTGCTCTTCTGAGAATTCTCATATAGGAGACCTAATATTTAATTCCTTTTTTTCCCATTTTAATGTATAGTCCTAAAGGGCCATGAACACTTGATGCCAGTTTTCCTTCTATTTAATTTTGAGTATTCCGAGGACATTCGTGTATAAATGTTCTGGTTCGTTGTCTGTCTCTGAGGGTGAAATTGTAGTTCATGTGGATGCATGTATAACTCCTTGGAAAAATGTCTTTTGGCTGTGCCTTTCTAAAGGCAGACTGTTAATTCTCTGCCCTCTAGGTGTGACAGGGAGCTGAAACCTGCCAGTCAGTTGGTGTTAGAGGAGGACGAGGGTTTCAGTGACTGGACCCAGAAGCTGGTTCAGCGCCGGCAACAGTGCCTGGATGAGCTGGAGCAGGCCAGGGATAACGGCGAGCATGGCCAGAGCAGGAAGGCCATCCTTGCCAACACCCAGCAGTCCTCTGCGCTGTCAGCCTCCCGGTGGCGGCAGCAGGAGGAGGAAGAGGAGCTGCGGAAGAGCGAGGACAGGAGGAGGAAGAAGGAGCAGGAGGAAGCGGTAAAGAGACAGGAGGAGGTGCAGAGGCAGCAGGAGCGAGAGCCGGAGGCAGCCAGAGCGAGGGAGGAAGAAGACAGGAGTCTCATGAGGAAAAGAGAAGAGGAACAAAGTAGAATTATGCAAGAAAAGGTGATTGCAATGAAGGTCCATAACTCATTCATATAATCTTATTATAACTGATTTTTCACTTAAAATATGGACTTCATGATTTCAGCTGAAAGAGAAGAGGAAAGAGGTGAAGGTTTCCTTCACATCCAAAGTCTTCCTGCAGCAGGAAGTGAAACATGTCAACGGTAATGGAGATGCAGCTGGCGTGGAAGTGACATCACTAGCTAAAACAAAGCGAGTCCCAAGGTACCCTGCCCAGTGGCATTAATCAGCAGCTTTTCCAAGTGTAATCAAAGTGACACGTTAAACACAGCAGGTTATCTGTGACACATTAAATTCGGGCTTGAAAATAAACAGGAAGTTCCCCACTTACAAGGAATACATAGGCTCCAGACTAGCTTTGGTTACAAGATGAGTTTTCAACTGAAAATTGCTGTAAGTAGGTTTAAACTGTGTATTGCGAGCATTTTTCTGGCAGAAGACTATCAGAAGAAGGTCGCATTTGTACTCGAGATGTAGTAGGGAATCAAATGAAGAATACATTTCACAACTTCCTGCTGTACAACATCCTTCCTGGCTTGGCGAGGGTTTCTTGCACTGGTAAACACACAGTTACACAGTCAACTGATAGCTCTTCACTGTCAGACATGGCTGAGCGTAGAAGATCCTCTTCATCTTCAGTGGGCAGGTTCAGGTAAACAATGACAGGCTTTCACATAAAAATAGGCTCTCAGTTTGAACTCTTTTACAACTCAGTTGTACAAGCAGAGAGCCCAGTGAATTTTAATAATGTTAATAACACTGACCTTGAATTTCTCATGACTTCGGTTACATGCAAATAATGTAATTATTCTAATTATACATTTTGCTAATAAGCCAGCTTACAGCATGACCATACAGCTTACTGAACAGATTATACTTTTTTTCCACGTTGCATTGAAATGTAAGAATTATGGAGTACTGCATCCATATTTGTACCCCTTAAGGATACTACATTTGCTCCAGAGACCAGCTGACCTGGCTTCTCAATTGTATGTTGCTTTGGATATAAGTGTCTGTTAAATAAGTAAATGCAAATGCATGTGGAGTTCACCACCGCTTTCTCTGGGGTGGGGTTATGGCTCAGCATTTTGACGAGTCTGGAAATTCTGGGAGCCTGTTTCAGCAGAGATAGGGGGGCTGAGCTGAAAATTCTAATCCACGTGCCTTCGTGAGATAAACTTGGCCCCCATTTAACCATAGCAACGTCCTTCATGCCGACATTTTGACAGATCGCTTAGAACCAAAGTTGACATGAAGGTACTAATAAGCAAGGGAGGGCTTTAAGCTCCCAATGGGCCAGATTCAGCTTCTCCTCCTTCCCTCCCTGTGCCTCCGTCAGGAGTCAGAGTCAGGGGCAGGAGGCCGACGAGGAGACCGAGGTCTTCCTGGAGACGGAGCAGAAGCTGGAGAAGATTCGCCGGAGTCACCAGGAGAAGGAAAGCCAGGAACTGGAGCTGCTGCGACAGCGACAGATAGAGGCAGAGGTGGAGCTGGAGGAGCTGAAGAGGAGGAGGGAGGAACGCCGGCGCCTCCGTGAGGAGGAGGAGCACCGGAAGGAAGAAGAGGAGCACCAGCGACAGCTGAAAGAAGAGGTATGATTATTGTCAAAGATAAAGGGGCAGGGGTGACTGACCAGCACAGTGCTGTGCAAAAGTCTTAGGCAGTCAAAGAAAATGATAAATAAATTATCTTCAAAAGTAGGGGTGGGCGATATGGCAAAAGTATCATATCACGATTTTTTGATAACGATCCTTGATCGCATGAAGATTTTTTGTCATGTTAATTTTTAAGACTATTTTGCAATTTACTTAACGGCACAACCAAACTAATTCCCCTAGTTTAAAAATTTATAGCCTTATAAGGTAATAAAACGTAAACTAAGAACATACAGCATGCTGCTGTTTTCGGTTGAGGTAGTGAAAATGTTTGCCACTATACATGCGAACCTTATCTTGGCAAATTTAGCAAATAACTGCCTTTGGAAAATTCAAACAAGTTCCATATTACCGTGTCAAATTCTATTTAAGAAATAACTCCCCCGTGTCGTTCCCTGCTGCTAACGCTGCCAAATAGTGAATGTGTCGCAGGTTGTGAATTGAATGATGGGACGAGGGAGCGAACGGGAGAGAGGGTAAGAAATCCAAGGCACTACCTACTGTTTGCTGTTACTGGTTTATTGGCGTGTCGAAACGGATTTGGCTGACAGAAGAACTTCAGATGCGTGCATGAGCCATAGAACTGCAACCGATAGAAGCTGCACTGTAGCGCAATACTAACTGTAGCACGATCTCTCTGTAAAGGCAGATCATGGAGACATTTTAACCGTTCATGTGCTAATCACACAGCCCTATGTCCAAGTGCATCAGCTTAACCATTTCAAAACCTCCTCTATAATCACCCCAGTATTTGCAGTGACCTTTCAATACACCTGTACATATATTTTTTGATCTCCATCCCACCTTTTTTGGTTAATCAATACCACATTGAGTTATTAACTAATCAAGTTAATTTATTAATTGAGCTGGTGATGAAATTTAATGAATACATTGAATGGCTGAGGTGCCCCTGAGGAGAAGTTTGGGAACCAAGCGTAAATTATGAGAAAATATACACTATCTATCCAGATAAATGGCCTTAAATATTTTCTTTGACTGCAGAAGACTTTTGCACAGTATTGTACATGACAAACAGACAGTAAAATCTGTACATTTGGCAGTAAGAGCATGACTGTCCATTTGTACAGAAGTAATGATGGATATTAAGGCTTTTATCTTCGGAGCTGGGAGGGAGCAAAAACATGGACTGGCTGGCAGGGAGCTGGGAGGGAGCAAAAACATGGACAGTCTAGCAGGGAGCTGTGAAGGAGCAAAAATGTGGACTGGCTGGCAGGGAGCTGGGAGGGAGCAAAAACTTGGACAGTCTGGCAGAGAGCTAGGAGGGAGCAAAAACATGGACAGGCTGGCAGGGAGCTGGGAGGGAGCAAAAACATGGACTGTCTGGCAGGGAGCTGGGAGGGAGCAAAAACATGGACTGGCTGGCAGGGAGCTGGGAGGGAGCAAAAACATGGACTGGCTGGCAGGGAGCTGGGAGGGAGCAAAAACATGGACAGTCTGGCAGGGAGCTGGGAGGGAGCAAAAATGTGGACCAGCTGTGGACCCCTGAGAGCTGGATTGGGAAACGCTGGCCTAGTATCTACGTTCCACATGGACAGCATGCTCGCGAACACACGGACGTGACCTCATGTGTACGAACACCTACTAACAGGAGGAGAAGCGACGAATGAAGGAGGATATAGAGAAGAGAAGGATGGAAGCAGCAGAGAGAAGGATGAAGACCCTCAGCATCTCCAGCACTGAAGGAGATGAACCTTTCTGCCCACTGAGTCCAAAGAGTTCCACGATGAAGGTGAGCCTCCTGCCTCTCATCCAGATGCTATTGTCATATTTCATATTAATTCCAGTCTCCTTTTTTGGTTATTTTTCCCTTGTCCTTACTTTCGTCTTCACACGTTTTTGGCCGTTAATTGATTTTTTTAATTAATTTTTTTTTTTTGAATGCAATAACAAATAATCATCAAATTCCTGTATTCATGTATTCCATCAACATAAGCTTGTTTGGTCAATTTTTTTTCCCAGAAAATTTTGCACCCCCTGCTTCAATTGGCACTGGTTAGCCAGCCAAGTGTGTGACGGGCCTCGTTTTGTTTGAAGTGAACTTTGAAATCAGTCTTGTGACATTTTCATGATGGTCCTTCTGCTCTGTCCTCCGAAAAAAACTAACATATGCATGTAGGAGGCATTAGCCATAAGCCAAGCTGATTTATGTCAAATCTCGCATGGTTCAGTTTCATCGTTTTTTTTTTGGATTGTGCAACCAAGAAAAAGTAATAGAAGAACTAGTTCCTCTAGTTTTTTTTTGACTGTCTTTTAATTTTCCCAGTGTACCCACCTTCTCTGTGAAAACATAAAACCCTGGGCCATCATCCAGCTCGCAAATCTTATTAGACTCAGCTTCATTCATGTCCTCTGTTCCTATTGTCTGAAAGGCACGTTGGTCTACACTTCCTGCTTTTTCCTGTCTTTTGCTTTGGGTTGTGACGCATCCGTTGTTTCTTCTGTTAACTAAAAAAAAATGCATTAAGAAATGTTAGAGTGTTGTCCTTCCCGTGTTGACAGCAGGAGGTGTGGTGGCCAGAGCCAGGCTGGCGATGTTGTGTGATTCTCTTAATTATCTTAGCACTGGTGAAGGGTCACGGAGGATGGTCTCTGGCACCATATTACTTAAAACATTATATAGTGCCAAGCAGAGGGCTAATTTAAAAATACAGTCCAAACAAATACTTACCCTGGGTTTTTTTCCCTTTTCCCAGAGAGCACCCTAATGACCCTTTTCTCCATCATCCCCAAACATCACTTAATGGGGTTAAAGATTCACCTCTTTCTTCTGACTTCTTGTATATTCTATTCTCTTAATCATTATATTCATTGTTTTCTTTATTGTATTGTTTAGTTTTGTAGCATAGCTTCACTTAAGCACGGACAACAGTCTCTCATCCAGATATGGCTTCACTATTTATTTCTTGTCTGCTGAATAAACATTGTTTTAGTATTTTTTGGTAAAATTAAGACATGCATGCACATACACACAAATATATAAACAATTACAACCAGCAGAAATGCATTTGTAAATGGCTCTACCTTAATAGTAATGTATATTAGTTATTTTAATTAACAATAATATTTAATACAATTATATAATTACAATAATATAAGCATTATAAAATCTGAATTGTGCAGGGTCTACTTTCCTGCTTAAGTAAAGCTAAGTGCACTGTGCGTTGTGCTGTGTAGTTGAGTTTCGGCCTGTTTTCTTGTTGCTGGCGACTTCCTCCCGTCTGCTTATCTGTGATTTCAGAATGAGAGTGAAGAGAGGGTGACGGGAGAACATGCTTGCTCGGTGAGTTGGAAGAATTTTGTTCGGTAGGAACAGGACGGCCGGCAATGTTCGTGCAAAGCGGCGGCAGGACCAGCCACGTCCTGTACCAAAGGCCCAGCTCCTTTTCAAATACCTTTGCAGCTACTTCTCTTCTCCTGCCACGGAACCATCGAGCCTGTGGCCCTCAATACAGTCTTATTATTCATTGAGGGAAAATGACTGGTAGGGGTTTAATCGCTGCTAAGCCAGGGAACCATGAGGAACGAGGACATTTTATTTGTTATTTTTTTAATCCTGGGTTCATAATTTTTTGATGCAATAAATGAATGTTTTGGATTTAGTATAATTATTCAGAGAGGTGACCAGGAAAGGGTTAAAAGTTGCCCTGTAACCACATCCTCCTTTCGGCTATTCCAGTCCTTAATTTTCCCTTAATGATATATAGGCAGTGTCATGTGAATTATCTCCAGTGTTCTACAGGGTGGAAACAGAGTAGCTGAGCCTGGATAAGGATTTTGCATCCCCGTAGGCATGAATTTAGGAATTGGCTAAATTGTTAGCGTAGCACCGATATCTTCGTCTCAATTTTTCCACCATTGTGTTTGATATTATGCTAAACTCACTTAGCGTAACGTCGTTCTGTATTTCAGATTTCGGGGAGGACAGAGTCCCTGAATCGTTCCCTGAAGAAAAGGTATGTTCTTTTTCGAGAATATTCAATTCCCCTCCCCACTCCCATTTCACAGACCATTTTCTGTATCTCCTGAATTCTCGGAGATCTCTGGTGTTCAGCTAGGAGGGATGACTCTCCCTTGACCACATCTGGCTGGATGAGCAGACCATAGACTCAGAAATGGGTTCTACGTTGTTATTGCTGCGTCTCTTTTGTCCGAGGTGATTTATGAGTTAGGTAACTGTAAGCAGATGTCCCAGTATTCTTTGGTGGCTGGTGAGCGATACTGTCTCTGAGGTCTGTAAGCAATTGGTCAGCCGTCTTACAGTGGAAGGAGGTTCAAATTTAGCAGTGACAATATGAAACTGGAACCCAAAGGCTAAATTAGTACGAGAAAAGCCATAAAAACTATCCAGTCTGTCATAAGTCAGTCGGATGCCAGATCAGTGAGTGATGACATCATCAGAGGTGCCAGTAACTCACTGTCTATAGAAGTTAGGAATGTGAAAATAGATGTAGTTTAGAGTCTGGCTTCTCCACCAGTTAAGACTTGATGGGACAATAACAGACTCCCTGATCCTCTGTTCCGCAGAAGGCATGATATCATCTTATTAGTTTACACACCTTTCAATCCACATTTGTCATTGTCTTTGTAGTGAGACACAAAGAAAATGACTTGTGGCCGACATTCATCATATTGTAACAATGTTTTTTTTTGTTCCCAAATCCTGTTTAATGGAGTGGCAGTATCATTTATGACTCATGACCGTATTAACTGCCAAAAGTGCTCAAGGTTTTTGTGTATTTTCTTGAAAATATGAATTGGCTGAGATACTTTTAAAAGTCCTCTTTCTGGCTCTGATTCCGGTCTGGTGTTTGTTGATATGATGGAGTCGACTACAAATACTCAGTGTTTTAATGGGTGTGTTAGCTTTCATTATTGCTTCTTTAATTTTCAAAGCTATAAATTAATGTCATCCAGTGGGATCAGATACACATTTTGAGGCCTATAGTCAATGTTCCCAGAATCCCCTGCTTCTCAGGTTAAATGCGGAGGACACATTTCATTGTTGTGCACCATGTGCTGTGGTGTGTCAACAATGATCACTGATTACCAAATTCTAGATTCTTAATCCCAGTGGATGTTGGTGTTGACAGAGGAAGTATAAAAAACATCTTAAGGACACGTGAAAAAGCACATGAATATAGGTTGGGAAATTATGCTGGAGGACAGACAGCCCTGACTCCAGCTGCTTGTAAATCACAAGGCTCATTTATACGATGGCCCCAGTAATTGTTATGAAACTAAAAGTAATTGCATTTTCTAGGTTAATGTTCCATTATAATGAACCTTCTTCAAAAACATGTATCTAAAGCATTGCAAATCAATTATTTTTTTATCATAAAAAAATCCATCCATCCATCTTCCTTAACCTGGTCAAGGTCACGGGTGTAGGTGCAGGGCTGGAGCCTCCCCCAGGCAGCACTGGACACAAGGTCGAGCTACACCCTGGATGGAATGATAATAAAATATACTTATGATAAATTGACACGAACCCTTTAAAACCCTCTTTGAATTTTGAATTTACACAATAAAAAATAAAGCAATAAGATTTACAATATCCAGAGTTTCTTTAACCATTTAAACTTTTTATAGCCACAGAATTTAAACGTTTCCTGACTGACTCTAACAAATGTATGGCTGATGCAATTTTATTTCTATGAGCCAAATGACCTTATGGAAAAACCAATCTTCCACGATACGTAGACCTCTACGGTGAAATAAATGTTGTAGGTAAGATAGAAAATGAACTCTCACATCGACACCCCAGTGGGCTGGGTGCACACATACATCTCAAACAGCACTATTTTCAGCCAAACTTTTCTACTTCTGTCCCAATTTGCCAGAAGCTCCCCCAAAATTTTCTTAGATGGTTTGTGGCTCACCAGAAAACAGGGAACAGCCGCCATGCTGTCATATCCAGAAGATAGTGGTTTCTCATTTTCTTCTGCATACCAAAATCTGTCCGTATTTGTAATTTGTCTTTTTTATTTTTGTCAAACACTTTTAAGCTCTGGTCATATTGGCGTATATCTGCTTTTGACTTAGTAACTCAGACATATTCGGAACAGTTTTCTAACTTACAGCTTTTCATGATTCGCTTATTTAATCTGCACTTTCTTTCTGAGTTAATAAAGTATCTTTCTGCCCATCTGTCTGTCCGTCTGTCTCTGTTAAATTTCAGTTTCACATTTGTCTGAAGCAGACATAGTATCGACCTTCAGGGAACTGATATTGAATCTGCATTGTCCTAGTGGAGAGTTACGAAAACATAAAGTGTTCGTGTTCTGGGGGTGAAAAATCCCCAGGGGATTCCCAAGGAGAGGATTCTGTAGTGGCCCCCCCCCCACTAGGTCTGGGGGCTAGGGGCAGTTGTTTCTGTTTGGGGGCCCGTGATTAGATCATGGCTCACGTGTTTTTTTGGTGTCGGCTTTGTTTTGAAAACAGTAACAGCGTTAAGAAGACCCAACCCCCAGTCCTCATCACCAAAATTGATGACAGGCTGGAGCAGTACAGTCACGCCATTGAGGTAATCCTCCAGCTCCATCTTATTTGTGCCGTCCTTCCTCTGGCCTTGAATGCCACAGTGGTGGCCCTATTGATAAGATGAATCCTCTTTCTGTGCTCCGAATCTGTTGGGACACGTCCCCTTCCGTCCTGTTCTTGAGAACCGTACTCTGCCAGATGAGAAAGCAAACGGCCACCCCCCCGTCATAGTCCGACAGTGTGTTTCTGTGAGGTAAAGTGAGACTCCCGTCACGCCTTTCCGTGTATGTGACGAACTATTCCGCCCCCAGGGCAGGCTGTGTCATTTTCCTGCCCTCAGGCCGGGCATGATGCGGCCCACACAACGCCCTTGTTAGTGAATCACAAACACACGTCGTAATTCAGGGAGGTTAGGTCACTGAACTCACTGCGAGGTCACGCAGAACACGTTTGCCAACATTTCCTGAAAATCCCCATTCCTTATCCTCAAAGGACGCGAATAAACACTGTTCCATTACCTCTGCCAGATTTTTTTTGTTTCTATTTTGCCCCCATGTACTGAATTAGTTCTAGGAAGGAAACAATGTCAAATGAATATTCTCCTGTTTTGATCTGATTTATTAATGCTGTAAACCCAACGCAAAAGTGCACGTTACAAAAAGGGCTCCATAAGAATTTGTGTAATCTTTGGTTCTAGGTTATAATGGGATCAATCGCCTGTGTAACCCATGCTATTCCTTACAGACATCCTCCAAGGACACCAAGCCATCCAAACAGGCTCTCATGGACATCCCAAGCCCCCCGGAGCCCGTAGCCTGCAAGAAAAGCCTTTTCGAAGCCGGGGAGGCCTGGAACCAGAACCCCAACAAATGCGCACCTTTGAAGGCAAGAGTGGGCCGATTCTTCCAACCCCGATACGTTCCTGCAGTCTCTTAGGCCTTTCTGTAGGGGCTGCCAATTCCATTCACTGCCATTGCTCTGAACTTGCCTTTTTGAAACACAGAGGAATGCTTTGCAAATTATACAGCTCGATTAGGTCAAAACGTGACGTTCTCCGGTGTCCCAGCTTGGTAAACGGAGGAAATCCGACCACCGTAAAAGACAGAAATGTAATTGTGGCTCTCCTCACATGGACTAATGTCCAGCATTGATTAGGAAGGCACTGCATTCCATCCTATCTATGTGGGAAGCATAACCAGGTATCTGCTTGTTTTTCTCTTTTTTTAAATTCTGGGGGTAGGAACGCTGGTATGTCAAGTTCTCTGGACTGTGGCCCCCCCCCCCCCCCGGGGGGGGGGACCCCGCCAAGACGGCCCCCCCCCCCCCACAAGCGAAACCGGGCACAGGACAGAGACGAGAGACCCGGGGGCGTGGGG
>JAODJX010000020.1:5116662-5129218 GCA_026776945.1 Isichthys henryi
ATATATAGTTAACTGCAGTTTATTTTATGTAGGTAATTGCGCTTTTTCATTACAAGGCTCTTTGGAAATCATACTGCATGATAAAGGTACAGCGTACCATAAAACATAAAAACTTTAAAGAATTAATTGTTATGAAACCAAACATCTAAACGGTTTGCTGAAATTTTTACAAATAAGTGTGAATAGAAATTGATTACCAAATTGTGCAATCATAACAATTAATTGGCGTCTGTACCACAAACAAGCGGAACTACTTGCGTAGTACATTAGCTAGAGTTTCGTACAACCCCCAGCTGACCGGTATTTAAGAACCGGCGTTAAGCGCGATGTTATTTACTCGGGCGCCTCCGTTCAGTTTTTACTAAAAATCTTCGTCAGTCAGTAATGACACAATGGGCTTTAAAATCAGTAAAATAATTCGTTTGCGTCATTTAAAAATGTGACACAAATATTGCACTTTATATAGTACTAATTGTATTTTATTATAGCTTTTGGATCACTACAACATATTTAAATAGATAAATATAAACGAAAATAAGGTACGAATAATTCAGGTAACCACATTATCGTCACGCATAAACGCCGCAACCGATAACATTAAAACAAATTCATCGCATTGCTAAATCTGTTAGATATTTGCCCATAACACATTCGCTATTCATTGTGACAAGGCAATGAAAAATTATTGTGATTGACAAGTGAATAGGCAAGCGTGTTAACATGCAACACGGAGTTAAACTTGGTGCGACAGATTTTGGGAGACCCAAGGAAATTGAGGAACGATCTTTAATTTAGTTTTGATGCTGTTAACGCAACGACGAATTTTAGACCTCACCAAAAATATGCCATTGGAAATGAGAAGAAACTAAATTTCTAACGCGTGCTGCGTGACGTACTCGTTTCCCGTTTTGCATGTTTCTATTATGCTAAAACTTAACTCACTATATTAGGCCTATTTAGGCAGAACAGATGGTTGTAATAATTTATCTTACGATAACTCATTTCATATTAATATGTTCATTAGTTCAATTTCAACAAGCCACAACAAAAATCAAGACACGATTTGTATAAATAGCCACATTGATTTCTTTATTAAAACACTGACATTCACTCAAGTTTTCATGTATAAATATAAAGTTAAGCATTTGACACGACAAACCAAGCGTCCCTATAAACTGGCAACATTAAATACATTTGTGTTTAGCAAAAAGGCTCTTAATTACAAATGTACAAAAAAAATGGTCCTCATTTTCCAGATTTAATTTGCGTTTTTTGTCTGACTTCTCCGCGCAACCAGGCAACATTACACGTGGCACATAAATTACATTGAATGTTTCCCTAAAGCAGTGGTCGAAATATATGATACAGTAGTTCCACAGGCAAATACACCCATTTAAATACAAGAAGGCAGGCCGAGATGGTGGGGAAAAAACAACACGAATGAACCACGAATGAATCAGGGATAATTCGACTTTAAGGAACAGGGACACCGTTCTATTATTGGCAAAGAATTAATGTTTGGTGGTTCTTCCTGCTCGTCAATAACATGCAGTAACCAAGTCCAATATTTTGTCTTCCCGCGTCCTTTAAAGGAATTCATTGGCATTCAAGAATGTACGGTCAATATAAGTCTTTTGTCGTTTTAGGCACCAAGACCTTTCATAAAACCTGGTAAATGGGGTTTGAGTCATGAGCGGTTTGAGGGCAGTTTGTGGGAGACGGGACGGATGTTACTGTCTCCCCCAGTATAGATCCTTCTCTAGGGGAGGTGGGACTGCCTTCGGACCCCTCCTGACTCGGTATCACAGGACAAGTGGATGCATCTGTCGAAATTCGCTCCACAATGCTGGATAGACAATCCAAGCTGGAAATCACGGAGTTCTTGTTACTTCTGGAATCTGAAGAGAGATTTAAAAGCAGTGAGATGATATAAATAGATTCATTTGTGCCGTTTTAGATACGTGTCTCTTTGATAATGATCAATTATCCGAGAGGTATAATTACTTTGGATGATATTAAAAAAAACATTTAAATAACTAACAGACATAACATTATTATATCGTGGCTATAAGAAAATAAGTAATTTAATCAATGTTGTTTTCCCAAGTGTGCGAGGTTTTAAGAAAAACTGCGCTTACCATTTGGAGTTTCGGTGAAGTAGGTACTGTCGTAGCTGTTTCGTCTCCTTGACGTGCATGTTGGGCCGTTAAAATCCATCTGAAGAAAGAAATACAGACGTTAAAAATACGAATATCGATCATTCGTTATTTATATACGTAATCCTACTATACAATCAGCACACTAACTACACACATTAAACTAAACTGAAAGTGGGAAAAATGATTTTCGTTTCTAATGAAATCATCCAACTGTCCAACTCATGCTACATCTGCATTTTATTAATTATGTCTCACCATTCCGTCTGAGCAGTTGGATCGGGGACTGGACGCGTCAGAGTCGCCGCTGTAGTGCTCCAGCACAGGGTAATAGTTCTCGTCCTGTCCCCGGAGCAGGGACTGCAGTGACTCGATGTAGTTGATGGCATTTCGGAGGATCTCCACCTTGGGCAGCCGCTGGTTGGGATTCGTGGACGTGCACCTCTTAAGGGTCTCAAACGCATCGTTGACTTTGCTGAGTCGCCTCCTCTCTCGCATGGTTGCCGCTTTCCTGCGATCCGCGTTGGTGGTCTTCCTCTTGCATGCTTTGCACGCCCAAAGAAGGCACCTGCCGGCCTGGTGGTGACCGCTCGGAGCCCGAATGTGTTCGTCCTCTTTGTGGTTGTAGTCGTCCGGTTTCAGCAGGCCCACGTGAACCAGCCTAGGGTCCAGGTCCTCGAAGAAGTGCATGTCACTTGTGTTGAAGCACGGGTCGTCGTAAAAGTCGTCTGCGGATGGAATTGGAAAGGCAATATCCGACAATTCCATCGTTTTTTTCGATTTTAAAATCGAAACCAACTGAAATATTACTTTTGAATGGTACTGAGCTTTCGCAAAATCTCCAGACGTATAAGTTTAACGGGACAACCGAAAAACTGCTTAACTGTATTTTTTTTTTTTTTTTAGCGTTGTCAGTCCTAGGTTCACATACGACAGCACCCTTTGGGTACCTGTTATTTATCCCGAGCATTGCGTTATTTATATGCGTATCAGTAACTTTGGGGCGTGTCCTATCCATCCGACGGCTGGGCAGTCAGACCAATCGGCTTGCGTCTCCCGGACTGGGGCCCCTCGGGGGAGGGGCTTTCTTGTCACGCGTTTCGTGCTCGGTTTTACAGAACCTTCAAGAAACATAAATAAACCTTAATTATTAATGTAAAAAGGAGCGTATATATAGAAATTCCAATTTATTTTCTAATAATTTAGTTATGTCTGCTTTACATGCTTTAAATGACACTTGAAATTTAACACCCTTATATTTCTCATAGATATCGCTTTTTATTAACTTTTTAATAAATTTAAAAAGAGGAACTAAGGAAACAAAATAGTTTTACGACATAACACTAAACTAGAAGTAACACGAAAATGATACGGGTACCATTGACATTGTATTTAAATTACTGTTAAAACGAGTAACAGAAAGAAACAGTTATTTCGTAGTTGTGAAGTGTGGTGAGGCTTATAACGACTGACGAAATTTGCAAGATTTTTGTACGAGCGAATGACGAGCGAATTTACTATAAAATGGAGGTCAAGTGAATCAGCACAATTTTTATTTCAAGCAGAATTATTGGCAATTTGAAGCGGACTGTCAACAAATTCATTCAGTAATTATTGCAGGCTACAGAACGCGTCTGCTGTGTCAGTTTCCAGCGTCTATCAAGGGCAATAAAACATAAACACTGGCGAGTTAACTCCGATATTACATGTGTTACTATAATTTATCAAATTCATGCTAGGAATATGAAATCCTAACCCCGACTAAAATTATCTATCTCCTTGGTTTAACTCAGGAGGAAAAGATATGGAAATTTTCATAATGTTCATCGTAATGCTGAAATTTTAAAGTTCAGTGTGTATTCAGTTTTTGATTAAGTTCCGTTATCTAAATCGGTGAAGACGTTACGTTACAAAGCCGCTAACTGCGGGAACGAAGACCCGATCCGGCACGAAACCCCGGAGGCAGCAGATGGCGGTATAGATTTAACCTGCCTTTAACCAGGAAGGATCACGCAAGAGCGGCTTATTACAACAAAAATGTAATTTGTAAGTACAAGGCTTCACATTGGCATACTGTTACTTTTCAGGTGTATGCCGAAACTGCGGGAAATAACATCAAGCTTACAGCAAAGAGAGTGGTGTTTATTTCATTTATAACATAAATACTTAAAAAAGACGGGTTCAAAGGTTTTTTTATTATTAAACACACAGAGCAAAGGAAACATAAATTACAGCATAACACGTTCGTTTCAATTTTCAATGATAGCACAATAACTTTGGAAGTATCCTTAAACATTGGATGAAATAATTAAAAAGACGATCAATAAACGCACGAAGCTTCGAGCAAACCGAAAAACTAACATTTCAACTACAGATACCTGCATTAATGAAAATGTTTCTTTGTATATATATATACCACATTAGTATATTAAAGTATATAATCCATTAATTTGCTTGCTATGAACTTTAAATGTACACAAGCTGAAAACAAAAAATGAACACACTATACCGACTAAAACGGTACTCATTAACAACACTGAAACGCATGCTTTCCCTGTACGGGAGCGAACGGATGAATAAAATCAATTTCAATGAACAACTGATTTGTGACGAACTATTTGGACTTTCATGTCCTTCTAAAAATATCTACATAACTGCACATTTCGTCAATACAGTTTTGAACTTTCAAGTTTAATAATTTATTTTTTAATAAAAAACGTACACTGACATATCCAACAGCAAATTTCCCATCCATACCCAAACGCACCAAAATACCATAAATTCAAGGGAATTGGAGTAATAGGAATTCAGTTTCAAAATCTCTTGCTACTGCTAATATATATTTATGGTTATACGGTGTCAACAACTGAAAATGGGAAATCCTCTCAGGAAGAAACCGTACACATACAATCAGTAACAATGTTAGCAAAAGCTGACAGTGAGTTTGCCGCATGCAGTTTTATCATGAATAAAAATGTTCTTAAACGGACCATCGTATAATTTTTTTTTCTTTCATATATTGCTTGCCAAGGACTGAAAACTTGGGCCCTGGATGTAAAGTGGACACCTTCTCTCAGTAACACCATTTGTCATTAACCTCAGCCACTGAATCTGGAATGTCACGTACGTTAGAATGTCACCGAAACCTGGTGGTCCACACCCAAATCACAGCTTACTTGGAGTGCTAGAGCAGGGCTTCTCAAACGTCGTGATCAAAGGTCTCTATCTGTATCATTTTTGTTCAAAGTCAGGGGTCGGGAACAGTTTCCAATAACAAAACAGCATTTCATGACTATAATTTTCGATACAGACATCAATATTTAACAAAAATGTGAACTTTTTAACACTCGCCGTTCGTTTAGACTGTCATTGGGTGGGAGTTATGACAAGTTATATGTGTGTGTGAACTTTGGTGGTTCTACATTGTATTTTTGTACTTCAAACCATATTAAACCTTTTTACGTGAACCGTATTGATCCAAAGCTGCATTATCGGTTGGGTCCGGATTAGCATGTGGTTTGGTCTGCATCTGAACTGCGGTCCAGACTTTGAGAACCCCTGTGCTAGTGAGTCCAACACAAACACCCGGCAGTGCAGTTTTAGCACTGCAAATTCTATCTTTACTCATCCAGATTTTGACCGGCTTGTTCCAAAGGAAGGTGCAGTCTGGCGTCTCAGTGGGCGGCACATTAGCCTCACACCTCCAGCGTCAGGGGTCCTGCCCCCAACCCAGTGAGTGGAGTTTGTAAGTTCTCTCACCGTGTGGGTGGTCTCCTACAATTCCAAAACACGTCGACTGGCTTCATGTTTACCAAGGACTTGTACGAGGAAAATTAAATGGAACACTGCTTAATACTGAATGTACCGATAAATTCAATTTGGTTTGATTGGAAGGTTGTTGGTTCAAATCCCATGGTCAGCAGAGTGATTTCACCATTGGGCCCTTGAGCAAGACCCTTAATCTGAATTGATCCAAAGACTGACTCACTCTGCTTTCTCAGTTGTATGTTGCTTTGGATGAAAGGATCAGCTAAATATACAGAAGTAATCAACAACAGTCCAAAAATGCCTTTGGAAGGAAGGGTGTGGGGTCTGGACAGGGTGTTTATGTGTACAAATGAGAGTGAGTGAGCAGGATCAGATACCAGGCAGCTCCTCCAGAAGCTGATCTATTAGGTACTCTCCAAAGCCGGGCTCATGGTCGGCGCATCCCGCTCTCTTGGCGTTGGTCAGGAGATCACCCAACTCTTTGACCTTGGGGACCAGAGAGGCGAGGAAGCAGCCCTTGACCGTGCTGGCCGTATGTGGGTCACCATGCTCGACGGCCAACTGGCAAAGCTCCACCATGCAGGACAAAAGCTCCTTCCACTGAGCAAGCATGACCTCCAGGGCAGGGATGAGGGAACATACATCCTCACACCTCACACTCTTGGACCAGAGAAAACAACACATGCAATGAAATCGACCTTCCGACAGACTTCACAAGACTTTTACTCATCCTCACTCTAGTATTCCTATATCTAACCTGATTCCGAGATATTTCATATCATGAAAAAAAACTGCACATTCACGCCACATTAATGCACATAGAAAAGTTGTGACAGATGTGTAACACAATACAAAGACCAGTCCAGAAGATCGAATGTATATCCAATAATAAATAGTATCCACAGTCTGTAACATATTCACCACAGATATAGAATAGAGTAATTGAGTACGTCGGAAGTGAACGCATCACTGCAAACAGATACCACAAAGCCGAATGATAGAATGCAATTTAAATAGAGCTGACAGTTTAACTTACATTCTCCATGTAAAAGAGAAAATCATTGTCAGAAAGACAGATAGTAAATTGATGTAGTCCGATTCGGGTCTGGTAATATTATAGCAGACTCATGAACTGCTGTTTCTATTTTGACAACAATGTACAATGTGTCACCTCCCTCCTCCAAGGTGTATCAGTGTCTCAAAATCCAGTCTGCGAGTACTAAAATCCTAATAACACTGATAGTCTATATATAGAGATGACACAGATATATAAAAAAAATTAATGAAGACTACTATAGCGCTTCAAATAATATTAACCAACACGTTTGCAATTTAACTTGCTTAACAGGTGAATTTTAAGCAAAGACATTTGTAAGCAAAAATAAGATTAAAAACATGCAACATTGTCTTATATGAATCATCGTTTGGCATACATGATAATACACGCGGGAAAACAACAAACTGCTTTTGGTCTGGATGGATAACAAGGTGTTAGAAATGGCTGACGACGGACGCTTTGCGGTGCCCCGGAATCGATTTCGCACGACTCGTAAACCTACGGGAGCAGAGCAGGAATCACGCAGGGCGATGTGGCATCGCGACGCCACGTATCTGGCTGTCCTTCCACTGGCCACTGCGCTTAATCTCGCTCAATTTTCCGGAACTCAGGGGTAACGTACACTCTGGCCGGCATTACCGTGGGGATCTCCGGAACGCTGCGGGGGAGGTTTACGGCCTCGCCATGGCTCATATTACTCTGCTGTGGACCACTGTCTTTCGTAACATGGGATCTTGCGTTGAAAAGATAGTATGACATACAGACGGGAATGACTTTAAAATCTCATAAATCACTGGCCCTCAGTCAAAGTTAAGTTTTTATATATATATATATCTATATATCTGACATGTGTATTTTAAGACTAAACACCTTCATTAATGAGAAAGTTGAAGATCAAACGGTTGGGAATAAGTCCTGCATGCATGGGCTGGACTGTCTGGATACATTTGGGAAGCAGGTTGGGTATGTTGAGATCAGGCTGTCCAGTGTCCAGTGGAAGGAGTAACATTTACACCCAACTTGCTTCTGTAATATCAAAATGAAACACAATACCTATACAAGTCCGAAAGGATTATCTGTAAGTATTACATGAACTAATAAAACAGAATGCTAACAGCATTATTTTTAAACTGATCATTTAGGTTACTCTCCCAGAAAAAACGAAGTATGGTACTGACTAGGGTTCTATCTAAGCACAATGTAATATATAATTGTACATGTACAGATGATGTCCATATTGCAGTAGTGTGCCCCCCGCTCTGTCAGATAGGCCATCATAGCCTCAGCCTGCTTTTGCTCCTTCTCTGATTCCTGATGGAAAAAGCCAGCTACCCTTGGCAGGGCGACATCATGCTGCTCAAATATCCGAGCCTGATGGAAATGTAAGAATATAAGGGCATGGTCCATAATGCAGGGCTTGGCTGCACTCTGGCATTTTATAACGCTGTAATAAATTAGACACACCTTACTGCCCATTTCCCTTCAAAAGTAACTACCCCTATACACCGTCTGAATATCAACCAATTGCTGAAGGTTACGGTTTACTGCCCTAAATCAACGGCTATGTTATGGCTTTTCACAGCAAAGCCCGCGCCCCCAAAGGGCAACTAACGAACTTTTTCATTCTGCCCAAAACTATAAGACCTTACTGAAGAAAGCAAAGAACTTCAGGGGGAAAAAAAATCACTGAATAAGGAATACTATCCTGGATGTAAGATTTACCGATCATTAAGTGGTAAACTATACTATGGTTCTTCTTCTTGAAATATTTTTTTTCTTATATATAAGAATATGTAAACAAATTCTGGCTGATTTAATAACTTAAGTAGTGATATTGAGAAATAAACGTGGTGTAGTTTAAACAAAGTCTGTTGTACAGAAGAAGTGCCTATTGCTTAGATGTATAGCCATCATTAAAGCACATGGTGCCGCTACCCTTACCAGCGCTTGAAGCCTGTAAGCAGCCTCCATAAGCAAGGTCGTTACGCCGCAGAGACTCTCCTCCACCACGGCTGGCAGGTTCTGCGTTACCCGGCTGCCACTAAGCGCTTTGTGGTTTTTGCAGATGGGGAGGCTAGTTTTCAGTCTTTTGCAGCGTGGTTCCGACATATTTACTTGTCACAGTGAAGCCTGCAAAAAAAGTAAAGAAACTTACAGTGTCAAACAGCGGAATCTGGTCTTTTAATGCTATGCAACTGATGACATTCGTATTTAGTTTTCACCTTACGGAATCAGTTGACTCCCAGCAGGTTGTTTGCCCCACCCAAAGAAGTTAAACTTCTGCAAGGGTAGCGGCACCGCAGGACGGCATCTAAATGCTTCCCGTGCAGCTCAAGTTCATCCGGCGCACATCCTGTGCGCTGCTGTCAGCGGAGAGAGGAGACGGGACATCCGAGCTATGGGGACGGCAAAGAAATAAAATAAAGTTTAACCGCTACCAGACGTGCACGGGATTTTTTCTCACCGTATTGCAAAACAGGCGCTCGTGTAATTTCTAACGTGATTTATAGCTGCAATCTAAATGACACAATGAGATTTTCCGCTTTCCTCACAGTCGTTATGTGTTTGTGTTTACACGGTAAATGTACCTATATTTACACACACCATGGGATATTTACAAATAATTGGTAAATTTTGGTGAAAATAAATCAGTAACGAAACGTCTGCAGCTAAACCACAAATACATTTTGTATGTGCTATATTATGGTGGACTGTTAGTCCAAAAAGCTTATTTCAACACAATATTAAAACTTCTATGTGTAAAATATATGTATTTCGATTATGCCTTTATAAAAGCTTTGTTATGTCAAGAGTGGCTAAAACACCACAACTTAGTTTTATGTGTCTTGATTTGTTTATTCATACATTTTGAATTTGTAAGGGGGATTTAATTCAAATAGTACAACCCAAGTCTATAAACGTCCTTGTCTGAAGTTTCTGCATTATACAATGACGCCAGTCTGAAGTTCAACTGCACCATTTGCATGTGCCACACGTAAACACAGGGGTGTCCTTGTTTTGGAATGTATTTCCCCGTTGCCACGTGGCCCTCCAAATCCGCAGCCCCCCTCGCCAACATCCCCCCAACTCATACCGACCAGCCAGAGGGGGTCTCATGTTACTGCGGGGAGACCACAGCCGCGTTCTCCCCGCAGATGACAGACACGGGGAACTGGGCGCTCCTGAGAGGACAGCTGACCCTCATATTAGAGCGAAGGACACCCAGCGGAGGTCAGAGCTGGGGTCAGAGTGGGGACCGGCGGCTTGACCTGCATACTGCTCCCACAGTCCCCTGGAGGACCCACCCTGGAAGGAGTAACATTTACACCCAACTTGCTTCTGTAATATCAAAATGAAACACAATACCTATACAAGTCCGAAAGGATTATCTGTAAGTATTACATGAACTAATAAAACAGAATGCTAACAGCATTATTTTTAAACTGATCATTTAGGTTACTCTCCCAGAAAAAACGAAGTATGGTACTGACTAGGGTTCTATCTAAGCACAATGTAATATATAATTGTACATGTACAGATTATAATTGTCAGAGTGTCTAAAATGCCACAGCTGGGTTAAGGGGGTGTCGTTCTGCATGAGGATCGAAGACTTGAATATTTTAATGACCATAATGACGTATCAGGATCATTTTTGTATAGTTTGTATGGATGTTCGATTAGATGCGGGTTCTCCTACTGTGTGTCTGTTAACATTCTTGAAGGTGGAACTTCACAAAAATCTGATAATTTTCTGTTATACCTCACATTTACGGCCACAGAAATCCCTAACAAATTTTGATTATTTCATTATTTATTTATTTTGAGCGGATTAATGTCGATGAGGCGGCAAGCTGTCTAGTCATACTGGATCATGGGAATCTGGATTGGAAGCTCAGAAGTGATAGGATGGACCTTCATACAGTATATAAATACCCTAGTACAAGATAAAGAAGCTGAATGGGGCTGATACAGATGCTAATGAAAAAGATGTACCAGCACACTGGCCATCCAGCAATGGGATGGAGCTGGGCTCCACTGGGAGGGAGGGAGGGAGACTCACCCTCACACCTGCCACAGGACACAGCACAGGCAGAGAAAATCCCTCCGCGGGTCTGACATAACAACAGAGGCATTGTGCTGCGACGTCACACATTACACACAGACCAGGGTTCAGGTCGTGACCCTGTGTGTGCAGACGATAGGGGATTGCGGGCTGGGTCACAGGATCCTAACGTTGCTGGCAGAATGGCGGCATGGGCGGGGAGGGGATTACTCTCTGCCTGGCCACACTCGACTGAGAAGTCCAAGATCCACTCTTACGCTATGTTTGCATGGGCTAAGCCCAGGTCTTACCCTCATGCCAAAAGCACCCCAGGTGACACCCTTTGGGCTGTTTGCACAGCCAGGATTGTGTAATTCAATGTCCGGGATAGTTAAGAGAGTAAAACATCACCCAGGGGAAGTTATTGAAACACTCCGAGGAGCTGCTGTTCCAGAGGACGAAAACTAGACCCTCATGGATGTAATATACACACAATATTCAGCGGTGAGAGAGAGAAAATTACGGAATCATCGCAAGGAAACATTCCGACATGGAGGGAACAATGCAGCCACGAAGATGAATGAAATTAAGTTGAATGTTAGCAGGATGTGTCAGTTCTGAAAGGGATCTGACAACAGGCACTTTGATATGTGAATTTTTGAAGCTAGTGGACAATGAGTAAAGTTCAAAATGAGCCAAAGAGTCAGGTTCTGAATTGTAGGTGCATCAGTCAGAAAAAAAATGCAAAAATGTTTCATTCATGAGGAACCGTCTGAAAAGATAGAAGTGATAGAAGCTCATAGTATGTGACGGATGGACAATTAACAGGATGGTTGACACACATCACAAAAATATAACCACAGTGAACTGGCCACTGAATCAGCACCGCTGTGACCTAATCGCAGCATAATACCGGAAATTATGTCAGGGCTGCCGTTCGGAAACCATTTGTATCCAACAGCAATATACAAAGACAAGTACCCTGGTACAAAGTTGTCAGCCATTTTACAATCATCATATCTGGAAAATAGCCAAAATAATGACTGTAAGGTCTACTTATTGATGTAAGACCTGGAAGAAGACAGCAGAATGAATTGTCTGTTTTACATTTTGCCAAAGATCAACACAAAGATAATTTCTCATTAAGGACAATGTTTGGTTATTTGCAAAAAATGACTCTCCCAAGTCATCGTCACTTAAATATTATTAAAAAATTATATTTTTTCGTTTTTAAAAAAAAAAAAAAAAAGTTACTAATTCTCTGAAAATGGAAAGATTTGAAAGAAGCGTTATCTGAAATTAACCCTCTTGCATTATTTAGGCTGAAGACATAAACCAGAAATGAAATGTAGTCTTATGTGTTTGTATACTGTCACTAAATACAAGTAGCATTAACCTGTTTATTTTCTCTCTTGACAGCTTATATGCTAAATATATTTTCTGGGCAGTTAGGAAAAGGTTCATGTTTGTGTGTGTGTGTGTGTGGGGGGGGGGGGGTGGGTAGAGCTGCAGTGTTGCCAGATTATGAAAGGT
>JAODJX010000020.1:5140946-5152575 GCA_026776945.1 Isichthys henryi
ACTTAATTATTGTTATCCGATAAATTTACTACTACTTACCAACAGAACTTCTGCCTGAACCAAGTATGAGCTAAAAACAAAGCGAACTCACGGCACCCCCTGAATTCGGTGCCCCACCCCCGGAGGGTGAAGTTCGCAGTTCTCGGACTCCTTCACGGGCAGGAAGTTCTCTATTTTATTGTCCTAGATCAGTTTTTCCCAATCCGGTCCTCGGAGGCCCCTCAGACAGTCCACATTTTTGCTTCCTCCCAGCTCCTGAGCAAAAATGTAGACTGTCTTGCAGGGAGCTGGGAGGCAGCAAACACACGGACCATTTGAGGGTCCCCGAGGACCAGGTGAGGACCAGGTGAGGACCAGGTAGATGACCAGGTAGATGACCAAGCATGACTGTCATCTTTTAAAACCAGTTTAAGAAGTGCCTCATGATATCGGTATGGCGGCAAACACTATCGACGCGGTTCTGGGACCCAGTTCAGATCTCCAGGTTTAAGAAGGAAACTTCATACACCATAGTAATTAATTTTTTCTAAAATATATATGAAATTCATAGTCTCCACTATCTGCATTTTGTAGGAATGACAATTGGGTGAACTATAATTAGGAAGCTTATTAAACTAGCATGTTCAAAACTGTATTTTTAAGTACTTACATTAATATTAATATAGGATTTGTGTCACATTCTCAGAATATTGCACTTGTGCTGTTGAGCTGTTGATCTTGCTCTCCTCAGAACCTGTCATTGACCTTGCTGTGAGCAGTTACCTGTCACCCTCTGCACCATATTTCTCACTGCTCCTGGGAGTCACCATAGCACAGACAGGGACAGGCAGCCATGTTTGCTCCTCACGCTGTACAGGCAGCTCTTGGCGCCGCTATTAGCTGGTCACATGATCTCTGTCGCTATAGCAGGTCAAGGTGCTCTGCTATTGCGATTTTTAAACAAAGTACCTCTGCAGGAAAAAAATCTTGCTCAATAAATACATTTTAGACGTAATAAACAGAAATGAGGGAGATGGGAATGGGGGGGGGCCGGGGCAGAGGGGGGCTACTACTGTGTATGTAAGAAAAACAGGGTTTCATATTTAATTTAGACTGATGGACTTCTTCCACTTAAGTGACTATTATTTTACAAACACATTTATAACTGCAGTTAAACATTATGAACAACACCTTTGTGACTAAAAATAAACTACATTTTTTATACTGATAATTTACTGCGGTTTAGCAATCAGTTCTCTCTTAGACAAATTAATCAAGGCAGGAATTTCACTCCATGACTGGACGTTTACTGGATTCTCCCATAGGTCCCAGCTGGGATGATGATGGAATGTGCTGGTAAAACATCTTTTAAGGCTTGCTTAAGTCATACCATTTCAAAGTCATACCATTCCTAAGTCATACCATTCGGCACTTAGTGGACAATTTTATCCCAATTTTTAGTAGAACAATTCAGCTTAAGAATCCACCTTTCCGATGTCCCATTTAAACATTATATTATATCAAATGGTTATTTTTCTTAACCATATAACGGCTCCGTCTTTATTAACTAGTGACTGCACACTTGGATTCAGCCAATTAAGATGTTACACAATACTGGTTAAAATCCCCTTTCTGGGATGTTAACCATGTTCCCACCCTTTCTGAGTGCAGACAGTTGGGTGTTGCCTAAGCCAGAGGTTATGTGGTCTCCCACCCTTTCTCCTAAAAATTCATTTACCACTGGAATGTTTAAAAAAATGACTTTTCCAACAACGAGAAAAGTTGAATTTTAGCTGGAGAAATGAAAACGCTTTGTAGTAGGTGCCACATTTTTGTTACAGGATTTAATGTGTAGGCATATACGGATCTTTTTGCTGGAACACGAATGACATTATCTAATAATAATAATAATAATAATACACTTACTTTGTTAACAGGTATAGACCCCAAACATACCTATAAAATCTTGGCCCTCTGAAAAACATATTACCTTGCCCCCCCCCCCATCCTTTTTTATGTATGACTTCACGTATTCAAGGACCCCTGTCAAGTACTGGGCCCCCTGCATCTGCCAGGGTCTCCATGCCCTCCGAAGTCCCTGATAAATCCACTGGGCCCTTCGTGACCCCAAGGTTTCCTCTTCTGTGTGTCATAGACAAAAGTGTCTGTTAAATAACCTAAATGGAAATATAATATAGTGTTGATGCAGCTTCAAAGAACAGAAAACTGGGAATGGACTGGGATTGGCCAGATTCCGTCCCGTAGGACATTAGCCATTGACAGGATTTGCATGTTACATCTTTGTAACTGACTCACACCCAGCTCCGCCGCAGATGCATAAGATCATAACTCTGTGTACAGTGGATGCTTTTTGTCCCTTTAAAAGGATGCCTGGATTGAGCACAGTCAGTTCAGAGCGCCAAGAGAGTAGAATTCACAGAATCTCTAATGATTGATATGTGAAAAAAGTGTCACCGTTGAATTAGTTTCTAATTACATTGGTTACCATTTCTAAAAAATAATGGTTAAGGGCAATTATGTCATAGGTATTAGTAATTTGGCAAAGACAGAGTCTACATCAGCATATTTACATTAAACTGAATGTGTTTTAAAATGTCTGTTAGGGTCAGTTGTAGTCATTGAATATTGAAGCGTAAAATTTTACTGATGATCAATTTACTTGTATCAGAGTTTAACTATTATTTTTAACAACGAGACACAAAGCAATGCAATCTTTAGTGTGGAGGCTGGAATGCAGGGGAGTCTATATCAGTCATTATAACTCACAGTGATCGCAGTATGGTTCACCTCACAATAAATGGCTCTGTTAGGTTGCCAAATCCAGGATGCTTCAGCCCAGGGAAGCACAGCCTCTATCGTGCTTAAACTGCTTCGTAGGTTAATGATCCCCTTTACCTCTAGTCTCAACAATTGCGCCCCCCNNNATCCCCCCCCCCCACAGTATAAGAACTAAGAAGCCCAGGCCATTTCCCAGCCTTTTTGCTAATTAACCACCCAGTTCTCTCCATAACATCAATCTGAGTAATTTCTGCTGACAACAAAAACACAGAGATTTTCCCAGCTGTCGGCAGCATCATTGCTTTGGGCCCAAACACTCCGGTTTAAGGGATTCTCACCTGGAAGCCGATGAAAACACCATTTAAAACGTGAGGCGGCCGTACACAGCCACTCCGTTCTTAAGCCAAACTCTTTTAACACTTGGCAGAGAAGTGGCAGAGGAAAGTTACCTTCAGAGATAGAGAACATACTATAAATAGGCCCCAAGGGTACATTCTGGAGTGATAAAGACCAAACCCTTATTAGCAGGGGACCTGAAAGAAACGCGGAAAGTGAACGTGTGAGCTATTGGCTGCAGATTCTGTCAGAGAGGGCGGTGGTGCTGAAATCCAATCATTACCAAGCATTTCATCAACCCCACTGAGTCCAGAAATGTTTTAGAAATAGAATATCTCAGTAGTCGACTGTTAGCTACCCATGATCGGTCTCTGGACTTAGACTTCCCTTCATTATTTCTATCCACCTTTGATGGCTAGAGAAACCACAACCTCTTGTCTCTCTTTCTCTCTGACCTCTCCCCTCATGTGACCCTGAATGCTAATGAGCTAATCCCGGCGTAAAGCACAATCGTCCACAATGATTTACGGAATAACGCCGACAAATAACTTTGTTGACTATTCCAGAGTTATGAGGAATAAACGCAAAGGAAGTTTGTTCTTTAAGTGCTACCAATTTCTGAAAAGTCGGGACAAACATAAAATGATAATATACTACGACTAATATTTAACTCAAGTAAATCGAGCTTATGAGGAACGCAGAACCTGGAAGGAAATCTATACCAGTCCATACCAGTTCATGGTTATTTTGAAGCCTTGTATTTCCAGTTGGCTCACGCGAAGAAATGCGAGTCAACCTGGCGTCAGGTTACCCGGGGATCAGGTGATCTTGCGCACCAAGTCGTTTGATTAATGGCCATAGACTAAAATAACAAGAGCAGCTATTTCCACATAAGACAGATATCAGCAGTGGTGGAAGTGGCGAAGGGTGAGTTCAGGGATGCACGGAGGGGTCAGACTGTCCGTCACACTGCAGACAGGGATGAAGACTGACAATCCCCATAACCTGCAAGTAAATAGTTGAGCATTGTCACGGCCGACTAGATGATGCTTGTGCAGAACAGACTGAAAACGAATCGCAATTTTCATTAAGATGGTTGAGCCAGGGGACTTAGAGGTGATGGATGCATTTGTGAGGTATTGCGAGAAAGTTTTCAAAACGTATCAAATTCTAAGAAAGGAAGGTTCATACTTCAAAATCTGCACATCTGAGATGGCCCCGTCAAACTAAAAGCGGAACACTGTGCAAGGTTAGTCCATCCCAGGAGCAAATGGGGTTACGGGTCTCAGTCAAGGGTCCAATGGTGACATCACTCTGCCACAGGACAGAATCGGGGGCCACACATCTTAACATGCTGACCCACGCAATATCCATTAAACTTTCTCCAGCACTTAGCAGATTAAATTTATCTAATGCTAATGCTAACTAGTTAGTGAATGTTCACATCCACCCACACAGATGGAGCATCAACGGTTCATCTCACCCCGACTGAAAACAGCTGTTGCTTCCAAAACAGATTAACAGGTCAGAAAGACAAATATCTGATGGCCGCGGTTACCTTCCAGAGACCTTCCAGGCTGGCATGTGTGACGAAGGGTCCCCCTCAGCGCGATGATAGATGTTTTTTTTTTGTGAGGTGGGCACACAAGTCGTGTGTCATGAGCACAGTAACAGATACACGGAGCAGGTCCTACTCACTGTTTACTCAACTGCTGTGCCTGAACCCAATGCCACTGGGTGGTTTTCTGCCTGATCCATGTTAATGCTGACAAATGACTGCAGCCATTGTGAAGTGTAGATGCTTAGAGCACCAGACATGAGATTCAAGGAGCTCCTCATGTCAGCTGCTCTAGAGAAAAGCTGTATTAATGTACGTATAAAAATATATAATAATTTCATTATTAGGTATAAGCTACTGATGGAAATATTATACAAACACCCCATATGTCACTGCAATACACACTTGCATAGAAATATATCTTCTGTAAAGGACTCATGTCTGTATATTTCTTGAACTATACTCCTGAAATTATACATGTTTGCTGAAAAAATTGTTTAAATGTATTTTTGTTTTTTTCCCATTATATTTCAGTTTTCTGGCTTCAGAATATCTTTTTGCCTGATCTGCATGGTGTGGTCTACAGGATAATGGCGAGTGTTAAGAGAAAGAACTGTATCAGATGGAAAAAAAGACACCCAAGGATAGCCCTACCTCAGGAGACAAACCACGCAGGTGACATTTGATCAATAATCAATTGTTCTGCCATCCATTGTTCTGGAACCGCTTGCACTATTCAGGGTCACAGGGGGTCCAGAGCCTATCCTAGAGGCTCCAGACGAAAGGCACGGTCACATTCACACCTACAGGCAGTTCAACAACTCTGATTTACCTCAGCGTGGTGCATTGACTTCACTTATCGAAAAATCGAACACACAGCTAAGAAGCACATTAAGCTAACGAGTGTTGCCATCTAAAAGAGCCCAACTGACTAACTCAGTAACATTTTACTTGAGGGAGCAGAAATAATGTAGTGACACAGTATTACTTAATGTTGTAGAGGTTGTTTTTTTTCCATCAGAATTCTAAGGGCAGGTGTGCTGTAATTTTGCTGCATTATCACAAAGGAATTTTCTCCATTTTGTTTTGCCGTCAGGCGGAAGGAGTTTTTACGAAATAAATGCTGTTTCTGGCAAAAGAAACCATCTCCTGGTTCTTTCTGCTCTCGCCCCAATGTATTAATTAGTCAGAAACTAACAGTTAATTATGTACTGATCGCATGTTCGTTCATCATTAATCAATCTTAACGGTTCCTGTATGTCATGCAGTTACTACTGCATTTTTGTTCATGATTCGTATTTGAGTAGTAAATTAGTCACTAAGCTACTTGTGCTGCCTCAAGTAAAGCGTTACCCAAACTTACATTTTATGGTGGCAAACGTAGCACATAGTCAAGTACAAACTCCTTGCCAGTGCAGGTCAACTCTTTAAAAAGTGAAATCCAGACATCAGTGAATTCACTTCCCAATTGTGGCAATAAATGTAAAGGCTCTGGCATCCATGCTTAGCTAGTATCCAGTTCTCTGGTACATGCAGTTAGCTTTCAAATGTCTCACAATTACTGGAAAATGGCTGTATGCAACAAGGCTTCGAGGCATCACCACAGTGACGTCGTCAGCTAACCAGCGCTAAAAAAGTTCAGCCCCTATGACCTAATTGCTGCTCTTTCATGACAGGCTGTGGGGTTTTTTTTACATTAACGACACCTCCACATAAATTAGGGTTAGGTTAGGTCTCTGTGCCTGGAAGGTCATGGGTTCAAATCCCATGGCAGACAGAGTAACCATTAATGCCATTGGATCCTTGAGCAAGGCCCTTAACCCTCACTGCTCCAGGGTCGCTGGAAGCTGGATGACCATGCTCCCTGACCCAAAGCTTTCCTCACTTATATGTCACTTTGAACAAAAAACTTCCAATATATGTGATGCTAATACTGCAACTCGAGAGCAAAAAGACATAATGATTTTGCTTTAGGTTTACTTGTGTAATTCTTCCAGACCCTCATAAGGCCAGTTTTCCTAAATAACCACACTGCTTAGCAACTACTGTGGCTGAACTGAAAAATACTTATCATCTTTGAAATCTATGATTGACGTATTCAGAGTTTATTGCAGAAACATTATCTCAGGGGATTTTTATCCAGGTAGGAGAGGGCCAAGGATTCTGCTACAGCAGTGGAAGCTTGTGTAGTAATTCAATCTCTGATTGAGACTGCGTCTTAGTGAGCTTTGCTTTGTTTCGACTCAGCAAAGGTCATTTAATGTCATGAATTTATGGGACTGCAGTTGACAGAGACTTGCATGCGGACACATTCCTGGAGATATCCTCCGAGTATTCAGCTGCTGCCACATCACACAAGAAACGTTTAAAGTGTTTTAATAGGCTGGTCAAAATGAAGAATGCTATCGTAAGTAGACCTGAAATATTCAGTCACGTATTTCTAGTTGTGACATGAAGGGAGAAAATAGATGAGTAGTTTTAGTGAACATTAATGACTGTAGGAGTTAGGGTTAGACATGCAGAAGCTTCTGACTTGGCTTGCGGCATTCATGTATTTACAGAACCCTGCGGTTCCATCGTGGTTAAAATCTGTTCTTCGTGATTTGATGAGCTGTGTCTTTCCTGAGATGCCTCTTTGGGTGATTAGTGTTAAGTTCCTGTGTTTAACTGCGAGCCCCTAATGGAGGGGCCATTTCACCCCAGCCTGCGGATGGCGAAGAAGGCCCAAATGGGGTGGGCGCGAGGGCGAGTCATGTTTTCGGCTCACATCCCGTTTGCATTGACAGACCCTTTCACAGGCCTCTCAAGCAGAGCCTTTTCGTCCGGGGCTGGGCTTAATTAACGGTGCTGAAAATGGACTAATAGCTTGTCTGCGAGAGAGGTAGCTAACAGCAAACTGACTTTTGGTTTGTTTTGTTGGGAAACCGAGAACTGTGCTACTGTAAACTGTGCACCATAAATTGCATTTCAGGCCAGAACTAGTACTAAGTTCATCAGGGAATTTCAACAAGCAGTAATTGTATTTGGGACATCCAATCAAACGCTTCCAGTCGCAGTCTTCACTGAATTCCATACAAGAATTATGGTGTACATATGAAATTTAATATATTGAAATATCTGCGGCAAAATCAGAACTAAACTACAGAATATTACTCCATTCCAATATATCTGTGACATGAATTAAAGTAATTTGTGGAAGTGTAACTATCCTTGACCTCCACCTCCCAAAATAAAATGTTATTTTGGAAATTATTTTACACCAAAACAGTTCCAGTATAATACACATCATCTTATCAAAAAATTGATGATGATCCCTCAGATTTTTTGCTTAGTTGGATGAAATTTTCTGCTAGACTTCAGAATGAAATAAAACACAACACTGAAGACTGAGATACACACGATGGTGTATTGCCGATTTAGGAATGACTAACTTTGTAAAGCAATATGAAGCTATGAATTTAAAATTTCATAAAGTTCCTAAACGATCTATGGTCCTAAGGCATGTGTGAACGGTTACCTCTTACTTACGACAGTGTTTGCTTTATTGTAGATAAACTCTTACATGGAGTGTTTCTGATATGATCTAGTTATTTTCTTGAAATGTTTTTATTTCCTTTTCTCGAAAAGCAGGATCTTGAAAACAGATTAATGAGCCTCCTGTCCACACTTGAGAACAGATCACAGTTTCGCCCGGCCAGGGTTCGAAAGGTTAAGCTGATCTTAACTGGTCAAACAAAGAGACTCGCTCCCGAACCAGGCCCTACGTGTAATTAGGTAGGTCAGGTCACTTCCTGAAAAGGTGTTGGAGGACAAATGTCATGCCCTCTCTCACCGATGTCACACGGACAATCACTTTTCCAAATTTCCAGATCGTCAGCCGTCCTGCATCTCTTCTCCAGGTTAGGGTTGTTGTTGTCGTTAGCGAGCCCGGCTTGGTAGGACTCAGACTTGGGGATGTTTTCCCACACTGGCCAGCATGAGTAAATTACACTGATCAGCCATTTTTACAACCCGTGAAAGAGGTATTGACAATATGGGCCCCGCTGATTCGTAAATGTTATTTATTGACCGAGTTAGAGGGGGCAGTAAATTGCAAATAACGCAGAAATTCAATGCAACTGAAATGGAGCAAAAGCCTGTCATTTAATAAGCATTCAGCTTATTACCAAGTATTAATATTAAGCTTTACCGTTTACAGGAATCTTTTCAACGGGATACGTAACCTACATGTTACATTATTTTTAGATCTTTAGCACACATCTCGAAGCTTTTGGTATTTTGTTAATATGGGCTTGAAAAAACAGATACGCGTTGCTGAGAATGTGCCACGTAAGCCCCGTTCCACCAAATGCAGGTCTAAGTGGAATACCTACTGGCCGTCCCTTCAAGCCCGTGGCGAGGAGATTTATGGCGTTTGTGAAGAGAGCAGTCTACGCCCAGCTGCCGCGGGAGTCACGGGAATCAGGGCCTGGCCGGGGTTCCCCCCATGCGGCCCCGGAACAATGCAGCTGTGGCGGACTGTGGGGCCTGCTCCACGGGGGAGTCCCAGGTTCGCAGACGGGGGCGGCAGGGTTCCCCCAGAGTGACCCACCCACCACCCGGTAATCGTGTCACCGTCATATGGTCACATCTGACGAGCAGTGGTACATACACTGCAGGTGAACACACATATTATACCCATCTATGGTAATGGCACAAAAAAATGGTAGCTGTATTTTTGAGCCAAAAAAAGGTCAGTATTTCCATACCAGTTGGATGTGAGCTTACACTGAATAGGGAAATACTGGGGAAATAATCATCACATGTACAGGTCGATTTGAGTCAAACATGCACCAGCTCAGTGGGTCTTGCTTGGAGAACCATGTCTTGTAGCATCAAAACAGCGAGAATTTCTCACATGATAGGAATGATTTAAAAATGACGGAAATCAGTTTTTTCTTCTCAGTGTTTTAATTCGCATTGTTTAAGCCCCAAAACCAAAACAAACACCTTTATTTGCAGGATATGGGTTATATATAGAAGGTCATTAAGAAGGAAATATAGAGGTCATTTCCTTTAAATTTATGTATATATGTTTTATAATGCTGGAGCTTGCATGCACTGACCTCCCATTTCCTTTCCCTCTGACCTGCTGTACCCGGGTATCTGGGTCACCATGAACACTCCCGAGTGGAAGCGATGTGAGAGGCACTGGCCATGCAGGGTGACCTAATGCGACCAAAAGTACTGTTACATGCGTCTCTTTCACTCCCGCATTCTGCGCCATGACCGTAAGCCCGGCTCCAGGCTGCGCTCCAGCCGACGTTCCCGGCCTTGCCATCAAAGGCCTCCACGCACCTGCTTCACACTCCACGAGGTCGCCGGGCTCCTTGCTGTTCCGCCAAAGAATCTGATGACAGGATGAGCGGGGTACTCCTCGCTTACCTTGTCTACACTCCCCCACCCAGGCAACCTGCCTAAGCTGGGGTCACCCTGAGACACACATCCCAAAACCCAGCCATGTGCCAAAAGGATATAATGGCAGTGGTTGTTTACAACAATAGCTGCTCGCTCTTCACTCAGTGCCACCTCCCAATAAAGGACACCTGTCACTGAATGAGTTCTCTCCAGACACGGCTGCAAATGAGTTCATCACTGTGGTCCTCTTCCCCGTGAATCGCACCTGTTATACACGGCTGTACATTGATACCTGGTCTCTTAGGATGAGAACGCGATTTTTTTCATCAATTTTACACAACATTTTTATCGTAGGGAGGAGAAGAACTCCTCCACAGGCTTTGAGTTTGACCACGTGTGAAATCTGGAAATCTGAAATTAAATAAGATAAAAAAAATGTCTCAGTATGTGATTATTTAGATTTAATTACATTTATTATGAAAAAAGTGATTTGATAGAACTGCGAAACCTTATTTAGTACAATATGATAATCAAAACTGTGATTAACAAAATAATTCAATAATTCAAAATCTGACTCACACTTACACAAATTAATGAGAGGTTTCAAAGTAGACTTTACGTATGACTTATGTTTTTACTAGGGACTGTGATGCACAGTTATTTGCTCTGTCTGAAAGGTCCACAGATGGCCGGGGGTGGGGGGGGGTTTACACCTTTAAAGCTTGAGCTTAGCAGTATATTCACTGGATGTGGGGGCACGCTGGTGTAAATGGACAAGGCTGTCCTACCTTGACGCCACGGAACAGGAATGGTGTTTACTATCCAAAGCAACAGGTCTAGCAATTCAATGTCATCTAACTTTGCTGAGCCTTACCCGGGCAGCCCCGCCCCCGGACCCTCCCTTCGGCTCAGCTCTTTTCGCCATTGGCTGCCCATGTCGTCACGGAGACAACAGCTGTCTCTGGGATGAAGAAGCTACTTTCAGGGTGCCAGCCAGTCTGCCAGCCTGCAACCAGAGAAACCCAGAGTCCCTCTTGGGCTTCGTAACACAGACAGAGTTGCTCCTGCCTCACGGAGGGTGGAGAGAGCTCCCCCTACAGGCGCAGAGGACAGGCGCCATTGTTTCTCTTCTGCCGTATCCAACATGCTGATCTGACTCAAACAGGTTTCTGGTGCTTAAAAAAAGAATCCCAGACTCTACCATCAGAATTATATTTGGCTGTAACGCCAACAGCATCAATACATTGTCATTAAATAATGTCTCATCCCTGTACAGGTGGAGGAGCCCAAGCTGCACCTGCTCTGCATTCAGCTATGTCTGGAGTCTTTTCATTCTGTCAAAGATAGTAGATGAGGAACCCCTGCCCCCCGCCCCGATTGCATTGGAAATGGATTGTCTGCTAACTGGACAGCAAGACTGATCCTCCCTTTTTTTGGATGGTTGCCGTAGTAAGGTACTGGCAAAACGACCTTTAACCCGCAGAGGCGGGGGGGGGGGGGGGGGGGGGGGGGGGGGGGGGGGGCGGGGGGGGGGGGGCGGGGGGGGCGCGGGGGGGGGCG
>JAODJX010000020.1:5161160-5173002 GCA_026776945.1 Isichthys henryi
AATTATTTTGGGTGGGTTTTCCACCGCCCCCCCCCCCCCATCCCCCTGTTCCTATGCCCCTAGTAAACTAGTATGTCTTTTTTGGGGCAAATGTGTTTTCAGGACAAGTAATATAAACAAGGATATTAAATGTAAAATAAAGTTAATTCTAGGATACCTGGGCATTAGCTTTACCGACACATTGATACATGTAGAAATCCATCCCATCCTATATACGGTAACATGGCCTCACTTCATTCCAGCTGAGGGGGAGGTTAAGGTTGTTAAAGGTGCCAAGCTCCCCAAATGACAAATGGTCCCTAAAGTGACGTGCCACACAGCCAGCTACTGTTTGCCGTTGAGTCCTGACACCCTCCCGTCACGCAGCACGGGGCCCTAAATGCAATGACACGGGGGCCGTGGCTGTGACGCGCGGTTAATGACGCACGACGACAGCAGCCGGGATGCCACTCTGAACCCAACGCCGCTATACTGAGGTCATACGCGCTTTTACAGCGAAATACGAGAGGAGAATCCAACCCGCCGAGACGCCCGAGGGCCAGTCGCTCACTGCTGGCCCCTAAACAATCTGTCCCCTTGAATCCCTTCAGTCTTTTCCTCATCAAAGGCATTAAGAACAAATTGTTCTCCCGCTATTTACTGGGAGGCAAGGCTGTGCGAGTCGTCGTCTGTTCAACAGTCACATGACGGTTGAGGCGACCTCTAGCGCCAATGGCAGAAAGGATCCAGCATGGTGCTGAGGTGATGCGCGAGAGTGACGCCACTCTGTGATTATTCCATCGTGCTCCATCCTCTTCCTCCTCAAGCACCTTTTAATGACCCAAACATGACTCATTAGCCGTGCCATTAAGGCTGAGCTGCAAGGTATTCGCACTTGGGTTCAAAAGGGGATTGTAAGGGCAGAACCCAAGGGCATAACTTTGGTTTGAACATTGGGAGGTTTAGAGGGAGACATGATCATTGGGGGGAGGGGTTTATTAGCCGGTTTTGATTATTGGCCACCCCGTAATTTATGCCCATGGCAGAACCTCAAGACACATGCTGCATTAACTGCTACAGCTTGGTGGCAAGTACGTGGGGGGGGGGGGGGTTGAATACACACATTCTATTGGTTCGGTCATTGATGGTCCTCAAGTCTTGCATCTAGGACAATTGTTATTATAACTACATGTTAAACAGGGTGCCGCTCTCAGTCTCACACACTGCTGAATTTGCTCCTTTCACCCGGGACCAAGAATGAGAAGCCAGCAATACAGGACTGTTTGGGTTTCTCCAGATGTCTGCGTCCTGTATAGGTGGTCTTGGGTATAATTGATATCTAGAGTCCAGCACGGGAACCTTAAGCTCCCCCCTTGGTTCTCCAGTTTCACGTCTCAACAAAAGCAGAAGTTCTCCCTGCCAGCCAGCAGAAAGCGTAGGACACTGTCCGCACATCAAAGCGTCCTAGCAACTGGGAAGATCTCCATTCTCATTACGTCGGGTTATTAGCATCCGAATATGGGCCGATTCGAGGAATCGCGATTCCTCTTTTAAGTTTTCCGCAAAAGGCATTTATTTTGGCACCGTGGAACAAGAATGCGAATAAGGCAACTGCCAAACGATGACTTTAATATTGAAAGTGATCCCCAAAAGGCATTAAGATGGAGCATAGCTTGGGAATTGAAAGATTAGTGAAAGGATGTGGCCGTAATGACTAAAGTCTGATAAGCTCCACCATCTGGAGCCAGCGATTGTTTGACATTTATAGCTGATGGTCACCACTGCATTTGCGGCTTTATTACTTGGTATTAACAGACCGCGAGTAAAGACGGGTCTGTTTTGCTTTCATTCGGCCGCTTCGTTAAGATTCCACTATCAGATTTGTCGGGAGATTTCTTTGTTTAATTATTTGTTCCCGCAGGTGTAAATGTGGGGAGGGTATTATAGTGCAGCTAGGAGAGGCTTCTTGAAATCCACATCTCAGCACTGTGAGCGCTGAGCAACGTTCCAAGTAACTTTCACCATTTACTTTATACACTTTGACACTGTACAGTTGTACAGTTATTCAGAAGTATGAATGCTGATTGTCAATCTGGTGTCTGCTCGCATCTGTACAAATATGGAAATTAATCTCCAACACAGTTTCGGCCCAGAAAATAGGTCTAACCAGAGAACCAAATCTTTAAGTGAGATTATATTATGTATTGGTTTGCTGTTTTTAATTAAGGTGTGTATTATATACCTTTACACTCAGCAGCCACTTTATTCTGTATGCCAAGCTAGTACTGGGTAGGACCCACATTTGCTTCAAAGGTAGACGTGTTCATTTAGTAGGATTAGCCAGTTCATGGAGCCTTCGGGGTTAATGACAATAATATCATTTCAGCCAACACAGGATTTGAACAAGCAACCTCCTAGTCATGGGTGCATGGGTTCTAACCCACCCCTGCTGAATCTCCTCTGACCTCTCTTATTAACACGGTGTTTTTGGCCACAGATCTGCTGATTACTGGATGTTTCTGTTTAATGCCTCATTCTCTGTAAACCGCAAACGCTGTAGTGTGTGAAAATTCCATGGAAGGCGGCGGTTTCTGGAACCATCACGTCTGACATCAACAGTCGCAGCACCTTCAAAATCACTTAGATCACATATCTTAGCAAAACCACAAGTGAACCTCTTCACTCTCTCTGTCTGCTCCTTGTATTCTGCTGCAGGTACAACTCTCCGGAGGACCAGGCTTTAAGAAGCAGGTGTTTGTCAGCTTTGTGACATCACCTGCAGTTCCCCTTTGGCCCAAATCATTTGATGTATGACTTTGCCGTGCTATTCCTGTCCCGCCCGTCACCAAGCACCCCACTGCACAGAGATCTGTGCTCAGATAGCTATGTGACCTTTCCCGCTCAGCATCTTGTGCAGATCCGATGGCAGGGGATGGACATTTAACGAATTCCCGATTTGAGTCAAGCACGTACGATAGACGGCAGGGAGGGGAACTGGAGAAAATCCCATTGTGTGGGACAAACTGACTACAATAATCATCTCCTGTAACATACTCAAGGCTATTAGGGAATAATTATCTGGGATTGTGACTTCTTGTTAATGGAATTAGCTATGCTGTTTTATTTGTTTGTTTACAGTTTGTTTTCAAATTCTGTCATATTAGCTTTTTAAAACAGTGAAAATTATATATATATAGACACACACACACACACACATACAAAATGCTAAGTTACACTGGCAGTTTAATTCAGAACCTTATTTTTGTATTCGGGCTCGAAATACATTGACAGACTTTAGTCGTACCGATGACAGAAGAGGGATCCTTTCATCTTCCACTCTACTAATAACTTTTTCTACTAATTAGCTTATCCTGCATACAGCCATCAGTTTTTTGCCAATTGTCTGTCTTTGATATTTTATACTTGTTTAAGAAAGTTCTGATGAACCTTGTGCATGGATGTGAGAGGCAGAATGACGACTGAGCTGTCTACATCCTTCCTACGACATCACTGTACCTACCATTAAAAGACCATCATTCTTATATTTCATATAATGCAACAGAATTCAAAAGCAAAACATTGTGCTAACTCAGAATTTTCCATTTCACATTCAGATAGAGGAGTTTTTTGTTATTTTCATGTGTGTAACTGCAGACTGCATGCAAGGTCATTGAAGAATATACATGTTGGTATGTGTTGGCATGAACTGTCAGATGCTGATGCCAGAGATTGGATGCCTGTACTGTGTATTTATGTTTGTGTTCCTGGGTTCGGGCTGGAAGGTCAGGAGCCAGTTCCTCAGGTGAGAACGTGCCTTGTCTACTTTTTACAGGAAGACATTTTCCCGAGTATGGTATTCATAGTATACAGACGGACTATCATTTTTTCAATTAATATTTCATGCAACAAGGATGACTGGTAATGTTAGCTATTTTTAGTAGACAAAAAATGTGGATTTGTGCATTTTATTTTTCAGTGGTAGTGGGGTACAAAAAACGGCTTGACTTTGGCTAGTTCTCTAATACAAACTAAATTTAAAGAGCTGCATGAAATCATGTGACCTTACCTGAGACCATTTAGGGTAATACTGAGGTAACCAGAAGCAGTAAAATGCATTGTTTACAATCCATTTAAAATTTTGGTTGTGAGTTTTCACCTGACTGGGACTCGTCTGAGTATTTGCTTGAGAAACTAATCCAGTTCCATAACAGGTACAAAAACAATGTTCATCTCAGACGACTGAATCAGCAGATTATTACTGTATTATCTTTTTTACATAAAAACAGATTTGCTGTGGAAGCTGTTAAATGGAGCTGACCTAAGATAGACACATTGGGAAGTTGATGCTTTTCAACACAACTGCAACAACCAGAGCAGACTTTCTGACTGGAATCTGAAATGACACTGATGTTTTTGTAATTAAAGTACCTTAAATTACTGTTAGTTCTAATCTACACTGTAACCCACTGTGGTCCATTGATGCTGTTGAACAGAATCCAGTGAGAATTTTTTGCCAATGGCCACTAGATGGTGACCGATGTTGTATCACTCAAACATAGGTTTACGCCGTCTGCTCTATAACACGAGATCACGAGATGCCACTATCGCAAGTATTGATCTAGTAATCTTTTATTTATGTATATAACGGGCGAGAGGCAGGAACCAACCCCGCACTGCGCCCGATGCACAGTCATTCACATTTACGGTCAATTTTTTTGGATTGTGGGCAGAAAACCCATACACACGGGGGTGGGGGGCACATGCAACCCCCCACACATACGAACAGATAGTGCGTGGCCACAGCGCTCCCCATGCTGCCTTTAAAAATGGGCTTTCACAATGTGCAATAATATTATTGACATTGCATGTTGTACATATGTAGTTGTCACATCGCAAGGACTGCAATAACGATCTGGGTTAGGACCATTAATAAATTGCACAAAAACATGTCAACTCTGTTGTTTGCAAAGTTTGCCGGAGCTGTTTTCGTGCGAGTTGCAGCTGCTCTCCAAATCATTCATAATCATTTTGAGAAGATATTGAGCAAAGGCAAGTGACATGTGTCTGATGGCACAATTTGTGGCAACACCATCGATTTAACTGCCAGATTATATAATTAATAAATAAAAACCAAATAAACTATTTGGATATCCTTTGTTTTGAGTGCAGTCTCAGTTTCTTTTTCGTTTAATAAATATCACAATATTCATCGCAGACATTTCAAATATCAGTATGTAAGATTATATGATTAGCCTTCGTTTTGGCAGTGGTTATCTTGAGATACAGGAATCGTGGAAAGTAAATTAAGCGAAATAATGTAAGTCAGATTGATGACAAAGATAGGCTAGGCTAATCTAGGAGGCTAAAGAGCACATAGCTTATAGATATCTATGGCTTACCTCGCATTATTGCGTAAGTCCGTCAAACCTGCATGTCTTCTTTTAAGATGTAACTACATTGCTGTCGTGCTATTTACGTTCCTATTGTAGTATGGATAGGTGAGTGTATTTTCATTTACTTTTAATGTAAAGCGCTCATGTACAACTGAGGCTTTCACTATCGTTTTATTTGAACCCTCATCCTTCTGTCATATTATACAAATCGAGAAGGCAAATTTTAACTGATGATTTAAAAAAAAAAAATATCATTCAACTTTAATCCGGTAATGGTGACAGCTCTACCTAAGGCTGACTGATAAAGTAAATGGTTGGTCATCACTCTAATGCTGATACAAAAATCCCTGAAACATGTTTACAGTTGGTAAAAAAAAATAAGTATTGCTTTTCCAGAAAGCAAGCTGCATTTAATGTCGAGCGAAATGTGAACTGTAGATTGACGCATGTACCTCTACCTCCCTCCGTAGGACAACCGTGGTAATTACAACCAATTTTACTAACAGAAAAACGTAGCAACTCCGGGAGTAATAATGAAAATTGAAGGAGAGTTTTCTTAGCAATAGGTTTCCTTATAAAATATCACTCAGAGATCACTAATAAGTCATGTGTTAACCATGTTGATTAGAGCAAAAATATTCTTTCAGCAAAAAATTTGAGAAAAAAAAATGTCCAAGTTGGTTTTCTTTGTCAGAACTATCTCCTGGTACACAGCCAGTAGAGGGGCTGCATAAGGACAAGCCCTGAAAAATGGGCTTACCGATGTGAACCCCAGTGTCCTTCTATCCAAGCCCAAACCATCTGATGTTCTGAGCGTACACACGCACGGATTAGGCCAATGTAAGGCATGGTTCCCGCAAAGCTCGGTATGCAGGCCCTGCTAAAAATGTCGGCCGATACTTTTGTCTTGCAGTATTATTTCCTGATCTTCACTGTGAGGAATCTTGTGCCGTTTTTTCTGTTCTGTTATGCCCAGTGTTAAATCCTTATCTTGGCCCTGTGTTTGGATGATGCAATTGTTCACGGTAATCGGTCTTCCCACATGGGACTGTTATCATGACGACTGCTCTGATTCCAGGGAATCCCGCCACATAGTATCACGTAAAAATGGACCATCGGCTCGCCCTCAGAAAAACATATAACTCTGTCCTTAATAAATAGTATTAATAACAAGAGTGTCATTTTCGAAACCAAAAAATTAAGCTAAATAACTTCAATCCCATTACAATCCTTTGCTTGGTGAAATAATTAAAAATTAAATTATGGCTACGAAAGTAAATACGAGTTTATAGGAAGTGACTAATCTAATGATCATCGTCAGTGATTACTGAATTCAGTGATGACTGAGATGTGTTGGAAAGGTTGGTTGGGGATAAAACCTGACAGTTACGGTCACAACAAACTGACCTGTTTGGAAAACTTGGCTGTTTCAGTGTTTACACAGAGGGCTGACCAGTAAGGATATTCACAAATAGCTGGGCCTACTTTTCCGTTTGTGTCCAGTATTAGGTTACATTTCACCCTATAGCTAAATACCACCGCTAAGTTTACCTCTGCTGATGTTTCAGGCACTAAAGTTCAGCCCTAAACATAATTAGCTCTGGCGATTTCACTTTTTCTTAACCCCGTAATGAAGCAACCATATGTGCCTTTGAGACATTTCAAATGATTATTCACGATAAGCTTTTGCACCATAAATGCTAATATAGTGACATTTGCCTTCTGAAACAGACAAAGGAACCATTTTGTTCCTTTATTGTCGACAATCCGACATCAGCTTTCTAGCTATCAGTGCTAACTCTCTGCAGCTGTTGAGGAGCTACTTACTCCGGCACCAGACACCATTCTGTCATTTCACTCCACCCCTCTCTGGCCCTAATCCTTGACTACTGAGCTCCATTTTGTGCATTTTGGAGCTACACCAGACAAGAACCACAGTGGTCTAACCCAGTGTTTCCTATTCTGGTCCTTGGGGACGTTTTTGCTCCGTTCCAGCTCCGAATGTAGACGTAGACTGTCTGGCAGGGAGGAAAAATGTGGATTGTCTGGGAGGGAGCAAAAATGTACACTGTCTGGCAGGGAGGAAAAATGTAGATTGTCTGGGAGGGAGCAAAAATGTACATTGTCTGGCAGGGAAGAAAAATGTGGATTGTCTGGGAGGGAGCAAAAATGTACACTGTCTGGCAGGGAGGAAAAATGTGGATTGTCTGGGAGGGAGCAAAAATGTACACTGTCTGGCAGGGAGGAAAATGTGGATTGTCTGGCAGGGAGTAAAAATGTAGACCGTCTGGCAGGGAGCAAAAACATGGGCTGTCTGAGGGTCCCGGAGGACTGGGTTGGGAAACACTGCTCTTAAGCAGCCTCTCACACAGCAAGTGAGCATCAGACTCCTAGGCATATATATGTCCTCTATCATGAACATCTACTGAACATTCAAGTTTTCTTGCTAGTATGGCTATTTAGCTAATACTGATTAAATTGCAGGAATTCCACCAAACCAATCTGCACGTCAGTCTTGCGTTTCCTCCTGTGGCTCCTCATGAACAAGGTCCTACTCTCTCTCCCATTAAGAAGAAGCAATATACTCAAATCTGGGGCTGCTTATCCGTCACACTTCAAAAGTAGCATTGAGCCGCATAGAAATGCTTGTCTGCTGGATAGTCCCAGTCATGGGTAATCAAAAGGCCAACAGATGCGTCATTGCAGGAGGGCCAGTACCCAACAGGTTTCGCTCCAGAACCAACACTCAGCATGGAAGTAAGGCCACTCAATCTAGGCAATACCTTGTATCTCCTGTATTACAGCCCAGACTCCTTGTCTACCTTCCCAAAGACAGCATCCATCATCAAGGTCTGATCCTTCTGAGTCCTTCTTATTCATCCAAATGGTACTGGAACAGACCTCTTCCTTTTACTCAGGGTACTTCCAGGTTGCCCTACCCTTAAAATGATGTTGAAAATAGATTTAATCAGTCCATTTAATGGGATCATTTTTGAATTGTCTTCCCACAGACCTGTTCTTTAAGGAAGGCCTTACCAGGAGCTCCACAAATGACACAGCAATCCAACATCAAAGCACAATGGTTCTTAAATCTCTTATTATCATTATTGTTACTCGATTATTGGTTTTATAACCATCTATATGAAATTTGATGTCAAGTTAAATTGCTGAAAATAACAATAAGGTTATGCCTTAGATCTAATAAGATAAAATTATGCTGATAGAAGATAATTTATAAAGAACCAACTAAATCTAGACTGAAAGTAAGATGAATCCCTGCTGTTCGGACCCAGTGTAGTAGCCTAAACAGCCCAGACTGCAGTTAAAACCTCTTAATCTTCTCCATTTTGAAGAGAACAATGGGCCTTCTATTAATCACAAAGCAACACTCATCTTCACGGGCCGGGACGCTCTCCACACCACAGACACGTGGCCCCCACTTGGCAGTAATCCTTGTCTGCCATGCTGAGCGTGGCCCTCCTCCCCGAATCGCCCTTCAGCAGCACCCCTTGTCGGGTGCAATGGCAAGTTGTGATTTCAAACATCTTGTTTTCTCATTTGCCCAATGACAGTTGTTCCTGCAGCTGAGCATGTGCGGGACAGTCGCCCAATGTTCCAGGGGTGGACAGCTGTGGCACAAATCATACTAAAGCCATTGCTCTGGAGATTAAGGTCATACAGTAAAGTGTGTGTGTGTGTGTGTGTGTGTGTTTGTGTGAAAGTTTTAAACCACCAGCACTCCCCCTTGCCCACTCCCTAACCCCCAAATAAATCCAGGGGTCCATTTTAACTCCCCACAGCCCAAGGTCCTTCACTAAGGTCCTCCAGTAAGGTCTCTCAGAAGGACTTAGGCCACCATGAGGGCTAACACATGGTACGCAACCTTAACAGATGACAACCCACCTGCAGGAACAGGTGATATAAGAAACGTAAACCCCCAAAGATTGCCGACATTTAAAATAGACGGTAACTATTTCAGCTATTTGATGCATCAAAAAAGTAACTTGTAAATCTAGGTTTAGATAAGTGCTTATCTTTAATACTTTTATTCAGTAAGGCACGGCAGCCAGACAAAGCACATATTCATATTAATGGTTTCCAGATTATTTACTGACATTGACCGAAATATTGTGACCCGTGAGTGGCATTCCGGAGGAGTCCAGGAGAGCGTTCCTCGTGTTTACCCAGAAAAGCATGATGCATGATCAATTTGTATCTGTCACTTGTTCATTTTTGCTTTCTTTTCAATAATGTTTGGCTTAATGCACATTTATATACAGACGCTCCTCTGCTACTTACGAACTTTCAGACATACGAACGAAGAGGACTGTAAGTCCATATTGTGTTCATCGGACTCCCGTTTCCTGTCCGCAACATTTTTTTTTTAGACGCCAATTCCGCCTGGTACGACATCTGGCCGCTACTCCGGCCGCACAGCAGCGTAGCGTGCAAACTCCCAGCATGCTAGTTCTTTGTACTCGCGTATACCCTTACAATGAGGGTGAATAACGACTTACGAACATTTCAAGTTATGTATGGCCATTCGAGGGTCTATATCCAATTTTGAGCTTGAAACAGCTAAAAGAGAGGTAACCCAAAACCACATAATCCCTGCTGGTTCGCTGAAGAATCAATAATGAATTTAATAATGACATTGTCTAGTATTCCCAAAACATGATTCCTACAACTACTGTATACCAATACAAAATTCTTACATAATTGTAATCTGGAAGAAATTTGGAAGATTTTTCCCAGTCTCAGACATTCAATGCATTAAGTTACATTTCATCTATGTGCTTTTTATTTACTTTTTTTAAAATAGGGAAATCTTATACTGACACACGTCATCTTGGCCGGCATTGGTGTCTCAGTGGTTACCACTGTTCCCTCACCTGTCCAGGGTTACCAGTCCAAGCAGCAGGAGGAGGTTTGGGCATTTGAGGCACGGGCTCTCCGCCAAGTCAGCGGGCCACATGCGAGCATTCGCTTCGGCAAAAGCCATGGGGGTGAATCATTCTGGCTACAATGAGCTTTCTGATTTCAACAGGAAGACGGGCTAAACCCACAAAACTTTCCTGTGAACTTGAAACTCCATAGGAGAAAAAGGGGGGATTTCAGAATGACTGAGAAAGTCTTGTGTGCGTGTAACAGGCCAGGCAGATCATCTTCAAACCTCGCCAGCCTGGAATCTTTTATTAATAGCTTTCTTAGAGCTGATGATGCACAGAGGGTGACTTGAAGAGAAGTTTGTCCAATCTATTTTGCACGCTGGCGTTTGGTTTTCTACGAATCGGATGGATGAGGCGCCTAGTTTTGCGGGAGAGCTGAGCCAACGTGACCCCCTGTCTGTGCCATTAATCAACCTTGGCCTCTCTGTGACCTTTGAACCCAGACCGTCCTACTTGCTTTTTTTTGAGCCGGACAGCTTCTTCCTTGGACTTAAGACAAATGCTAACCATCAGCTAACTGTGCTGTCAGCTTTCTGGTGTCATTGTGCGAGGTGACAGAATATTCTTAGAAAATGAGTGACACTACAGGAGCATGATATTACATTTCCATTACTTTATAAAACCAAAAATAGTAACAGTTAGGTATAGCTGAATGATTCAGTTAATTGTGGAAATGCTTTCATATACAGTACGAGAATCACGTTTTTTTGGCAATCCAGTAAACTGTAACGTTATTATCAGTTAAAAATAAAGGAGGTAGCAATATTTGGATTGTCTTCCCAGCACGTAATGATCTTGTCAGAATGTTTCGTTAAACGTACCTAATGGTTCGGATTTTCATTCCAGAGTGTCAAGAGCCCACAGTGCTGAATCAGAAGCTGCTTTTACAGTTTTGCAAGATCCAGATTTCTACTTCGTGCTTTAAGGGCAACTTCTGCTCCTGAGTAAGTCTGAAAGAATTTTATTAATCATCACTGTAAAAATGGAGAGGCCAGCGTACCATTGGGGTTCAGTTAACAGATCTTGGCCATGTGTTCTCTCCTCTGTTCACTCTCTCCAGTCCCACTGCCAAGAGATCCAGAAGTCAGCCATTTTTAAAACATGAATACATTGTGTAGCATGTTAACCCGAAATAAGTAACAGCAAGTTTGCACTGAGCACATTTCGGTGTTGAAACATGCCTGCGATAATTCAGGCCAGAAATGTTTAAGAATTAAACTAAACAACAATTTTATTACTAAGGATATTGTAAAGACCTTGTCTCCAGCAGAGGGAGCCCTTTTGACAATCCATTTTACAAAAGATGCATTAGAACCGGTGTCATTAGCTGCTGTCTTTTAACCTGGGGGGGCACCCTGGTATCGAGAAACCATATGGAGACCCCTTTGTCCCCCTTGTTGACACGGTGAGGGGCACCTCCCCCGATGACCTCTGGACGGCTTTTACGAGGGCCCACACAGGCTGCCAGTTGGGCGTGGTCATCTATGTCCTTGGGGGGGGGGGGGGGGGGGGGTTAGAATA
>JAODJX010000020.1:5175122-5196065 GCA_026776945.1 Isichthys henryi
CCCGGCCCCCACTCGCCCTCACCCCTACACTTTGCCTCCGACCCTCTGGGGCCCGCGGCTCTCCCCCCCCCCCCCCCTCCGCTGCGCGTGGGGCGGCGGGGGGGGCGCCCCCCCTCATCGTGTCCTGTTTGCCCTCTTCCACGCTTCAGCACTTGCCTCTGACCCAGGTCTCAGAGGCAGAACCCATTTACCACGGCTAGGACCACTGGCAGGAACAGTCAGTAGGCTCCTGGATGGCATAGGTCACCCAGGTGGAGTTGCCACTGCAGAAGAGCTGCACGGAGCGCTTCTGCAGGCCCACCTCGCGGCAGCACTTACAGAACCGCGCGTAGGTGTTGATGTTGTAGTTGTAGATGCTGGCCGACGGGCACTTCCCATCGCAGGACACGATGTTCACCTGGAACCAATCAGAATGAGTTTAGGGGAATACATGGCGCAGAAACACTGGATGAGTGACTGGGAAAATTGGCAAAATGTAAATAAGCACGAAACAAAACTTTCTCACCGGCCTGTTGCTCCGACAGTCGTTTTTCCTGATTGTCATCCGGACGGTCACCTTCTGGCACGACTTTCCGTCTTCTTTACCTGCAAGAGTATAAAAAATCCCATGAGACAACTGACAACATTCTTTTCTGCAACGTCGGGCAAAATCATATTCGTGTCATTAGGATAAACTCTGCAGTCAAGAATAAGTGCTACTCAGTGGCTTGTTTTTAATTTTAAGAAAACAGATCTTGCAAAAAGAATGTAAAAGAATTATCTAAAAATATGAACAACGTAACAACAGCTACAAATGCCTCAAACGTTTCGATCGGTGTGCAACGTGTAAGAAAACGGCTGGAACCGGCAGAAAGCAGAAATGCTTCAACCTTTTGAAACAGAAGAAACTCACATATCGAGACTGGGTCTGTAAAATTGACATTTCATTCGAACTTTGAGCGAAGTACTTATAAATTAAAATAATTAATTACCAAGGTGAACAAACATTAAAATTAACACACTTTACAAAGATTGCCCTGGATAAAGAAATGTCGTAAGTAGACTGACAGCAAACAATATTTGAAGTATGCTGCTTAGAAGCTAGCTATTTTTAACTGCGTAGAAATTGGTTGGAGTGATTCAATTACATCATTTTTTCTGCACATTCTGACTAGCAGAAAAGGAAATGCATTGCAATGTGTTAGAAACTGTTTGGGTCATCTGGCATGCGCAGCACTCATGCTGAAGAAAATTTCTGCGGGAAGCAGGCAGCCGCATGCACACTGGGCATGCATCAAGGCGCGTCCGGGGTCAGAGGTCAACAGCGACCTCCTGCCACCTGTGCCATATCACCCAAAGAGCCATACTACAGACCTCTACTCCTAGGATTAGTGTCACCACACCAGAAACATGTACTAAAATACATGCAACACATATCTACACAGATGCTCAACTAGGTGGCCACTACCAACAGTACATTGTTGGTTCTCAACAATGCACTGCCCAAACAGTGCAAAGTGTAGGAAGCTTTAACTGCATCGTGTATATTAACAGCACAGACTTCTGGGCAAAAAAAAATTGTCAAAATGGGATGAAATAAAAGGATTTCTAAATACTGGAGAGCATTTAATCCGGTTGAAGTAGGGAGTACATTGTTGGTTATCAACAATGGTGCTGGCAAGCCTTGTTTGTCACATGATTATTCAGTCATCTGGTACCTCGTTCACAGTCAGTGCTAACTGTGGGAGTCAATGGGCTAACTGGGAATGGGAACAGGGACAATCCAGTACCTGGTGAGATTGGTACATGTTGGTCATCTTGCAAAGTAACACAGGAAAATCTCAGCTGGCCTGGCATGTTTATATGATTTTCAAAGGTAAAGAAGTAAGAGCAGTAAAAAAGTGTGGGGGGGAGGGGGTGCTGTGTTTTGTCACAAAGGCTTCATTTATATATACCTGATGTACATGTGTACTTAAAGACTGTCATTAAACAATCATTCATATATATGAAAGTACCTGAAAAGTTACCTATAATTCATTTTTGCAAAAACTATATTATTTTGAGAATTTTATTGGACAGCGCAGTATGTCAGTGTTGACAGCGAGCATTTATGTTGTTGATGAATGAGAATTGAGTTTATCAAAATTTCCGCTGTATCAGTTTGATGCAACAAAATCTTACATGCGCGTTGTTCGTTTTTAGTTCAGGACAAACAGTAAGAATTCCTTATATCTGTTCTTCAAAAGCAACCAACAGAAGAACGGAATCAGCTTAGAGTGTTAAAGTCTGCATGTTCTGTTGTTATTGCAATGAGAAATGTTTTTAATTGTGCATTTTGATCAAAACAACAGACACCACTATAATAATATATGCATCCATCTAAAGAAATCAGGCCACACTCAGTTACTCCATGTGGCATCAGGAAGCTGCTGCTTGTGAATAATTTCATTGAAAAGCACATAAAATACCTGAGTCCCTATAGCTAAAACTACGCATACACATTATTTTGGGTACGACACAAAATTGCAGTGAAAACATATTTCAGTGGATTTTTAAAAATCAAGAAGCATGAAATTTTTGCCCAATTTAACATCCACTGACAAAAAGCTTTAATATATTTCGCTTAAAATGCCTGTTGGCACAACACGAAAAGCATATTTTTGTGTCAAACTTCATTAATTTGCAGGGAGTCCCACATCTAGGTCAAATAAATGTTTAAGAATGTTTCATATTTTGAAAGAGTTAAAAAGATTTCATGGTGCACTTCAATATACAGCAAGCAGTGAGAAACTACAGACCTGCGGGCCTATCTGTAAGCTACAGTGCTTAGAGGCAGGCGGGGCACACGCTCGCCACTCTACTCACATGTCCTGCAGCATCCGCCCATGTAACTCAGTATTGTGCCCCCGATCTAGGACGACATCACATTTGATGAGGAATTGAATCGACTTTGCAGTTTTAGATACAATAAGAAAAACATTCATCAGCAGAACTCAAGTCCACAGATTTAGCAAAATACCGGCCGGTATGGAGTGACCAAAGTTGTCAAATGAAGCCCCCAAGGAAAATGCATTCAACCTGCAACTGTTCGTTAAATTTGGTGATTGGAAAGAACACAAAGGCTTGGTTGTGAAACCCAGTAGAGGTTTTTCCCAGGAATCTTCGGCTTAATTTCCTCTCCCAGTCTGCCACCCTGAATCCTGAAAAATGGGTTTTGAAGAAAATCAAAATAACCGAGATGTTGGGATCTAAGGGATTTTTTTCCGCATTGCTGCTGATGGCTCTCGACTTGCTTTGTCTTTGCCTTAATGGGGTTCCTCTGTTGCGTGGCTTCGGGGGGAGCCCTGACACGACACGCACCTTAATGCACTCCGACTCGTTGAAAGGGGGGCAGCTGAAGGGGTAGGAGACCAGCGTGGGACCGGACAGAGTATCCGTACACTCATACTTCAGGCAGTCTGACACCCACGTCCTTCCGGGCTGAAAGTGATGACAATTAGCATCCTTCAGAACATAGGAAAGATCCTGCAGTCAACAAGGGACTAGGCTTGCTGTGTCAGTTTGCATATTACCTAATGATTAGCTTAAGTATGGATATTTCAAGACCCAGTGAAGACCGTTGTATCCTTCATAAAGACACTTAGCATAAATATTCTATTGTGCATATTCTATCCATATCACTTAAATTAAAGGGACTTACTAATATGGTATTTGTCCTTCAGCCTTACCTTGTACAATTCAACTGAGCCATTTTCATTTGTGTACATGCAGGAGATGTTCTTGCAGAACCCACAGCATGTCATCTGGTCCTTTGGTGGAATGTATACCTGGTTCTGAGGGTGGGACGCAACCACAGGGTGGTTTTATGAGGCAACCATGGTGCAGGATTTGCAGAGGAAAGGATGAGATTCATGTCGGTCACCGGACTCACCGGCTGGCACTGGGAAGAGCAGTTTCGGCTGGTGGCCCTTGTGCGGAAGAATCCCGTGACTGTGTCTAGGGCGTGGGTGCACTGGGTGGTGTAACAGACACCCTCAGGGCTGTGTTCCACCAGGGTCTGACCCGGTCTCATCACGCCCCTTTCCCCATCCACGCACACCGCCTCCCGCTCTGGACACACAGACACGAACACATTCCGACTGTCCGTGCCGTACTCATCCTCCCACAGACAGACAAACCACTGCCGAACTGTTAGTCAGTCAGCCTGACATTGTGAAATTCTGCCTGACTTAGCCGTCTGTGATGCCTTTCTCTGGATGAGGAAGGTCCCTTTCTGGATCAGGAAGCATCTTCTCTACCCACGGACCCTGGAGGACCCACATTTTCTCACCACACTGGTATCTTTTGCACCCACACTTGTTCCCTGGATCTGAGAGGAACATTCTGTCCACCTGCAAGGTCTCTCCCTTTAAAAAAAAAAAAAGACAGAAACCATTAAAACAAAACTACAAAGAGTGAGCAAAAGAAAAAAAACACCAACCCTTGATGTTAATTAACCTACCAGATGACATTTTGGCCTGGGGATGACGTCACAGGCACATTCTGGAAGACAAGATGGACCGTGAGTGTCGCCGTGGCCACAGGGCGGAGTGACAGCACCCGAGGCGGCCAGCTTACCACACGTCTGCAGCGGACAGCAGCGCCCCGGCGAGGGCACGGTCACCTCAGACATGCCAGGCAGGCAGGTGACCTTGGGGCACCTGTAGGGCTCACATACTGCACAGATGGGGAGCCAAAACTGGCTTTAGCTCATCTGCTTTATCGAGTTACACAATCACTCAGATATCCCGCATAATATTTACTTTTCTACCAAACTGTGAGCACATTTGGAAATAAGTAAATAATAACGGTGCTTATTTTTGCCCCTCCCATTTTACTCTTGTACAATTTATTCAAATACATTTTAATTATTTGTACATATTACAAGCTTGTAAACATTTGCAGGTTTCTATGTGTGTGCAAAAGAAGATTCTATATCAGTGTTTCCCAATTCGGTCCTGGGGGACTCATAGACAGTCCATGTTTTTGGGAGCTGGGAGGGAGCAAAAATGTGGACTGTCTGGCAGGGAGCTCGGGGGAAGCAAAAATGTGGACTGTCTGGCAGGAAGCAAAAATGTTTACCAGCTATGGGTCTCCGAGGACCGGATTGGGATACACTGTTCTAGATGCTCATGAGAGGGCTGTAAGAGTGTTCCGGAACGACTGACCGCAATGATAGGCGGGGCAGCAGCGTTCCGTGCTGTTGGTGTCGACGGTCAGCACCTCGCCCTCCTGGCACTGGGGTATGACGTCCACACATGGGCCGCACACTGTTCATGCACACATAGAGCCATGACTGACTCAGAGCAATGTGTAGCCAGACAGATGTGTCGCAATTCCACCCCATCAGCCCCCATAGCTAGAGGCTGTGTCTGCTCCGCTCTCAGTGGCTGTGTCTGCCCTCTCCCACACACACTGTTTGACTCGCTCTAAGTAACTGAATGTGGATATGATCTCAAACAATGAGCACCATCATCCCTTTACCTAGATATACAGCTCTGGTCAACCATGCTTACACCAGGAGGGTGTGGGGTCATAACTCACTGCATATGTAGGCCAGACAGCAGCTCCCATCTGCCCGTGTAGCTATCAGGGTCTGGTCCTCCCGGCAGGTTGGGACATCGGACTCACAGCGGCTGGGGTCACATTCTGAGGGCAGATGAAAAAAAAAAATCAGCCACAATCAGCTTTAAGAATTTTCATTTCTGGTTATCTATCTAGCATCATCACTATATGTTTAATACATGAGTACAGCATTGCCAAACCTGGTCCTTGGGGACCCCCAGACATTCCACATTTTTGCTCCCTCCCAGCTCCCTGCCAGACAGTCCACATTTTTGCTCCTGCTCCCTCCCAACTACAGTACGTTAACTGTCTGGGTGTCCCTGAGGACTGGGTTGCTGAAACAGCATGTACATATTAGCAGCATGTGCCTTTGTGCATGTCCTACAATAGACTTGCATCCTATGTAGTGCCATATAATGCCTGGGGTATGATCCAGGTTCCCGACAACCCTGTGCTGGATAAGCAATTAGAAGATGGATGGATGGATGGATGGATGGATGGATGAATCAATCGATATACCACTGGGTCAGATGCTAATTCAGTTATCTACTAAAATACTTTACAAAGAAAAATGTTGTTGCACAAGGAAACAGAAGCACTTACCACAGATGTAGTCTGGACAGCAGGAATCCTCCCTGAAGTAAGAGACCAGCTTCTCCCCGTATTTACACTGAGGGGGGTAACTTTCACACAGAGTCTGATTGCAAACTGTGACGGAGAAAAGACAGGGATGTGACACAGGCACTGTGATCTCAAGGCAAAAACTGGAGGAAAGCTTTGTGTTGTGTTGATCTTCACCTGAAAGGCGACCCAGAATATCACATCCGCTGCTTCCATGTTTCCTAGCCCCTGGGGGCTTTGGTTTTACATACCACAAGCCTTCTGGGGACAGCAGCTCTTGTCATCTGCCAGACTGACGGAAACCTCCCCCATCCTCCTGCAGATGGGCTGCGGGACGGCCGTGCAGTCATATTCCACCGGGACGATGGAGTCGTTGTCGCACTTGTACATGCAGCAGCCATCCTTGGAGGTCGTCCACACCTCCCCCAGGGCACGAGGGTTTCCAGAACTGTCCGTGCAAGCTGGGGAGTGGCAGGGGGACCAAAGTAAACATAGTGCTTATGGTACGTTTTTGACCACTTGCGTAATTCAGTAAAAATATTGTACAATTTTTTTGTTTTATAAACAAAAATCATTACTTTATTCATTTGTCTACAAAATAATAAATTAAAGTAATACATTGAAACCCAATGTTTCCTTTAAAACTTTGGTTGTTGGCACAATATGTATATCACTTGTGTTTAATCTGACCTATATATTCTGTATTGTCTGTAAAATATATGTTCATTGTCTGTATATTGTCTGTCTAACCTGACAGGGATCATTGACCAGAACCAAATTCCTTGTCTCATTTAATACACTTGCCTGATAAATCAGATTCTGATTAAACACAAATGTTTGGTGTTTTGTGTCCTTTTTTCAAAAAAAAAAATGACACCAGACATGGAAATGTCTGTACAGAAGATATCGGCAGATATAGTTAGATGCTGCTTGTCAATTGACTTATGAAAACAATTAATTTCCATTTTTACAGAATTAAGCAAGAGTCCCAAGACTTTTTGTGAGCTTTTTATCCTTTTATGTTGATGCTTTGAGAAAAGAATCCCCTTATAACCCTGAGCAGGACAAAAGACTGGAAGATGGATGGGTGATTGGATGGATGGATGGATGGATGGATGGATGGATGGATGATGGATGGATGGATGGATGGGTGATTGTATGGATGGATGGATGGATGGATGGATGGATGGGTGATTGGATGGATGATGGATGTATGGATGGATGGATGGATGTGGTTATGTTCCATTAAGGCACTTCTGTTCCTATCCATGGAAGCAGAACATAAGAAATTTCATGGGTGATTTTCTGTTTTAAAGCATTGGTACTGAAAGTACCATATTCGAAAGAACAACTATAGCAGTTTCTTAGTTTTGCATGACTAAATGATCCAGATATCTGCATTGCTACATATTCATCTAAATTACAGTTATGGTGTGGGTGTAAAACCAAGGAGAGTGTTATGGGACGAATTTAGTGAAGAGCGAGGCGTACCGCACTTCTCAGGGGGAATGCAGAGGGCAGAGTAGGGCCGGTGCAACACGGTGCCCTCGGGGCACACGCAGCCCTCGGTTAGGCCCGAACACTCTTCCGGTTCTGAGTCAAACTCTTGATTGGGGCAGGATTGGGCAGTGCAGGCAGGCAGACAGCCCTGGTAACGTAGTCCGGGAGGACAGGCAAAAGCTGGAAGCGACACAGAGCTAGATTAGCACTAAACGACTGGAGAGAAGCCAAAGTTCAGCACACTAAACGACTGGAGAGGAGACGGAGGGCTTACGGCAGAAGTCCGGGCTCCTCCACTTAACACAGATGTTGAACTTGTGGCAGGAGGCCACGTACGCAGCCAGAGACACGCAGGGGTTCTTTACGTACTCCTCATCACGAACCCACACTTCGCAGAAGACCGAAGGAGGGACCTGTCAGTGACACAGAGGAAGGCCACGTAGGCAGGTTTCAATGCACCAAATGGACCATCTAAGCATCCCGGCAAAGGAAATATGCGAAGGACACGCATCTGGTGAAATCAGCAAATCAGGAATCTGGTGCCTGGGAGATGGAGAGGTCAGCAGACGTACGAAGGCGTGGCAGGGCCTGAAGGTGGAGTTGCGGAGCATGTCCAGGCAGTGAGAGCAGTCGCTGGTGGAGCAGTTGACCTCCCGCCGCCGGCTGTGGCTGATGTAGCTGGTGGTGTTGGGCAGCTGCCAGCTGTCAATGAACACTGCTGGGTCCTCGCCCTTGCCCAATGCGGTCCCATTAGACAGAGTCAGGTCATTGACGGGACTGCCGTCACAGCAGCCTGATCAAAGAAGAGAGGCGAGCAAAACGAAACTTTTGTTAAAAAGCCCCTCATTTTCAGTGAATATCCATGTCCAGCAAGGATTCCTACCACAGAGCCCCATAGTAGGCAGCTTGTTGTTGTAGCTTTCGATTTCAATGACCATCATCCCCGTGCTGTGGAACCACTGCATCTTCAAGCCTGCTGGCGTCCGGATCAGATACATGTTCCCAGTGTCCAGAACTTCGAATCCATGCTTCTTGAAGCGAGGCTTGGCGTACCGTGAGTTGACATACAGCTGAGAGGAAATAACATGAAATATCTAAAATGTCTTAAACACAACTGATTTGTTTACATCCTGCTTGAAACTCCATCAGTGACACATAAATGATAAAAATTAGCTTGCGCAACAGCTTAACCCATTAAATTACCATAAATCAAATGTTCTCAGATTTTAAAGACCAAATAGGAAATGGGAAACACCTACCCTTCTCTGGAGTCGGTTTACCAGAACTTGATGAGAGTTGTGCGTTATGTTGAGAGCGACCAGACAAAGATTGGTGAAGTTCCACAACAACTTTGACGGCACCTACAGACCAAAAACAAAAAGGAAAAATCAGATGGCATGTTTTCCGTCCAGTCGAACAAGGTTTGAAAACACAACAAACTATTCCATCCATCCATCTTTTCTAACTGCTTCTCCAGGACAAAGGTCACACTGAGCCTGGACCCTATCCCAAGCACAGGACATAAGACAAGGGAGCACCTGAGATGGAACGCAGACTCACAGACCAAGAGTGATTCAGAGAGGCCAGTTTGCTTAACTGCAGGTCTTTGCATGTGGGGAAACTAGAGAACCTAAAGTGAAGCTATGAGAACCTGAGGAGACCACGCAAACAATTAACAATATACATTTTACCTGTAGATTAGATTAGATTTATTTTTATATAGTGCCTTTCACAACAGAGCCACCTCTAGGTGCTTTACATGGGTGTGTTGTGATATTCTGTATAAATGTATACAGAGGATACAGTATAATTCAAAAATAGGGAAAAGGGAAGACAAAGAAATGAAAGAAGGAAAGGCAGATGATGAAGGAGGAGTGGAATCAAAAACTCCCAAGTAGGGAGAAAAAAAACCTCTGGGGGGGCCAAGGTCAACTAACATGAACTTTATTGATCCCAAATGGAAATTATTGAGGGAATGGGAAGCAGAAGTAGAAAAGGTACTAGATCTTTAGGAAAGATAAGATAAGGTAGGAATTCTCCAGACTGACCGAGTCTGCGCTCCGGCACTCCCGAACCTGGATGCTGACGGTTTCATTAGGCAGCTGCGAGACGATGTAGGAAGCGGCCTTATAGACAGCCACGCTGTTACCATCGAAGGTGATCACGTTCAGGTCGGGAAAGACCGAGCAGCGGCCTGAAGGTTGCACACAAGCACAGCGTTTCCACATATTTATCGCTATACACTACTGAAAACCTAAATGGCAAGTAAATAAAAAACAGAGCTTTGGTTTACAACACAGAAATACTCAAAATAAGTTTTGAGTATTTGTTTTCCTGGAAAAAAAAAAAATCCAGAAGGCCTACGAATGTTATGGTTCTGTGCTGTGGTCACTAACTATTGCTACTGAGCAAGAAAACAACAGGTTTCTCTTTAAATCAAAGTTTGACGGAGGCTACATATTTTTTAGCGTAACTAATTTAACCGGATAAATTGTGCATTATAAACTGTCACTATAAATCTTGGTCATCTATCCTACAGTAAGTGCAGAAATATGGAGTCAACATGGATCCGTTATTTTTTTTTATTAATGAGTGTAATACTTTTGAAAAAGGTGTCCGATGTTCACATGCCCTCCAGTGAATGTAACTTTATACATACCGTTTGTATACCCCACTTAAAAAAATCTGAACTATATATTTTCAAGCCACACCTTGTTTTTTTTTTTTCCCCAACCCCTAAAGGTCACGTGTTTTGATCGCGTCTGAAAAAAAAAATGCTAACTTATTTAATCTGTCCTAAAGATTAATCCACTGCCCTCCCACCCCATCCAGAATTTGCACTGGGCCCTGACATTTTCACTAAACCCATCTGCCGTCATGAAATGGTTGGGAAACCCTATTCTAGAGGAATAATTCCCTATAGATGAAAAAAATTCATTCTGCAAGTCATGTATGGAGTGCACTGTGACTAGTTCGTTTCAGCATTTGTACTTACACGGGCAGTCCCATAGGGGGCAGCACTTATCTCCATTCACTAGGATAGCGAACCCAAGGAGGCCACAGTTAGGAGGGGTGGCTTTGAAAGGGCAGTTCTGGGATTTGTTGAAGAATATTAGCTGCCCACCCACACAAACATACTTCGTGCATTCATCAATGATCTCCGAGTAAGGAGGCTGCAAACATAAGAATACATTTTGTCAATCAAAGTATCTGAGCACAGCCCATTTGTTCACATGCGGATTCATGCCTACTGACCGTGCACATCTTAGCTGAGGGAACAGTGGTGGACCCAGGAACCTTGGTGGTGCGCATGGACATGGGTGTAGTGGTTGCTGTGGTGTGGGGTGACAAGGTGGTAGAGGACACCTCTGAAGTCGCTGTTGTCAACATCTCCACTGTTTCTACATGTGTTGAGGGTGAAGCCATAGTGCTTGGCATTGTGGTAGACCTCCGGCCAGGAAGTGAAGGCCTTGTGCTCTCGGTCTTGACAGCAGTGACTAGGCTGGCTGGTGACAGTGTTCTGGTGGTCCTTTCAGTGGTTCTTTCCAAAGTAACAGGGGGAGACTTGCTAGTCTCTCCAGTGGTGCCTGTAACAGCTAGAGGAGGAACAGTGGTGGTCGCCAAGCTGAGTGCTGGGGTTGAAGTGGTTTCTCTCACTGTGGTATGGAGTGTTGTCTTGTCCAGAGACTCTGGAGTAATGGCAGGGGTGGACGCAGAAGTAGGTGCATGAGTAGCTAAAATGGTAGCTAGAAGGGTAGCCTGAGATGAAGAAGGATACCCAGGAATAGTTGTGGTGGTTCTCAGTGCTGGAGGTTTTTCTGATGGAGTAGTTTCACTCACACTCTCAGTGGTTGTCATCCTGACAGAAGCCTCGGTCGAAGAAACTGCTATAGACGTGGGGGCCCCTGTTGTTCTACTTACAGTTGGTCCCAGAGTTGACGTGGTTATAGTAGTCTCTTCTGTGGTCCAAACAGGTAGGTGTACAGTAGACATCCTCTCGGAAGTGGCAGTGCTTGAGGTGGTGAATGTTGGATGTGTGGATGATGGGGATGTTGTTAGCATGGTCGTGACCTTCTCAGTCTTCGTCACTGTGGATGAAATGCTTGTAGTTTCTGTTAAAGTAGGTACACCAGACACTGGTCTGGTGGTAGAGGAGTAAGCAGTAGTTTGAGTTGGAATCACAGTGGTCAAGAGGGTGACTTCTGACGTCTCTGGCACTGATGTTTCAGTGGTGGATGTCAAATGTATGGTGGCATTGCTTTCTGGGAGTATAGTCGTCTTTTCAGTACTTACTACAGCAAATGGCGTGTCTGAGACTGCTGTGGTATGATGAGACACTGGCGATGTAGATACAGTGACTTCTGTGACTGTGACCATAATAGGCTTTGCTGCTGTTGTTGTGAAGACATCCTTGGGGACCTCGGTGGTTGAGGTGCTATATGAGGTGGATGGTTTGGCTGGGACCTCACTTGTGGTAACTCTGTCAGTCCAGTGCACTGGAGTGGGTGACGTTTTGAAAGGAACATATTCAGTTGATGTGGTAGGTGCAGATGGATGCTTTGCAGCCATCGAGGAGACTGCTTTTGTAGTGGCCTCAGCGGGACTCAGTGTCACGGGCAGAGTTGACGTCTCTGGACCTGGAGTTATGACACCTGTTGTTGTAGGAGTTGAAATAGAGGCAGTGGATGTGACGTGGGGTGCCTCTGATGTTACTGCTGGGGTCTCAGGAGACTTCACTGAAGTGTGAGAGACATCTAACACTATGGCCTGAGTGGTAGTCTGCGTCATAAGAGTACTGACATTAGCTGTAGTCAATCCCGAGTCTGATGTCACAGTTGTCACTGGTGATGTGGCTGTAGACTTGATGGTGGTTGCTATATCCAGACTGACTGATGGGGAGGTCCTTAGAGTGGACACAGTTGATGTCACTGGATGAACTGTGGTTGTTTCGGTAGATGTCTCTGGGACTGGCAGTGTGGATCTGCCTGTAGCTGCACTAGAGATTGCTGACGTTGAGATTACTGTTGTTTTTTTAGTTGGAACTGGAGATTCAGAAGTTGAAGCAGTAGCAGGAAAAAGTGTACTTCTAACTGTTGATGTAGAAACAGAGGGTAAAACTGGAGAAGTAGATGTTCTCTGGTCAACAGGGGAGGTAGCTACAAGTTTCTCAGAAGTTATCTCCCAGATAAGCGGACGCCTTGTCTCTAGTGTGCTTGGGTATGTTGTTTGCAGGGTCACTGGTATAGTTGATTCAGTAGTGTGTATCAAGCTGGTCCCTGCCTCTGTCTGGACAGGCCTTGACGGAGCTGCTGTTAAGGAGGTTTTGACGGCAGTAACGGTGGCTGGCAGAGACGTGGCCTCAGTGGTGGAGTGTGTAGTTAACTTAGTAGTTTCAGTACTATCTGGCATAGAAGTCTCCCTATACACCTTGGTGGATGGAATGCTCACAGCTGATGTGGTTGTCACAGTGGATATATGAAGTGCAGTGGTAGGTAATGTGGTCGTAGAGGTGTAAATAGGAGAGGCTCTATCTGTGCTTTTCATTGTGGTCATATGAGAGGGTGAAGAAGGGGCAATGGGAAGGCTGGGGGTAGTGGTGGAAGCCATGGATAGGAGGATCAGGAGGGGAGGTGTGGAAACCGATCTTGTGGTCCTGGAAGTTAAGTCGGAGATAGTCGTGGTGCTGGTTAGCCAATGAGAAATAGGGGCAGCGGTGAGCTTTCCCGTGCTGGGCATAGTGGACATGGTCGTGGCTGTAGTCAGCTTGGGGACAGGACTCAAGACTGTTGTTGCCTTTGCAGTACCATGGAGCTCGGGCTCATCTGCTGGTAACTTAGTGGTCCAACTGCTGGTGGACACCTCGGGATGATGTGTGGTGGTAACTTTTGGGGGCGAAGGGATGACTGACGGGGTTAGCACTTCCACTACAGTGGTCACCCTGGGCTCCTCAGGTTCTGCAGTCTCCTCGGAGCGGGCTGACGTCAGGGTGGCCGGAGATATGGAGTGCACCGTGGAGGGGGCCGCGGTGGACGCTGAGGCCGCTGAAGTGACAGCTGCAGGTGCCTCCACTGTGCTGCGGGGAGTCATGGCCTCAACGGCAACTGCTGGCCTGATGCCTGAGGATGAAGAATAAAACAACTGTTAGTTAAGAACTGTAACCGGGGGGGAGGGTGCAAAAAGGCACAGCGGTAAATGCATCACTCGTGCCAGGCCTGAAACCCCAGCGTCTGTGGTTAGCCGTCAGAGATTATGGCCCGGGGCTTAATTAAACAGATGCTGGAATAAATATTTCGGCTTCTGAGAAACTCGATATTTCGCTGTGATGATGTAAGACGCGCAGGGATCAACGGATAAACCCACGAGCACGTGCAAATGACATTCCTGGAGCATCAGGCTCCATAATACCCCAGGGCAGATTGAAGAATGTATCCAAGGCTACAAAGTAACATGCCTTTTCACTGTTAAATGTACAGGCTACATATTACATAGCTTAAAAATGTAACTATAATACTCTAACGTAATGAAAGTCAGACGAAATATAGAGAGTGGGTCTTTTTGCTATAGCAACATAAAATTAGTGTCAGGTGAAAACTTACAATCCTCCAAGTGTACACATCTCTGGGTCACTTCATCCAGGACCATGTGTCCAGGGCATTGAGGAAGACATCCCTCCACTCTACAACGAAAGCCAAATAACTCTAAGAACAGAGCCTAAATTAAAATCCATACCCATACAAAAGTAACACTAAGGGCTTCATTCATATTTCACAGATTTAAACATAAAGGGGATGGCTGAGCAGGCCTGTATGTGGGGCATGACTAAACATCATAATTAATTTTGGGTTCTTACTTTGGAATGGTGGTACATGTTTGGCCATAAGGGTCACTGCAGGTCCTGAAGCAGGCGCTGAAGCATGTCTCATACCGCCACTGACAGCGAGGACCCATAGATGTGCCTAAGTTAGTGCCTAACAAAAAAAATCAGACAAAGGAATGATCTTACGGTACAGTGTGTACATAGCTCAAATGACAGTGAAATAGAACTTTGGTTGTATTTCTAGCAACATCTTAATATCTTCATATCATAACTTGCCTCAGAATCTGCAAATCCACAAAAAAAGGTTAACAAAAATTTCTCCTCAAGTCCATAAGCATTTTCACCTGCGTGAATTTGCTTCAGTAACACTTTACCTAAAGCAGTCATATAAATGCACTGTACATACCTTCATAATACATTATAATGCATTCATAATGCATTATAAACACAGCTGTAAATATTTATGAAAAGGTATAACACATTTATTGTGTTATGAATGCTCTATGAAGCTCTCATCTATAATGCACTATAAATACCTTTATATGCATCATAATGGTCAGTATAAGAATTAAGGATGCTTTGTACAGCCATGTTTATAATACATTATGAATGCATTATAATGTATTATGAAGGTATGTACAGTGCATTTATTTGACTGCTTTAAGTAAAGTGTTACCATCGTTTCTTTATGCATACATTACTAGTAAGGGTCTGCTTAGCCAGTATGAAAACCCCTCAGAACCTTCCGTGCCATGTCACGCACTGCACAGCTGCAAATCACTGATTCAGACAGCCATTGGTATCCAGCAGCACCATCTACTGGAGAATGTGTGAAATGCCGAGTCAACAGGTATCATAGCTGGCCAGCTGAAGCATGAAACTAGAAGCTACTAAAAAGTTCTATAATATATGTAGTACGTTCCTATGTGCCTGTACAGGAATAATGTACAGGTGCATGAATAAAATAACCCAATTTAACGATGTTGGATTGTTTAGTGGGATAGTATGGTGTAAATCGTACGGTGCCATATGTAAAAGTGTGGCTATGATGTAAACTGGAAGGGACACTGTCAGCTACGAACTGGGGTCCCGACAACGGTCTCTGCTATGCCAGGCATCTGAAGCCGTCAGCAGGAAACATAATCTCCGACTTTTCCATTAAGAAAAACAAATGCTGCCGTATTTTTAGTCGCCATAATTAGCTGGAGCCAGCCCCGGCAAGCTGGGAGGGAGAAGCCTTGTAATAGGAGCCATGCACGCATCTGATTGGTGGAACAAACCTGTAATTTTCCACAGCTCCTGGTTAGGGAAGCACTTTTTACAGAGAGTGATAGATCTAGAATGTGGTCTAGCACCGCGTCTCCCACCCCCCTTCCCGGTAGTACGGTCCTGCTGGCGTCGCCCTACATCTCAACACCCCCTGACCATGCCCCCACCCCCACCACACCCCCACACCCGACTGAAGACACCCTGGAGTGTTCATCAGAATACCGGCTTTGACAAGAGCTGTCGTTTCTCCAGGGGGCCGGAGTGTGCCGTGAGACAGCTGCGCAGCTCTGCCAGGCTGGGGGCCATACAAAACACCCCCCCCCCCAACTGAGGGCCCCCCAGAAAGCCTGCGTATGACCAGCCGCAAAGAGGAGTTTGCTCTCAATGTTCCCATTGTTCCCTGGATAGTGTGTAAACATCCTGTGATGCTATGGATGCATTTTCTATATGAGTTCGATTTTACATGCTAAACATACTAGCGTTGTGGAATTTATAGCGTAATATATACATTGAATGGCATCCCATCCAGGCAGTTCTTTGACTGGTACTCTATGCTTACTGGGCTACAGTACTGCAGTGTTTCCCAGTCTGGTCCTCAGGGACCCACAGGCTGTCCATATTTTTGCTCCCTCCCAGAAGAGCACAGAGGGAGCAAAAATGTGAACCAGCTATGGGTCACCAAGGACAGGATTGGGAAACACTGCTGTATTATACAGTTATGGGAGATGGGAGGACATTTCATGTTTAAAACATTGTCTCCCATAAGCTGATTTGACTGGAACTGCTTTAATACGCTGAGGGTGAAGACTGAACTTTCAAGTTGTCTCACTGGATGTGTGCAACTGAACGCATACAAATAAATATGAAATACACAACAGATGTACGATTGTGCAGTAAAACAGGTAACACTTCAACAATCATCCATTCATCCTTCTTCTGTACCCGCTCATCCTATTCAGGGTCACGTGGGTCTGGGGCCTATCCTGGAAACTACGAGCACAAGGCAGGGAACATGAGGTGCCAACCCATCGCAGACACTTAGACATAATATCACCGTAACAACAATATTTCCGTGGTCCAGATATAGCTATTAATGATTATGGGAACAAGTTATCTTTGAATCTCGTACTGGATGGATAAGGTAAATTCATTTACTAATAGTCTGACAAAGCATGGAAATGCTTCTGTGCGATGTCATCCGTCGACCTCCAGTAACCTCAGTTACTGTACTACCGGCCACACGGGGGTGCACACTCACCCATCAGCCTGAAGAGGATGGACCTACGAAAGCTGGCGCTGTGGCTGTACTTTGCAAGGCGCACCCTGGGTGCCGCCGAGTGCAGGAAGTGGCCACGCACGGAGAATGATTCCAGTGAGTCGTAGCCACTGATCCAGGTGTCCCGATGCAGGACGTAGGTGGACTCGTCCCAGAACCGCTCACTGTCCTCCCACTTGGTTAGCTGCAGCACGCCGTCTCCACCCACACAGAGGAAGAAGTTTGGCCTTTCGGCTGCTTCGAAGGACACCAGAGATGGGTCTGAAAAAAGACAGGTGTGCTATCAGTTCCCAGTCACTTTTAGCGCAATGCGTACTGTTGGATCCTTCAAGAGTGTCATTTCTCAAAGCTAAAACAGCAGGCCCAGTGGTAGGATTTGGCACACTCAGTTCATAACTTTTCATGAATAATGCCTTGTGTTAATTTTCCATGTGTTAATTTACTTAATAATACAGGTATTTTTCTTTTTTATAGTATCACAGGACATTTTCAATGGCTGATGAGGAGGCGGGGCATATGGGGGAGAGATGAGAAGATGCGGGGTCATGTGGGAATGGGCGTGTCTTACCGTGAGGTCGCGCCCTGCTCAAGCCGGGGGTCATCATGAACAGTGTGGTCACTCCAGTGGCTGACGAGACCCCCTTCAGTGAGAAGACCACCCCGCCTGACGAGTTAGCAGCCAAGAGGGTGTCTCTCTCCCTGTAAGTGACTAATCGGAAGGGACCTTTTCCCAGAACTGTAGAGGAAATAGCTGAGTTAGTCCCCGCTATGGGAGATAAAAGACATCGGGAGTCTCATTCATTGCGTATTTTGTTGACCTGTAAACTACTAAAATGTTTGAAATGAAGGATTAATTTCACTATCAGAAGGTGAGTCTACAGGTTATAGCACATTTAGAACTAGCTAGTACACTGACGGTCCATTTAGCTTAGAAATTAGAAGCCAATCAAGTTGTCACTCAAACAGATTCTTCCCTCATGCCTGAGAAAAATACTGAACAGACATTTTGGATTGTTGAATATTGACAATTAGGGTATGACAATTAGGCATTAACCGGAGGAAAGTCATGGGCAACTGAAAAATCTTGCTGTTTCAGATCAGTACTATAAAGTCATTAATCTTTTCAAGGGCGAAAAAGGGACACAAAATTTAAACTATTGGGCAAAATAAATTTCTGAAACTGTCAATCTGAGAATTTTACCTTTGTTGTAGAATTCGCAGTCATAAGCTGTGGAAATGAGAGAACAGAAGAGCATTCAACGAAAATGTTAACCGACTATGATGTCCCTTCACTGTATATATCGTTATGAACAATGCTCTGATGTTATCGTGATATTACTGGGGACTTTTTCTCAGGTTCGCCAGTGAGATGTCACTCTTTTTCCGCACTGGTCATGATGGAAGCACTGTGACCAGACCCTCAATTCCATAATCCCGCCTCGCACTCGACCTTGGCTGCGATACATGTGTCGCCCTCCACATTCCCATCTCCCCACACCAGGACACACTCACGGCACATGGCGGGCGAGCGCCAGTCCACGGAAACGCCCAGCTGGCAGCAGCGATGGGCATAGGCCGAGACACTGGTGCAGAAGCACTCGCAGTCACCCCCGCGGCTGCAGCCACACGTGTCCGTCAGGCAGTTCATGTAGAACCAGGTGACATCAACCTGGGGGGGGACAGCACCCTACATCACTGAACTGTGGGCCAGCAGCAGGTCTCTCAGAGCAACAGCGACCATGAATAAAAGGTGCAGCTATAGTGATGTGAGTGACTGAGAGTGGGAGATGGACTGTGTGTGTGCGTGACTGTGTGTGTGTGTGTGTGTGTGCGTGACTGTGTGTGTCAGTGTGTGTCTCCACAATGTGATAAAACCTCTTAGACTGTGGTGGCATTTTTCAGGTCCCCACAAAATAAACCTCAATTTTAAAAAAAATCTGTGACTGAAATAAAATAAAATTGCTCGGATTAGGTTTATGCCAATAGAAATGAATTGTGAGTCCCCGTAAAAATATGAACATTTTGTATTTTGTACTAAAGCCTTTTTAAAGTTTTTAAAATGTGCCTTTGCTTTGAATTAAAAGAGCATAAGTACAGAGAGTGTGTAGCTGAGCAGAAGGTTATTTTTTGCGCTCTGAGCCTACAAATCAGTTGTGGCCCTTGGTGTAAGCTTTTGGACACTAGGCATGTGTACCTCTCCCTGCCCACCCATTAAACAGCTGACCCAGCAGGATCCTATCCCATTACTCACAGTTCAGCCACAACACCCCCGAAAACACACAAGCTCAGTGACAGAACTATAATAAGACGATTGTGACCCAAAAGCATATGCAAACAGTAACTGAAATCTGGCATAAGGACAAACTCATAAACACAAACAAATCACTATGACACGAACGGATTAAACTGCTGATATGTGGGATCCGCACTAATGTTTATCCCAAGAGCCATTAAGCTCAATTCCCAGAGGAATCTCTGTAATCTGTGTGTTTACAGCCTGGGAGTTCAGCTAGGCTTCACGGAGATGGACGCATTTGCTGTAATAATAAATTAAATTTACATAATATTAATCATAAATGTGTAGATCATAAGGATATAAATTCCTAACAGGAGAGTTTTCCAAGACATAGCGATTTCACGCATTCTTGAAATTAGTGTTTTATTTCAACAGCTGTGCCATGTATTTATGGTTATTCATCTTTTCTCAGTTAATTTTCCTAACATGAATAATTTTTATGCTCCCATTAAAAAGTTTCCTTCCTACCCATTAATGCTAATTGGTATTTCCCTAAGAATCCATGGCACTGTAAAAAAAAGTGTTTTTTTTATTACATGAGTTGCCAAATGATGGTGGTGATCCATGCAACTGCAAACTAACCTCAACATAGTGAATACGATGGTCCAACAAAAGGAGCATTTTTTGCAGTATGTGTACTCACCACTGGGTGGCAGAGCTGGAACACCTCACTGAGCAGTATCCCACACTGCCGTTTGGCAAAGGGCTCCCTGAGAGGGCTCAGGCTGCAGGGGTGTCTGATATCAGGGCTGTTCACACACTGATGAGACGACCGCATACAGCCATTAGTGGACACATGATGCTGCGTAACTCCGTAACTTTTGGTCAGTCATAGGTGTGATTTTACAGTATGAAGATTAAACCATTCTAACTAACTGGAGAAACTGTCCAGAAAATACCAAGATGAGACGTCACTGAATATACTGTTTGCTCATTAAAGCAACTTCATAGAGCATCTTGTTAAATTTTGTTCAAATGCAGAGGTGGACAGTTCAGATCCAGAAAGTAAAAATCCAGGCCAAGATTTTGTTTCAACCAACCAGTTGAGTACTAATTGACTCTTTATGCTCAACTGACTGGTTGAAACAAAACCTTGGCCTGGATTTTTACTTTCTGGATCTGAACTCTCCACCTCTGTTCAAACGTATGATAGCACAGTGCGATACCTGGGACCACCAACCCGCGAGGAGGCGTTACTGTCTCACCTCTGCTGTCGTCCAGCTGTTTCCAAACTCTTGCGGCGTCGCGGACTCGATGTTTTCTGGGGTTCTCATCTCATTCACCGTTTTCAGGTCATAGTTGCCACACAGGCCTGCCAGCTTCCCCTGAAGGTGACAAGTCTCATAGCACAATCGCTCCTCTACTTCACAGTTAAAAGCTCAAAATTCATAGTCGTTCAACAGTATTAAAATATCACTTAAAATTCAACTTAATGACACTCCCCATGGGGGCGGCATGGTGGTGGCATGGTGGTGCAGTGGTTAGCACTGTTGCCTCACACCTGTGGGACCCGGGTTCGAATCCCCGCCTGGGTCACATGTGTGTGGAGTTTGCATGTTCTCCCCATGTCGTCGTGGGGTT
>JAODJX010000020.1:5196076-5226034 GCA_026776945.1 Isichthys henryi
CCCATTGCTTCCGGGATAGGCTCCGGACCCCCCGCGACCCAGTAGGATAAGCGGTTTGGAAAATGGATGGATGGAAAGGATTAATAGGTTTCCCTATGGAGAGAGTGTTGGACCTCAATATGAAACTTTGTCCCTGAGGAATAACCAGATGCTTTGTAATCTCACAGACTGAAAATACAGTGGAAGAGCTAGATTCAAGATTCAAGAGGTTTAAACATGCACACACATGTGACCCAGGCGGGGACTCGAACCTGGGACCCAGAGGTGTAAGGCAACAGTGCTAACCACTGCACCACCAAGCCGCCCCCTATTAATCCTTTTCATCTTGTAATTTTTTTGGGGGGGGGTGGTGTGTGTGTGTATGTCTCCCACCTCACCTGCCAGCGTGGACCAGCCTGGATATGCACTGTGGTCTTCGTGTCCCACATCACCGTGAGATCCTCATTGGGCACATGCAGGATGGTGAAATATCCTGCCCGCCAGATGAACAGGCCTTGCTGGCTGTCGATCAGGCTTGTGGGATTCTGTGAGGCAGAAAAACTCAGTGTGTACGTGTCTCCTCTTCGACATGGATGTTGTAAAGCCAGAGAAAAAACCTGGCCTCCGAAGCAGTGCTTCCCAACTTGGCCTGAGGAAAGACATGGACCGTCTGGGGGTCCGAGGGTCTGGTTGGGAAACACTGTTGCAAAGGTCAAAGGAAACGTACGGGCTTTCCACTGTCATCGTCGAAGGCGACGATGGATTTCCCGATGTTTATCACCAAGGACTTGCGACAGATGACTCCACTGTCGAAACAGTCCACATTTTCAGTGGTTACACTCACAGATGCATCGACATCACTCTGTGGGGAAAAACGTAACAGAACAGAGAGGGGTAGATCGAGTCAGAAAGTGAGATTTATACCTACGCAGTGATGAAGTGTGGCTTATTACAATGATTAATAACTAAGCTAAAATATCCATCGTCCTGCCAACAGCTTGGAACAGCAGGCTCACCTTCAGCAGGTACACCTTACAGGCTCCGACGTAGTCAAACTGCAGCCCGTCGAAGGTCTTGTAATGCCGGTCTCCATACACGGTGCACATGGATGGACAGGGCCGGAATTCACACTGAAACGTCCCGTGCTGGCAGACACTGAGGGGGACATTGGCTGTCCTTAGCCTCAATGTTAATCTGACAATGGGGGAGGGCAGGGGGGGTCACCCCAACCCACGAGACACTGGAGATCCTGTAAGTTCTCCTCATGGGGGGGGGGGGCAATTGCCATAAGAAAAGAAATGAGGACCTTGCTGCCAAAGTGCCATCAGACTTTTCCTGTATCTTGGAGAAAAACAGAGTCAGATGGGTGCTAGTAGAGGTGGGGGGGGGGCTGTTTTCTCTCTGCAATGATTAGGGAGCCATTTATCCCGAAGGAACAGCCAAGTCCTTTACCGTGCCCGAGAGGGGGCCCTTAGCCTAGACCTGGATGTTTTTATTTCAACAGCAGCGATGAAAAGCAAGTGTATCAGGTGACAAGCCTCGGGAGTCAATTAAGGAGTGATTTTTTCCCCTACAAATTAACAGAATAGCAGGAGATATAATTTAATTCAGGCCTGCTTTGTTTGTCTGCTTTTAGGAGATCCAGCCGTCTGACAGCTGGACAAGACACTTGTTATTCCATTGCAAAGCTACCTCTGTGTACTGAAGAACCACTTATGCAGTGTAGAAGCTGCCAGAAAAGATGGATCCATTTCCTGAGAATCTGTGAGGTACGTCCATGATGACAAGACCAGTGAGTTTTTTTTTTTATTAAAGACTGAAAGGCTCCTGTGCTCGGCTACAGTAAATGGTTCGGTTCATCTTTAACTTACTGGTTTGTTTCTTTGATTGAAAGATTCATCCAGCTGTTTCACATTAACATTAGTGACAGATGAATGATTATAGGAGACTGACCAATTAACACACGGCAAGAACTCAGTGCTTAAGTGAAATCTGGGTCCTTTTAATCGAAATGGTTGAAATGGTAGTTTACAAACCCTGGATGTAAACAACCCAGGATGGGGCACCAACCCATGGCAAGGCACAGTCACATACCAGTCACTCACACATGCGCACCTATGGGCATCTTGGTAAATCCAATTAACCTCAGCATGATTTTAGACTGTGGTTGGAAATCGGAGAACCCAGAGGAAATCCCATGATGACACGGGAAGAACATGCAAACTCCGCAGAGTTCACATGCAAACTTCGCCCTGGCAAAGACTCGAACGCGGGTCCCAGAGGTGTGAGGCAACAGTGCTAACCACTGCACCTCCATCCCACCCCCATTTTAAATAGCTTGAGTGGGTTTTATACATGTTTATATCTCCTGTCAGAGACAGTGTACTTCCCTGTGAGGCACTAAATTCCAGGCTTACCAGTGGTGACACGGAGAGGTAACTTTGTCCCCAGGAAAGAACTCTTTCCCTTTCCACACACAAGGGCAGGCTTCAGGTTCAAAGCACTCATCGCCATGCCTCAGAAGGCTGAGAAAAGATAACACATATTAAGATTAAAAACAACAACAACCATAATAAGAACAAAATCATTAATTTTAAATGTTTTAACTGTCTTAATAACATGCAATAAAACGGAAAAGTTGCTGTGCAATTAGCCTTGGTTAATAATATTTATTTATTAATTGAATCCCTCCGGGGGCCTGCATGCCACCCAGGGAACAGTTCCTTGTCCAGGTTAACTTGCTGGTATGTTTCTGGTACGGGATTTAAACCAGCAATCTTTCAATTACAGGTGCATTTTACTAACCATTAGCCCCGCCCCCCTCCCCTTAATACCCTTACTTTTAGCCCACACTGCCCCCTGATTTCAGGGCCCCTTCCACGACCAAAAACATTTCCCATTAAAGAGACAGGCTCAGGGAAATGCGTTTCAGTGGTGAAGCTGCCTTTGTGTTTGCTCAGACCTCGGTTCTCAAACTGCATATACCAGATAAGAATCTTGTAATATTCGGGGCCGATATATTCCCACTGTCGTGTCAGCGCACAATGAAGCAACACACTGAATGGGGTCTGGGACAAATGTCGGGTTCATCAGCGTAAAGTTACACCACAGATAAACCGGCGTTAACAGCTTCCTTTATTTACGCGCCAAGACAGTGAATCAATTACTCTGATCAAAGAATTCATCCTTCAGCTTCCGTGCACTATTTATAAATAACTCTTCCCATCTTCTACGTTAATTACATCAATTCTATGAAGGCTGTACGGATTATTTCCTTTAACACTGATGACACGTTGTCTTATTAAGTTTTATTACTGGAATTCTGAAGTCTGACGATGTCCGGAAATGGGACGATTGCTTAAGTTTGAGATCACTGAGGGGTTTCCCCTCCGCAAAGATGCTTACCAGAACAATGATACTAAGTTCTGACACCACCCAGCCATTGTTAGCTATAAGTCTGGAGAAAGACACTGATCAAATGCATTTAGCCACCATTATGAATTAACTCCCACCAGCACTGCACGCTTAATTTAAATCCTGAAGTTCTTAAATGAGAGGGTTGACTCCATTTCTCAAAGTTAAAAAAAGACTAAGAGAAACAAGCGGTAAAATGCGCAGCCTACGGTGGCAAACTGCCAAACATTCACTAGAAAAGAAGCAAATATGACAGCCCTGACCTACATGTTTTCACAAGAGAGTCACAGCAGGAGGATACTGTAACACTGCATTGTGTGGGCGTAAATTCTGTGCAAAACAGCAACATTATCTCCAAAGTATAACTTTATCAAGCCATTGTCAAAGAACTAAAACATAATTTCCATTGCACAAAAATAAAACACACTGCAAAGTAAGGTCTTGTACAACCTGTAAAATAACCAAAAGCTGTCCTGTAAAATAATCTGTAGATTCAGATTCCGAAGGTTAATTTGACCACAAAATACAGACTTTTTGTCAGGGTGTGATGAAAGAAAATGAAGCCACAATGTGCATGCTGAGGGATGAACTGCACACCTTTTTGTGTGTGAAATTAAAATGTGCTGATATTCTAAAACAGGCTTCTGGAATGCATTTAAGCGGCTTACCAGTCACCCGATCCCTGTGTCCACCTGTTTACAGTATAAATAAGAAAAGCAACGATTTACAGAATAGGCCGAACACAATGATTAATGGTTCTGGATGTATTACAAAAATTCATTACCAGTGGAATGTTTCTCCTTTGAAAAACCATTCATGCTCCAGATTTTGAAGGGGGACTTGGCATTACTCTCATAAATGAACTAAATAAATCTGAGAACGAGAGAGGCGGAGACAGAAGGAGCGAAAATTAGTCCACAAGTCCAGGCAAGAACTGATAGAAAAACTTTTAGAGTGTGAGGAGATTTTGTTTATTCTGTTCAACTATACTGATACCCCGGCACATTCAGGGATGGGAGGGGGAGGGGCAGCACCATAATTGGGGCCCCAAAATCTATCAAGAAGAAGCCCCCTGCTTGACAAAATCAGCCCAACGAACTGCATCTACCAAAATATTTCTTCAGATTGACAGTTCAAAACCAATCAGGGGCAAAAGGTTACATTTTATCAGGGGTCCAGAATTTCTAGCTACACCCAGAAACCTTCTCAACTTATGAAATTTAACATACTTTATAAATTCTGTTTAACTGGCAAACTAGCTGAGGAACTGAGGTGTGAATCATGCAGTGGTGCAACCAAGGTGAACCTTGAGGAGATGCCTTCCAGTTCCTCTGTTTTGAAAAGAAATACACTATATGGACAAAAGTACTAGGACACCTGGCCATTACACCTGCAGGAACTTTTATGACACCCCATTATAAATCCATAGACATTAATATGGAGTTTTTCCCCACCTTTGCAGTTATAACTGCTGCCACTCTCCTGGGAAGCCTTTCCACAGGAGTCTGTGGGAATTTTTGCCCAGTCATCTAGAAGAGCATTTGTGAGGTCAGACACTGATGTTGGATGTAAAGGTCTGGCTTTCAACCTCAGTTCAAGTTCATCCCAAAGGTGTTCGATGGGGTTGAGGTGAGGGCTCGGGATGGGCCATTGAAGTTCTTCCGCACCAAACTCACCCAACCATGGACCTTGCTTTGTGCACTGGGGCGCAGTCATGCTGGAAAATTTCTCTATTCCTATTCCCGCTTTGTAACGTGATCTGTTAATAAATCCACCGCCTTGCTTATCTCAATCTGACGGGACATTCAGATGTCGCAAAACGACCGAAAATCTGGCTTCGCACACGGCGGCGAGCAGCCGTATTGGGTGCTCATTTGCATGGATCAGCGACTTCGATCGCACAACCTTCCGTTCCACACGCATGGTGCCCCCGCTGAGCTCCCCTAAGAATGCGTCTGGCTGCAGGCTTAATCACACTGAAACCGTTTTTTTTTTTATCAATATCCTCATCTCCGCGTCGCCCTGCGACATAATGAGTCTTTGTGTCCATATTTATGGAAAACCTGACTTCGGCTATCGAGTTGCAGGCATTTATTAAACATTCATGACAGGACTTTAGTACTGGGAAGTTCCCTGCTCTCCCTTGTGTCAAGGTTACTAATCATGTTTTCCTGTGAAATCACCTTTGAGTACTGATTTCCTCTTTGGAGTATCGTCTGCTCTTAAAGATGAAGTAGCCTAAAATTACCGATCACTTCTGGTTTGTGTTTATCTGGATAGGTCAGAATAAATGGTTAAATTTCCTGATAGATACTGAACACACCTATGCCTATGTATCGCACAAGTACTTTGAAAACAGTGGTCGTCAATGCATTGAGCACAACCCACTATAAGCCTGTAGAAAGCCAATGAGCAGCCCCCGGACAGGTCAGTCCTACAGGTGAACCTCTGAACTTCTATTCAGATTATTTTCTTTGTAAAAGTAGACCTAGTAAAAGTTTGTAAAAGGTTGGAGACCCCTGCCCTGAAATACCAGGATTACAAGAACTATGTGCGCATTGATAAAGAGCAGACATCCAAGCTCTGACGCGCACTCTTAGCGCTCACGTTAACACCAGAAGTGAGTGAAGGCGCCGGAGAAGAAAAAACAACAGATCGTGCTGACATGTCAGCTGAATGACAGAAGAGTCACAGCTCTTGAGTTAAAATTAATAAAAAGTCCACTTAACCTCAACACTGCCTCTAAGCGGATCAGGTGGCCTTATTTTAAGCGACTCTTATGGCTGAAAGGACATTCACAGCTAGAATGAAGAGCAATAGGGTGTCATTAAATCGCACCACCTGATGGGGGCGCTCTCTTTTTAAGAGTCTATGTAGAGAAACCTGTTCTGGGATATTCTGCCTCTACCTACAATTCTACCTACAGGTGACTCCACTTACAAAAACGACTACACAGGAAGAGCAAATACTGACCGTTTGTGTAAGTTCAGACTTACATAAGTAAAGGCAAGTTATCTGACGGGGAAAAGAAGGTTAAAGGATCACCTACAAGTTCCCTGACGTAATCCAGCCCAGTGTCTAAGCTGACATTCAGGGGGTAGGTAAAGTCACGGATCAGCAGGCCTCAAACTGACAGCTTCAGCTTTCACTGGGCACACAGATCAATGCTCTCACTATGCTACATGGCTCCACCGAAATTCTGGACTCGAAACAGCTTTGATCAACCCCTTAGCCTCTTCCGTTTCCCATCCCTTCTCCCCAAAGAGATGAACACCTGGCCTCCTCCTCAACAGCTTTTGCTCAGTGGGAGCAGCTGTGGTGGAACTAAGTTTCACGTTTCAACAAGAAACAGGCATGCAGGGGATTTATGTATCCCCAAGTCCTCACAAATAGCCCCCTGACCATTTCTAACATGAGAAGAACAATTATCTGCTTTTTATCTTACTGAATAACCATCCAGCATGGATAATTAACAAAAAAAAGGCATTGTATTGATAATATTTCAAGGTTAAGTCACTAAAACATTATTATACTGGCTTTGAAGTCATCAACAGGATTGTAAAATACTGGATCTCTCAAAACTGTCTGCAAATGATTCATCTTCATTCTTTCGGTGCCTACATAAACATTTTGAGATTTAAAGTGAGTGATTCTGCTTCACTTGAGTACTGAACTCACCTTTAGTAAGCTGAAGGTGCCCCCAGTATAAATTTCACTTCTGAATAGGGAAAAGTACTCAATCTCCTGTTTTGAAGTACCATGTGTACTGTAATTAGCGTAGGAGAAAGGAATAAAAATCACAGAAGTAACTGAGGAGGTCAGACACAAGACTGTAGCCAAGCATGGACAATCTGAGCATTGCAAGTCTGTCTCCGGAGACTACTGGGTTCCTGTTTCCACCATATGTAATGTTATCAAGAAGTTTAAGGCGCTTGGCACCACGGCAAATCTCCCTGGATGTAGCTGCAAGAGAAAGGAGCTAAGGATTGTTTGAACAATGGAAAAACGCAACTTTCATAGAGACTCAAGCCGACCTTCATATGTAAGGTGCAATAGTTTTCAATTCGCAGATACCAGATACCAAGGAAGACGGTACAGATGGTGCAGCAGGATACTTAAAGTGCTTGAAGTATGTAAATGCAGCTGAATTTAAGCACTGGAGACCGATTTAGAACTTTTTGGTAAAGCATGGCATCTTCCTGAAACAAACAGAGGATTTCCTAGAAAAAATCCTTCCCTATAGTTAAACGCAGAGGAGCTTCTACGATTTTTTGGGGGGTTCCTTAATTCCTCTGATACTAAGAGCCTTGAATGTATGTGAAATTTTACGAAATCTAAGAAGAACAAAAACAGATCTGGAGAGCAACGTGCAACCCAGTTTCAGGAAGCTGGGTCCTTGCTGAAGGTCAAAGGTCAATTGCGTGTGTCCCAGGAAGGAAACATAAGACTGTAACCCTTCCCTCTACGGTAATTCACTTTGCAAGAAAGAAACAGATAAGTGAATAAAAGGAGTGAAAAGGTCTTTCTGGATAACTATGATCCCAAACACACTTCAAAAATACTGAGGAATGGTTTAAGGCACAACACTAAAACATCCAAATGAAACTGATCCAACTTCTAGTAAATTAACTGAGGAAGTTCATTGACATAGAAACTGCCTGATTGTGGTTATTATGACCAAAGGCTATGTTACCAAAAAGTATTTTTTTGCTAAAACTTTATTTGACAGGACATAAATACTTAGTAATAACTCAGAACTAACTACTGAAGTACAAATCATGAACAAATCATGAACTAATGTAGCTGCTATTTGAGATAAACCATGCATCACGATTCAATAATGACGAATTAGCATGAGATCAGTATGTAACTAAGAGTTTGTGGTTAACTGATAAATAAGTAATAGCATACTATATTTTTGTGCTCCGTCAAGTGAAGTGTTCCCATTCCTCAAAGGCAATTTCTTTCCATTTAAAAGTATGTACTCATTCCTCAATCAAAATTAAAGATTTCCCAATATGACCAGAGAAACCAATAATGGTGGATACTTTAAGCACTTTCAATTATTCATGGGCAAATGTGAAGCTGAGCTATTTGGAAAAAAATTTATGGGAGCCAATATTTTTGACTGGATTTGTATTCAAGTTGGCTGGAAGGTGCTAGAAGGCCTAGAATGGTTTCATGTAATGCTGACTAGGAGTCAACAAATATGACAGAAGCATCCAAAAAACCAGGGGTACTCATGTGTAACCCCTCCACCCACTGTATCACTACCAATGGGCTAGATACACAAGGCCACCCCTACCCATTTTCTGTGGTAGCATCCAGTGGTATAAATGGAAGCAAGCAAACTCACCCCAAGGGGCAGACGCAGCCAGGTACACAGGGTTCGTGGGCGGAGCAGGTGAGGTTGAGCAGGTAGGTTTCACAGGTCTGCTCACATTCCACCCCCTTGCTTGCAGGCAGCCCGCCATCTAAGTCTGCACAGTCATGGTACAGCTGGCCAGGCGAACATGTCTTATCTGGGGGAAGAGGCACGGATCAGGGCCCACTACTTACGGACAACAGATGGGATATATGAAGGTTGACCTTAATTACCCACCTGTCATTTAAAAACAGATACAATTAGTATCACTCTGTGTTATACTCAAAATCGAATATTAGAAATGGAATTCCAAATCGAAAACGATTTGCTATTGCAAACAATGGAAATAAATTAACATGAAGTGCATTAAAATGATACATTTACACTTATATAACTGCATTTCCATGCTTAAGTTCAGAGGTGGAAAGTTCAGGTCCAGAAAGTATAAATCCAGGTCAAGGTTTTGTTTCAATCAACCAGTTGAGTGGGTTTGACTGTGACTCTTGACTGTATAGTCAACTGGTTGGTTGAAACCAAACCTTGATCCAGATTTGTACTTTCTGGACCTAAACTTTCCACCGCTGCTTAAGTTATCAGGGAAGTAATTGCATTTCCATACACCCCAGCAGCTGACATTCAAGCCACCAAGTCCGTGACCAATCATAGGATGGAATAGTGAGAGTTTATCGATCCCTTGGGGAAACTGTCTTTTCGCCTACTCCACCTTGTTCTCCAGGAGACACACAGAGAAGTGACCGTGCAGGGTCAGCCAATGTGCGGTACCCCTGGAGCTGGATGCTGTGATGTAGGGCCCACAGTGACATCAATTTGCTGGCCCTGGGATTCAAACCGGTGACCTTCCAATCTCAGGTACACAGTCCTAATCTGCTGTGCCACACACCATCTCAGTTAAATTATTTGCCACTTGCAACTGTATGTACATGGAAGGTGAACGGTACAGCACTCACCAACGTCAGAGCTCTGGGGCACCATCTTACCATCCCGACAGACGCTAGAGCACAAGAAGTTAAAGTAAGTTTCAGCAAAGATCAAAACAAGCCCGGGGTGTTTCTCAATATACAGTCTTGACCACGCTTGTGTTCTCTTGTACCCGTTTTACTTCATATTCCATTGGCAAAGACCTGTTCCAATACTCAAGAACAGATGTACAGAGGACAGTAAAAATCCCCAGGTGTGGTTCTTGCAACATATTGAATATCAAAGATACATCACTGCATCCTCACCGAACCAGACCAATTCCATGATGAAGTTCTTTCTTAAGACCGGTCTAGCCAAGACCACAAGTACAATCTTTGAGTGCTGAGAAACACCCCCTGCTGAGGTTCTAAGGAAGAGGCGGGCAGAAGGGTCTTACTGAACACCTGATGAGCTCAGAACCACGTCCCCGGGTGCGTACTCGGCCCCCAAGAAGACACAAGGGCAACTGCTCCTATGGTCAGGATATGAAGAGAATGTGAGCTGGCCAATAAGAATGAACCAAGTTTTATTCACATTTCAAATGAATACTAAGTGAACAGAAGCAGATCATACAAGGCAAGTACAGAGAAAACAAACCCTACTTCCACATAAATTGTCTTGTAGTTAAACACAATCTAGCAATTTTGCAGCTCTGCTCAGACAGTTTTGCCACCCAGAGAGTCTGGACGTCACGAAAGCAGTTTCCTTTACAGGATCAGCAGTGTAAAACAAGCTAGAAAGGAGCAACGAGGTGGAAACATACACGTTTTGCTATCAGTATCAGTGGGTGCACAAAAACAGTGGACAAACAGTCCAGCAACGAAGAGCCGGTGTGCAACGGATTTCCCAGCAGCCCCAAGCCCTGTAACACATAAGCCTCGGCGACAGACCGAGCTCAGTGTCACAAATTCTCTCTCGCCGGTTATCAGATACCGTCGCCTTCGACAGCTTGAAGGGCAATGAATGGACGGTTTCACAGCGAATTCCTCAATGTAACCCTAGCATATGCTAAGTAAGGTGAAAAAGCTACTGTAAAATGTAAAACCTGGAGTTTCAGACAGACACAGGTGCGTGTTTTCCAGAGCAAACAGCCTAAGCGAGTCTGTGCAGCGAATGCTAAACAGGCAGCCTTCTCACAGCACCTAATCCCTATACATACAAAAGAAATATATATCTCCGCTATCTACTTCCTTCTGACTTTTAACGGAATAAGGAAGTATACTGTTCAGTTACATTAAAGCAGTTCATTGCACTAGAAAAGAATACTTTTTTACAAATTAAAACAGAAGTGCATGTTGGCAGTGATTTAACACTTTACACTTTGCTCTAAAATGAACGTAGATGGTGTTTGTGTTGACATAAAAAAAATCTTGGTAGCACTTTACTTGAGGGGCAGAAGCAGCTTAATAAGTCAGTTACTACTCAAGTACAAATCATGAACGCGTATATAGTAACTGCATAAAACACATGAAATGTTATTATTGATTAATCTTGAACGAACAGGTAATCAATACATAACTAAGACTTAGTTTCTGTAGGTGAAAGTAAGCTGGCTGTGAAAAGGGCAGCCACCTATAGCAGCACCCAGGGAGCTGGGGGTTAAGGGCCTTGCTCAAGGGCCCACAGATGTGCCAAGCATCCAATCACAGGCACAGAGGCTTAGCCCACTGTAAAAATAAATATGCAGATTACATTTATAAATCAAACTCAAAATGAACGAAATCCTGTCTAAATCCCGTGTCATCTGCTACTGAGTATGATCACCTATCTGTAGTGACAAACATCCCAATAACCACAATTATATTTTTAACCCCATCTTTATTTCCTGGGGAAAGTGCGTTAAATGCCATGGGACGATTAACTTGCAACTCAGGTCCTACACACACTGGGATGATGTCGTCTCAGATGAACTAAGCCCGTAGGATATTTTTCCAGCAACAAATCCAAGTGTGGTATAACACAGCCATCAAGCCGGTCTTATCAAGTACTTCCTCTCCGTTGTTGCTGTAATTTACTGGGAAACTAAAAAAGTTCCAGAACTGCTGATTATGACTGACTGGAACCAGCATTAGCCATAACCAGCTCACAGCCACAATTATCATAATGTTTTCTATGCCGAACATCTGCTTGTGAATTAAGGAGTCACCCGTGTCTAGAAATGTATTCTTTCGTTTCACTGTGCATTCCAAACCTAAGGTGATGTAACCAAGGCACATAGCCTTGGAGCAAAATTTTGGGTTTAACGCCTCCGTTCCCTGAAATTCGTTTACTCTAAACCAAGCAGGTAAGAGTTTGAGCCCCCCCTTGAAATCTACTGCCCCCCGCACACCCCACCCTGAAATTTATTTCTGGCTACGGGTCTGACCTGGGGTGCGTTTCCCAAAAGATCCAGTTAACAATTTACATAGTTGGAACCATTCAGTTAAGTTTCTAATGTCACCGATAGCTATGCTTTTGGGAAACGTAGCCTTGAACAGCACATGACAAATACGAATACAGACAGCCCAAGTATATGAAAAAAAATCATCGCTAATGTTCTGTTTTTGGATTCACCAGATTCACCGTTAACGGTGTTGCCCGGGTGTGCCTACCTGTCGACACAGGTGCGCGTACGGCTGCTGTAGAAAGTGCCCAGGGCACAGACACAGCCTTCCTCACATTCCCCCCCGCAGTGCTGGGCGACAGCGGCGGACGGGCAGTGACGCTGACAGGACGACACGCATGTCCCGTACACCATCGTCTCTGGGCAGGAGACGGCTAGGGGGCACGGAGGGGAAAACTGCATCCTTAGGGGTTACCAAGGAGATTACGAGACATACAAACCCTTACATGCCACATGCACTTACCGCAATCTGGGACATGGGCCCTGAAGTCCACCGTGACCCCATGCTTCCTGCAGCTGCGGGCATAGCCCGCCAGCGCCGAGCAGAGGCACGGGCGGCCGCACTTGCACGTGTCGGCCCTGCAGCGCTGCTGGAAGGGCAGCGGGCTCAGGAGCGCGTGGCAGGCCGAGAATGGGGCCTGGTTGAGGAGCTCGCACATCTCGGCCGCGTAAGAAGCTGGGCGCACACAGGCACAGCGAGCATGTTTATCAGGGTGTGTCATCGCTTGCACAGCACTGTCTCTCTGCTCAATCCATGTAGCAAAACAATCAGTCTAATATAAAACAGGTTTTCTGATCAATACGCTTTCAGCTGCTCTGGGAATAACAGGAAAGGAGTGGCAGTGATTCTGTATCCATGTTTATGTGTATGTCCTGTAAACTGAACGAAAGCCATTACCTCATGAGTGGAAATGTAATCTGAATAAATGTAGAGATGTAGAGTTTCCACCGGGAGCAAGGGCCAACAGAGGACCCCTTGTACTGCCCGGATTTGTTTTGGTGGAGCAGAAGGGCACGGGGATTCGTGGGACGAGGGGAGAGGCCAGGGCCATTGTCACAACCAGCAGGGCGGCGCCTCTGGAGGCGTGGCAGTGGTGGGGAGGGGCTCACCTGCCTGCTGGTGTGTGTCGCACGGATCGAGCTGCGGGACGCTGGGGCTTTGCACGCAGGCCGAGGAAAGTTTCCAGGAGTTTCCGAACAGCGGTGGCGTGCTCTCAATCATACCTGAGGGAGAGCTGAAAATAGGGATAGGGGGGCTTTAAAGGCTGAAGCAAAATGGCAGCTCCACCCGAAAATGACATTGAGGGAGTCCTGTTCACTGCCAGGTGCCATCCGAAGGAAACTTGGTCACGCGCATCATCTGATGACACCAGGAGATTATTCACTTTGTTAGACTCTGGTCTGAAAGTCTTCATGTCAATATCCATCAGCACATTGTTTTATATTAACTGTACTTTGGTTCTTTTGAGCACAGTTTCTATTTACATATGAAGAATGACTTACTAAAGTCTTGAATTACATTCAAATTTCAGTTTCAATGCACCTTTCTGCCGAACTGGCAAACACTACTAAAACACTGCGATAAAGAAATTTATCTCCTCTCCTATGGAATAAAATGCACAGAGTTGACAAACATACCTTTACACCAAACCTACTGTCCATGACAGAGGCATCTGCTATAGTGTGGCTTGCGTTATTGTTTTTTTACTACCAGAGATTCCTGGACTTGCTACAGGAGAGCTGGGCAGACAGCCCAACTACAGAAAAGCTAAGTGAAGACTGACTTAACACTACTTGCGGGGGAGAACTACAAAACCGTGCGGAAGAGCTTACAGAAAGTCATCTTGACTGTTCCCATTGAAGGTGCCACACAGCCCCACGGTGTCGTCCTTCCAGGACTCGTCCACCTGCAGGTACAGCCGGAACTCCCCCCAGTTGTACTGCAGAAGGAGCCCGTGGGCTGCCCTCACCTGCAGGAACATGGAGGACAGCTCCTGGATATGAAACACCTCTAGAGAACAAACAGAGGCACTGGTTAGTTTGGCACCTCAGCGTGGTACATCTGTATCAACTGAACAAAGTGCAGTACTGGAGGGATCCCCAGCCAAACGTGTAGGACACGATGTTTATAGAAGATCATCACCTGACTAGCTATCTAAATCATACCCATCTTTGTGTGAAGCCTTAAGAGACCAAGCAGAAAAGCACTTAGTACTGACTGCTCATTTTAAGTTACACAGTTAAAGAACTTGCCAGAAGTGGATACTGTACTAGTACGTAATTACTGTACTGCAGATTCTGAACTGGATTTGCAAGGCATACCTTCTAATATTATTGTGTTTTTACATTTTAAGCAGTACATTTTATCAGCGTTCAGTCTTCAGAAAAATTTTCTATTATAATAATATAGTATTAAACATCTAATGTTCTGTTGTTGAATCTGTATTAAAATCTTTAAAGAATCTGTCAGAAAAATCTCTTAAGGCTCACTGTAGAGCCTATACAATTCAATACAGATGTAACCTGACAAACTAGTAAAAGGAGACAAAAATGTTGACTTTAGATATACGTGATATAGCCTGGTTATACGAGACAAGCAACTTGAGTAGCGATAGACGAATACAGAATAATCACTAAGGTCATATCGCTTTATCCTGTTTTTTCTGGTATTACTGTCCATCTTAGTTAGCTGTTATTGTTAAGATGCTCCTCACAGAGATCCAGCCACATGCTGCATCCATCACGTTAGAGGCAAACATCCCCCTGATCTGACTGGTTGGCAGTTCCTGCTCTTCGCACATATACTTTACATGCAGGAGTCAGTTTCTCCACTTAAGCATCATGAAGAACTTGAGCAATAACAGGAGTCGGCATGAGAACATGGGAGAGAAGGTTTCCGCGGAGCCACATAATGCTACGTTTCTTCTGCAGGTCTTTGTTCCATTGAGTCCGTCTGCAGAGAGGCTGTCACCCAATCCAGAAGAGCCATCTCCGGACTGCGGGCGGGCGTGCGGCCGAGAGTGCAGATCAAGGGCAGCGAGTGCGAGGTTACCGTCCAAGTAAGGCAGGGAGATCCTGTACTGGCCGGCCACGAACACCTCGCCCCCGTGGGTCATGGTGACTTCGGTCTTTGGGTCCTCATCTATGACCACGGTAACAGACTGGATGCAAGCGCCATCGAGATTCTGCAAGGACATTGGTAATGATGGAGCATTTCAGGGTTTATCCAGGGTTTATGCTCATTGAAGACAGGCACAACCCTAGAGAAGTCCTACAGAAAAGTGTATCATTTTAACAATGAGTGCTTATATACGTTATAGTTTTTCAATACGTTTCGAGTTGTCTGTCTTACGTGCAATCCATGTTGTGTACTGTCCCTTATTGTAGCACCATGGTCCTGGGGGACATTATCTCATTTCACTATGTACTGTACCATGTATATTGTTGAAATGACAATAAAAGCAACCTTGAACCTTGAACCTTGAGCTGACGGACAGTCCTTCAAGGCTTCTAATTTTCTAAATTATGTAAAAAGTCTGCTGATGGACTGTCAACTAGCAACTCTGCAAAAGCTCAAGTAAATTAATACAACATAAAAAATACTGATTCTCTCTGAGAGTATATGCTGTTGTAGAGCTGACTAAATGTGAACGACATGCAATACACTGAAGTTTTATCATCCAAAATGTTTTTGTTGTCAGTTATATCTACATCTCTGTTAGCCTCTCCCAGGAAAAAAAAAATCAAAGGAATATCCCTGTTTTCAGGTCTGTCAGCTGTAATTTGCAAGTTTCTTCACTACGAGAGCCAATCCTGACCAGAAGACAGCATACCTATGTAAGCAAAGCTGGTTAGAAGCCGGAGTTTTGATCGTTATCCAAGTGACACTCTAACAGCCAGGGAAATTCAACCTGGCAGCGAATTATCAACCAGTATGAATTCTTCCTTTCATAAGTGCCGCGGCTGATGATCAGTCGCGGGCATCACATGGGCTGCTGTCTTGTCACCGCGGTGCTTCACGGAATCTCTCCCACCGAAAAGCACTCTCCATCAAGTTACTACAAAGGCCTTCACTCCGCCGCTCGGGAGGCAGATAAGGTAATCCAGGGCAATTTGCCGTCTGATCGCCTGTCCGAATAGCGTCTGATACTGTATTATGCCACTACTCACTGCATGCTGAATTTTGGCATCAGTGCCTTCGGGAAGCTGTGGCGATGTGGAGGCATTTAGATGGTGAGTTACACCAGCCCTTTGTGTCACCCCGTGTTTTATCTAACACGGCTTTAGAGGGTTTGATCATGACACAACTCTACTCCAGAAGCCTCTTTATCTAATCCCCCACCCACCCCCACCCCGAAAGTGGCCATTCCCGCGCAATTACATTAAGTGCAATGCTGCAAAATGATTCCCATAAGCACGTAGCCACAAATTCCGTTTTTGGGCAGTAATTGCGGCAGGATTCAGCGAGAGCACCGGACTGTAACCGAATGCTCTAACAGGGACAGTCGCCATTTCATTAGGACCCTTACAAATCTGTGGGGGAATTAAACTGGACGGTCAGTGATGAGGGAAGATATGGACGTTCAATTTACACTGATGTGTAAAAACATATTTCTTACTATTCGTTCAACTTTCTCAGTCTGCCAATGGATAAAGTTGTACCATCCCAGAATTAGCTTACAGATGCATTTTACATATAGCTTACTGTAATTTGGCTGGGTGTTTTACTTCAGTAACCTTGTCCCAAGCGCTTACCTTCCTTCTGGTCACATGTCCAAGCCCATAGCCCCCACACCCCCTGCACTGGGCCACGGCTCTACCTTGCAGTGAAATGACAAGTGGTTCGGAACTCACCGGTCCGCATGGAGCATTTTGTATGGTGACGGTAAACCTCCCCGAGTTGCGGCTCTTGGCCAGGACGTACTGGCATGTGGCATGGAAGGTGTAAACACGTCCATCGAAAGTCTCGAAGTTAATGTCTCCCGTGACGGAGCACTCCCCTGCAAGGACATGTAACGTCAAACTTCATCAAACTTGTGGATAGTTGGGTTGAGGTGTGTGTGTGTGTTGTGGAGGGGGGGTCGGATACCTGGACAGCTGTGCTCTGAGCAGTTCCACAGTCCCCCCAAGCAGGTGCTGAAACCACAGCGAAATCACGGAGGTGTCAACAGGTGGATAATGGCGCCATCTGAGATGGGTACTGGGAAGATGGGGGGAGGGGGGCTCACCAGGTGTTGCACTCCTCCCGGATGGTCTGGCCCGGAAGGTAAACCATCCCGTGGTGCTCACAAGGGCAGTCTGAGGCCTTCATGCAGCTGCCGTTCTTGTAGATCTGATCTGGGAGCACATGGGCATGCCAGGTTGGCACTGGGCCACAGCGAGGCAGGTCGGAGGCCTGGCAGCCTCAGATACCCCTTACGAGGCAACGCCCCAGCCTCACCTTCGCCGCAGTAGCAGCCATCCAGGCACTGCAGCTTGCTGTCGATGCAGAGCCGATCTACGCTGCAGGACACTGGGCAGCATGAGATGCACTCCTGGTAGATTAATTCTGGGGGACATGAGACAACTGCAGAAAAGACAGGTGCCAACAAGCCATCAGCACTGAATGTGTGGACTGGCATTCATGCTAATCTCACAGCTCCTCTCGTCATGGGTGTTGTGAATTAGCCTTGTGCTACAAGAATATCAGTGAGATATGCCCCCAATCCCCCCCCCAAAAAAAAATAAGATCATAACCAGGGAGCTATATGGGGGTGGGAGTTAGGACAGGGGCCCTAAAAGGATCTAGCAGTTCTGACAGAACCTGTGATCACACCTTAACGTTCCCAATTAGCTCAACCTTCTGAATTAACTAGCTATCATCCTAACCAGGGAGACTGGATAAACCAGGAAGAATCAGAAGAGAGAAAGCTGAAAAACTCATACCACACTGCGGCATATGGTCCCGCCAGCCCTCTAGGGGGCGCTCAGCATGGGCACAGGCCCTGGCGTATTCCGTCAGCACCTGACACACTGCCTCATTATGCAAACCCAACCTGATAACACACACAAGGTTAGAAAAGGTTTACCTATATGAAGGTCACACAAGCTGTTATAACAGTACCATATGAAAATGCCTGTCTTCCCACCAAATCTTACGGTAATCATTAATGGTGCTTCAGCAGGTTACAGCAATCGAGAGAATAAACGTGGGAAATCAAGCAGAACAAGTAACAATATCATAGCTCTTACCCAACAAATCTAAATGCCAAAGATTAATTAATATTAATTAAAATAAAATGCAGAGGGTTATTTAAAATCAGATGGCATTTTAACATATACTTTGGCAAAGTGGATCAATATCAAAAATCTCTCAAACAAGGAGGGGTATATTTATGGAAATTGCGAGAAGCAACCTTGGTAGCTATGGAGTCTATTTTACATATTTTAAATTACTTACAGGCAAAGATCATTTGAGCAACTGGCCATGTAGGGAAATGGGCTCACAAACTCGTGGCAGATCTTAAAGGGGTCCTCAAGCAAAGACGCACACACCTCCGTCACTTTCTGAAGAGGAACAAGGAAGTCACAGGTAATGGAAGCCCAGCGCAAATTAGCTACTAGCAGCTGCTACAGTATGTACATAACCAAAGCCTCCAGTTATAGGCTGAGGTCTTGGTGGAAGAGTAGGGGAAGGGGCAGGCAGAGCCTGGTACCTGCAGCGTGTCGGGGTTGAGCGCAGAGCATGGGGAGGGATAACGGGAAGGTACCAACGGACAGGCAGCCCGCTGGGGATCCACGTCCATCCAGCTGTTGCCAAACACAGCCAGGTCCTCGGTGAACACGCCTACAGAGTGTGGTCGACAGAGATCAGTGCTCTGACCATATTCCGCCGGTGGCGCTCTTAACTGAACCCCTTGTGTCTCTGTGTGCCTTCAAACCAACGATGCAGTGACTTAAAGGGTAAAGAATAAAACTTGACACAGTAGCTAACTAAAAACAAAATGAACTTTGAATCAAGTCAGTTGTTGCAGAAGACAAATGTCATATCTAAATACCAGGGTAATTTAATTCAATAAAGGCTTAAAAAATATATTTTAAAAATAATAATAATGAAACATGATATTGTACGGCCTCAGAACATTCTATATCTGTTCTTTGGCATCTGGAGAGCATCTGAGATCCACCTACCATAGCTGGTTTTGAGGTCATCCTGGACGTCAGCATTGAAGTTCCCACACAGCCCACAGGTCCTGCCTACATACTCTGGACTCATCTTGATGTAGACAGAGGAACTGTGGCCCTCCCAGGCCAAGGTAAAGCCGTGTGGGTGTGTGACCAGAATGTAGTGGGATATCCTTTCTAGTTCGACGTCACGAACGCTGTGTGGGAGCTCCAAGCTGGTAACGGAAAGTCCGAAAACCGATTATCATTACGCATTTTGCGTGGACAGCAAAGAAAGAATGTCACTGCAGAGAGAAATGCACTTTTCTACTGTACATATGACAATAAACGCTTTGAAATTGTGATTGTTGAGCTTTAAAACTTTACAGAAATGTATATATTTATTAGGGTGGCATGGTGGTGCAGTGGTTAGCACTGTTGCCTCGCATCTCTGGGACCTGGGTTCGAGTCTCCGCCTGGGTCACATGTGTGTGGAGTTTGCATGTTCTCCCCATGTCGTCGTGGGGTTTCCTCCGGGTACTCCAGTTTCCCAACACAGTCCAAAAACATGATGAGGCTAATTGGACTTGCTAAATTGTCCATAGGTGTGCATGTGACAGTGACTGGTGTGTGAGTGTGCCCTGCGATGGGCTGGCCCCTCATCCAGGGTTATTCCCTGCCTCATTCCCATTGCTTCCAGGATAGGCTCCGGATGCCCCGCGACCCAGTAGGATGAGCGGTTTAGAAAATGGATGGATGGATATATATTTATTAAACTGTATGTGGGTTTAGGATAGGTTATAATCACAGTAGTTCTTTTAGAATGAAAAAAAAATATATATAGAGGTATAAAACCTTCCATTCATTTAGCTGCTGAAATTAGTAAATACATCCTTTCAGTCTTGCACCGAAATGATTGTTATTATGATTATAATGATTTGGGTTATTTCGGTAAAATCTGGGTTATTTTTCAAAGGATTTTTAAACATCCTGAGGTAACATAACAAGCTCCTACTTCCGGTATATATTATCACATGAGTTCAGTGTAACGTTACTGCATTGATTATCATTATTTATTTATTGATTATCATTGTTTATGAACAAGGACACTGTACAATACCATGGTACAGCAAACTGTGATTACCTCTGTCCTCTGAAAGTCACGTCGTGCTTCTGCAATCTGATCTCCCCCTCCCATGGCAGGAAGAGGCTGACAGATCGTGCACATGAGGACGGTGATCTGGGACAGTCGGGATCATTGTGCACCTGTGCAGACATGGCACTCTCATGGAGAAATCCTCATGGCTGACTGTAGGAGAGTCTCCAAACATCAAAACAACTCCAGACTCTACTGTGCTGACACAAAGCATCCATCTCCAACAGCCCTTGGGTAATCAGATTTACTCGCGTTTGATTGGCAGGTAAATGATATTAAGTAGACAATGGCAATACATTCTGGGCTCAGGCAGGATCCCATCCTCTTTCCCATGGACTAATTCCTCTTAGTGGGTCCCCAGACAAAGTAAATTTTTGTTCTAGATCTTCTAGAGTACCAGGTGAAGCAGGTAATTACAGCATTAAATGGTAATTGACATAAATGACTGTAATAATGAGATTGCTTTCACTAATCTGCTGGGTAAATAACATCCTGTGGCTAAGACAGTTGAACCAATATGGCGCTTGTTTCCTGAATAAGGAGCTCATGGAATCTGCGTTCTATAAAGGAAAAATGATCAAAACAACAATAATACATTCCTTACTATTACTGGAACAGGAAAGGTTTCCCAGGCTCTACTGATTCACCTACAACCCACTTGTCCGAAGAGCACTTCTTAATACACAGTATTTCTCTTTCATTCTGGCACGACACCACAAGCCACAACACATTGCTCCATTTCCAACATTTTTTACAACAGAATTTAAGTCCTGTAAAATGTACTATAACTAGGTAAGACTGATTTTTTTTTGTCTTTATATGCAGCCTTTATTTGCAAAAATTTGTGGTTTAGTAAGTTTGTGGTTTAGTCCATTTGCACATATCAGTTATTTAAAAAATGATGATCCTTGCTCATGTATAGAAGTTATAGCTTGAGTGTTTGTGCTTTGTCTACAGCTGTATGTCAGTATTTACCTTTCTACCAAGTCAGACCATAAACCGATAATATCCCCATCACAAATTCCATAATCGACATTTTTCTTGTCAGTGTTAAAACTAGCTGACACACATTATCCGCTTATACAGCTGTGCACTGGCACACCACCCAAGACAAGAATCAAACCTACAACCTTCTAGATAAAGGCCTGGCTGCCCACTGACACGGGACGCTTCACCCGCCTTTTGGATGTGGTGTCGTGTGTCATGCGACAGATGGCTCGCCGGCACATTGCAAACGACCACAGACCACGACAAGCAAATAAAAACATGAGAGAAAATGAGAATTGGCTTTTAATGCACACTTCACCTGGATGACAACGCTGGACTGCGTGGCTTCTTCACAATCCCGAACCAGGGTGTAGCTACACCTGCCCGGAAAGTGGTAGTACAGGCCATCGAAGGTCTCGTAATTGTACTGTCCCCATGTCCGGCATGTCATCTCCCTTTCCATCCCCAAATTCGGAACTGCCACAATCGATCGGGAACATTTAAAAAGACTTCAGCGCAACATATCCACGAAACCGTTCTTAGCTATATCGACCACCAGCAAAAAAAAAAACTGTTTGTTCGGGCCATCTGAAATAAGTGTGCTGATCTACCAAGCAGAAAGTGAAGTCAAAGCAGGTGACGAGGTGGTTTGCTGTAACCTGTCTGGCAGCGGATTCCGGTTGCTTGGTATAAACTGCAGTTGCAGGAATTTGCGTGGCCGCAACGGCCTCCGTTCAGACAGCTGACCCCACAGGTTTCTGAAAAAATGTTGAGTTCATGGAATCGGAATTACATTCTCTCAAATAAAAATTCAGCATGCGGTATGTTTAAAAGTCAAAAACACACCTTTAAATGTAAAGTCAATACAAGTAATTGAAAATGACTTTTAATATGCACCACAGCAGTGGACCTTTGAGTCATCAATATGGATAGGTCAGATAAAGCCTGAGTCATTGCAGGCATTTAGCTCTGGCTAACGACGGCTCGCTAACGTTGCCAACATATGGCAGGTGGCGGTAAGAGACAGCTGGAAAGCTATGGAAGAATTCAGCCCGCCGCGCTACACCGACGCATGGCGTCAGACATCCCTCGGATAGGGCGGGAGTCGGAAGATCAATGGCTTCGCCTCCGCTCTCTCACGTCTCACCGTAACCCGGGGAGACGTCGAAACAGAGAGGTCAATTGTTTTGCCATTGACAAACACCGAAACTTGCCCTGAGACAGCCCACCGCACATTGACTGCATTTTATTTCGTTTGAAAGAAGACAGATTCCCATTATCTTCAAAACATAGAGATACTGTATTATGGGTACTTAAGCCACGATGTTTTTCCCGATTACGGCTACCGAGGCTATCGAAATGGCAGCAAATGCTGATGTAGGCAATTACGCCGACTCCATTTTCAGAGATAATGTCAACCTTTGTGCGAAGACGAGACTGCCCCCCCACCCCCCACCCCCGGTACCTGTGGCTCTGCGCAGTGACGGCTTCACAACTTCTTCTGAACTGGAAGATGTGTTGGTAGATACTGTTGTAGCTGCTGAAAGTACCGCCTTTTCACAGCATTTTTCAGCACAGAAAAAAAAATGTGTTAACAGATGCCAAAACTACCTCCATGCAACTTTTGTGTTTATCCCAGTATTCCCTGCTGTGAGCAAAACAATCAAACTATTCGGGCTTATGATCAGATAGCATTAGATGTACATTTCCCTGCTGCCAGTTGAGTGCTGGGCCAATATCTTGGAAAGAGAAGAATGTGTCGTTTTCAGCAAACCAAAACTAAGCCGGTGTAACTGGACCTACATCATTTAATTAATTGTGTTAGCGTTTTGCCCTGTAATCAAAAAGCACGGCATTGGGAACCACGCTGAGCTCTCAGGTAACAGATTAATAAAGAAACAGATTAAATGCAAGACTTTGAACCGCATCATGTACCCTTTTTTAATTCTACACAGATTTAAGACTACCAAATAAATCCTTCGATTCAGGAATAAGATTAAAAAGTCTGAACTTGTCTTTTTACTAAAGTAAACGAAAGCAGAAGGATTGTATTATAAACGGGCTTCTACATTTTTAAAGTTAGAATTTTAATATTAGAAGTGATCTGAGAAAACGAACGTGAGACATAAACCTACGCTCAAGGGACAGATTGAGAGCGCATCGCCGGTCATAGGAGCCGCCGGGCCGGTTCGCCTTGGGTCACCCAGCGAAAGCGAGCTGCTCTCTGCTCTTGTCAGCGAAACAGAATGAACCGAATTTGGGGAAGGAGCTCAGTTTAAGCCTGATTTAGGTCACTAATGTCATACGGTAGTAATAAAGCGGGATTTGGACAAGATGAATTGCATTTACTTGAATTACAGTTAATTACCTTTCTTTTAACTTTTTCCCGTTTACATGACTCCTCTTCAAGTCTAACATTGTGGATGCACTTATTGATCCCACGTATGTTGCACAATCGACTGTAATTCAACTAGCGGTCTGCGCCTACTGATTTACTCATTTTCATTTTTTTCAATAATCAATTTTTAGCTAGTTAAACCAATGCGTATTTGAACTCGCCTCGCGTTTCTAATCGAGTCCATAAAATGAAAATGAATGATGAATATACATGATCATACAAATAAATATGCGACGCTAGATGAAACATTATTATCCAGGGAATTGCAAACGAAAGAAGGCGAGTAGGAGAGAGAGTTATACCATGGAGTTAGATATGTTCCATGTATGAACACGATAATTGTAGCTTTTATGACATTGCCTCCATCTGATGTAAATACATTTCTGTTTGTTCTATGACACTTCAAGATATTTTACAGAATTACTGGAGCTGCTACTTAATGTAGCTGACATACTCTTTCAATACAGCGTTTCAAAGCAGTAGCCCTAGACCCGTACCTTCGCTCCTTGGGAACCAGTATCCCGTTTCGGCACCATTATACTGCTGCTTCTGCTGTTGGGAAAATGAGAGAACAAGGCACGGTTTGTTCCTTACGCGCAATCGGCATTTCTGTCGGTCAAGAGGCACACATAGACTACAGGCAAAGAAATGGGCATGATTAGAATTAAAGAATTCTAAGAAAGTTCTTTGAATTCCTGGTAAGGTGAAAATATACAAATTTCTTGGATTACATGAAAGTAAGTACATTCAGAAAACTGACACTTCTACATGTTAAACAATTATAGGTATTATGTTCGATTAAATACAAGGATGACAAGAATATTTAGAGTATATATCATATAGTATGAGTGACCTGCTCTGCACTTCCACTTACCTTTCCAGACCATGCCAGTAAGTTAAATTTACGCTGTCAGCGCTCCACGACACTGCTGGAGAATATAATAAGCGGACATGAATAACGTACATTTAACTGATTTTTATTTGAGGTATCGTACTGATTCAATCAGACTAATCGTAAATTCGTCTTCATTTTGCAAAATAATAAAAATTGACAGATAAATCGCGATGCATTCATGACAATCCATCCACATATGCAGTACTACAATAATTAATTACACGTCGACTTACCTTGATTAATTATTATAAAAAGAAATAATAAAAAATACCCTTTTGGCTTTATGGCGAGACCTAAAGAAGGATCCATTCGTGACACATATGATCCACGTTGTGGTGGAATCACTTTCTCCCCAAATCCAGTGGAAAAAATAATTCAGCTGCAACAAATACGCATTTTTTCAAAAATTATCTGGAGATTGTTTGTTTCCACATTGGTTTCCACAAACTCCCGTGTTAGATCTGGGGGCATCATTGCTCCTTGGTTAAAGGATGACGGGTGCAACCTATTAGCATAATACATTCAGACAGGTACTTCCGAATATGCAAATAGGTACGTGCATATTCGCTACAGAGATCTGAATACAGGGCAACGCTTTCTCACTCGTATTTATGCATAATTTATTCACCTTTACTAGATTCCCAAAATTTATAAATAAGGGAAAACAAATCGTCCGGTTAGTTAATTGGGTAGATCTTGCTCCACTTATATAAACTTAAAGAATATGCGTTAGTCGTCGGTTCGTCGAATTGAGCGCAGGACATTGTTTGTAATAACAAATAACCGTGTTATTATCTCGCGAATTATTCGGAATAAACTTCATAAATGTCCTTACATGAACCTAAATGCCGGACATTACACATTATTTAGGAACATATATTTTCGTGCGTCAAATTAGCTGGATAAGGTTTGGCGCCTTCTACTGGTGTGTGATTGCAAAACGATAAACAATACCTTTTGACTTAAACATTATTGTTTTGGTTTTTTTTTGTACTGAACAATCGGCTATTCCAAAGGGTTGCATGGATTATAAAACGAATATAACCTAATACTACTACAACTACTTCTACTACTGCGTTAATATAAATGTATATTTAATGGACTGTGGGGCAGCTCAGGTCCAGATGTTGCCTGATAAAAATGGGCAAAATAATTTTACCAGCCAAGAGTGTTGTGCCAGTTTGCTGGAGGACTGGCAAAATTTTTCTGGAGAATATTATTTGGGGGTTGCCATGCTGGAGCTTCTGAAATTTCCAAATATATCCCATTTCTTAATATTTTTCTTTCGAAATTGTTGATTTCAGACCATTTAAAATCTTTTATTTTTAAGTTTAACCGGGAGATGACCACCTTTGCCATGGAGCCGAGAGTAATTCGTAAACCGGAAGAACTTAAATTATTTTTAGGACTAAACATAAACATGGATGCGTGAGAAAACAGAAGACTTGTTGGAGTGCAGGAGAATCATTCCGAATTCGTAAGACTTTGCAGGTCTTACTAGGTGTTTTCAGCTTTATCTATTTTTCGTCTCTAATTGACGGAATATTGGCCTAATGGAAAGCATCACCAGAACACACTGACAGTGCCAACGCACGTTGCAATACGGGCTCTTGACATGCGCTCCTGAGTCTGCATGCGGGGAGTTCATAAATCGCCCTGCGGGGCATCACGCTGACACAAAGGCGACACTTTCAGCTACACTCCACCTAGCGTCCGAGCAGCGCATTTACACGGCGACCGAGGGACGATCGCCCTTCCTGCTACGCCAAGAAAGGACTCGCGCTTTCTGCTCAGCCATGGAAAGAAAGGTTGCCCGGGAGTTTAGGCACAAGGTAAGAGCATTAATTATCTAATGAATTAAAAGAATGCGGTATTGAATACAAGGAATATTAATCAATGACGTACTTCGGTTTGTAAGGCTGCTTCGAAGAAGCAGGTGATGCCCTATGAACCCTTATCCCGGTAGAGGGGGATGGGTACACTTTTCGTGTGTATCATATTATTCAGTTCCCCGCAAAAAGGAACATGACATAAGGCAACTACAACATGCAGTCGTCGGAATACCGTCTGTTCCTGTATGTTACATTACAGATTAAATTTAAAATGACATTCGATATGGGCAAGTGTTTGAGGGAACAGCGAATTAATTTGAGAAATCAATACAACATAATTGAACATGTTTTAAAGTCTATATGACCGTTTTGTATGACTGTATCTTTGTTAAAAAGCTGGCAAATCTTCAATTACAGCATAAGATCCCACATAAGAAATTACCTGATGACGTATTTAGGAGAGCTTCATAGTAGTTTCTGATTGGCTATTGTCATTAAGGCATAGACTGTAAGGCACAGGTACCGAGTCACCTGGGCCATTGATCTTCTTGATTTAACTGCTTTTGTTTTGAAATACAATACTTTCTGTTTCGTGTTTTATTTTGTGATTGCAAAGGAAAAATTTGGTCAAGTGTTTATTATTTTTTGTGACACCGGATCGGCTGCGATGGCAAAATAACGAAGGGATGGAAGGGTCTTGCGCTTCAGTGGTCCTGCCCTGTTACTCTGTCCCGTTATCCATAATAGCGACGTCCACAATGGCTCGTTCACTGGCGGATAATTTAGAAGCGCTTTCAGAGGCGTGCAGCCAGGCGGAATGGAGCGGCTGATTTACTGCGGCTCTCAAATGGGAGTAGCGCCAGTGCGTATAATACGAAACGAAAAGATATCCGAGGCATGTATGTAGCCCTTTGCTGAGGTTTTACTGTTTGGCAAAAGTGAATTATATATGTATAAAATATTGATCCAATATGCATATAATTTATAGTTGTCTAACACAAATTCCGGACTATTAGAAAAGCATGAATACATCTAATCACCATGAGTCACTCCATAAAGCAGAATCTCACCCAGAATGTTCTCGCAGTTTGTGCTTTCTTCTTGCTGTGACCTGATACTGGATGAGCAGTTGAAAGAACGATATGTGGGGTGAATAAAACTCATTAAGGTGTACACTTTTTTAAAAAAAATAATACTGGGATTTATATGACAATCCAACCAAGAATAAAAAGAATAACTATTACAACTCACAAACCTGGAAAACGTACGTATTGGTAAAGAGTCCTCTCTTTATTTTTCCATTATAAACAGCTGTCTGCTTTATCGAATTTAACTTAAAATGCAAATTCATGGATACCCTTCCTTGTATGTCCTACTTCCCGATGCTTTCGTGTATAATGCGATAATGTGATTTTGGACTGGATTACATTTCTAGAGCTATTTCAGAAGATAGTTTGTTTTGTTTTGGACGGCCATGAATCTCCCTTTCGGTATAAATAGGTTTGTCCACAGACTGGACACAGACCGTCAGTGCTGTAAGGTGACACTGCTGTAATCCATCCTTCCTCACGTCATGCGACGTGGGAAGCGTCTGTTTTGTGGTAGCCCAGTAGGGACAGAGCTGCCACAGAGTGCAAAGATCTGAATCAGAGGCCTGCAGTGCCACTGGCCAGTATCCCATAGGCAGCCAGAGAGCATCCCCTCTGTCCACATGCGTCTGTGGTGAGGCTGCCGTGACAGGAAATGTGCTACATCAGTGACTGGCCCAAGCGTTTCCTCAAAACGTTTGTGCAGCAGTATAGCCGCTATCAGGTAAGTCACCATTACAGGGCTGTGCTGCGTATTTCTCATTGAGGCTGGGAGCGCCATGTCCTAATATGTAAAGTATGGTTGTGGAGGCTCCCCCCCCTCCCTCCTCCTTGGTTATGACAGCTGCGTTATCTCTGACTCTCCAGAGCTATGATCGAACTGTCCAAAGGTTTGTTTGTTTTCTAGGTGGAGCTGCTGATAGACAATGAGGCAGAAAAAGACTACCTGTACGATGTGCTCCGACTGTACCACGAGTGAGTGCATTCCCGCCGCGTGTGATTAACGCTTAGACCTTACGGTCCAGCGCTATGGGATTTTCGCAGACAATCCACAACTTGTGCATGCATGAATTCGAAGTTAGAGAAGATGACCGCTGGTTTTTAGAGTGCTATACGGAAAGGAAACATTGTCCTCCGTGGTCTTTTTGGGAATGTTGTGGTCCTACACCTCACTCAGTGTTCCTGAGTCGTGCTTCTAGTGGGCAGCAGGATTGCAAGGGACTGTTGGGATATATGGTTTCCATTGAGTCCAGCACTATAAAAGCAGCTGAATGAAGTGAAATGTAGATGCAGAGCAAGTTTCCATGTGATCTTTGTGGGGGGGAACGTAGTTTTGTTTCACTCCAGTCAGGTGTCCAGTTCTCCTCCTTTGCCCCTGACCCAGGTGACCCCTCTATTCAGAAAAGCCTCCGCTTCTGATATGCGAGTCACCAATGAAATAGCCAATGTAAATAATTCAGCAGGTCAGCAAATTCATAAGAAGCCTTCGTACAAAGGCTCTGGTCAAGCCTGGTACCTTTTTATTTTATGCATTTCAAGCTTTCGTAGTTTTCCAAAATAATCCAAGCCATAGATGCTCTGTTTACTGTTCCTCAGATTGAAGGGATTTTAGAATTAGCTATTACATCATTGAATATACAATATCTGTAAGTAGTACAAGATTTGATAAAACTTGGTTTTAAAGAATGGGACGGCACAGTGGTGCAAGGGTTACCGGTGTCATCTGTGGGATCTGGGTTCGAGTCACCGTCCAATTATGTGTGGAGTGTGCATGCTCTCCACAGGTCATGGTGATATTTCCTGTGAATTCTTTGGTTTACGCCCACAATCCAAAAAAACACTTAGGTGAATTGGAAATTACAAAATTGTGAATGGTGTTTGTGCTCTGCACTCTCACAAAAAATGGTGAAAATTTGTACCTTTGCTTGTCAATGGTGCTGTACCCTTGTCACTGTAATTGTACCTTTTAAGGTACAAAAATGGACTCTGGGGAACATTTATGTACCATTGATGGTACATTAATGCTGTTTGTACAGCATTATTCCCCAGAGTCCATTTCTGTACCTTACAAGGTACAATTACAGTGACAAGGGTACAGCACCATTGACAAACAAGGGTACGAATCTTCTTTTTTATTCATAATTATAATAATATAAATAATATATTATAAATATAACATAAAAATTACCCTCCCCTCCCCCAACAGCCTTGGGCCAGTGAAACTCTGAGACACTGAATTATCCAGCCGCCACATATGCTCCTTTAAAGGCTTACACACACACACTCTCACTCACATTCACTTACACACACACACACACACTCATTCTCTCACATACAAAC
>JAODJX010000020.1:5226972-5237678 GCA_026776945.1 Isichthys henryi
CTTAAACACACACACTCTCACTCACATTCACTTACACACACACACACACTCATTCTCTAACACACTTAAACACACACACTCTCACTCACATTCACTTACACACACACACACACACACTCATTCTCTAACACACTTAAACACACACACTCTCACTCACATTCACTTACACACACATGAACACAGCATTCCTGTCTCATCCAGGAGATACAATCCTGTCAGAACTTTTTTATGCCTCCTATAAATGTACAAGAACACAGAGAGTAAAGGCCATTTTAATTTATGCCTTACTTTAAGATATATGTATACCTTTTTTCGGTAATTTTATTTGACATTTTATTTATTTTTGCATTTAAGAAAGTGTTTTCTTTAAAAAAGCAAAACAAATATGTACATAAATGCACTGAAAGGGTTTAGTTATTTTGTCAATTGTTGTATGGAGTTCAATCTTTAAAAATGTTCCTAAAACAGAAACCCATAAGTAATTCATTTTAAGAATAGTTACGATTGCTCTTTAATAAGACTAAAGTATTTCTTATCCGATTAATTGATGGAATAATCGATAGAAAACTCGATTACTAAAATAATCGAAAGCTGCAGCCCTAATGTGTTGGTGCCCCATCCTGAGTTATTCTCTGCCTTTTACCCATAGCTTCTGGGATGTAGTATAGGACAAGTGGGTACAGAAGGGATGGATTTAAAGAATAGCATATACTGTAAGATTATGAGAAATTTAAAATTCTCTGAATATGACTCAAGTTTGAATCCCATCCATGATACACCCTTGCCTTATGCCCTGAGTTTCCAGGAATGGGCTCCAGACCAGTGTTGGAAAGTTCAGGTCCAGAAAGTACAAATCCAGACTAAGGTTTTGTTTCAACCAACCAGCTGAAAGTAGAGTCACAGTCACAGGGTACTCTGCTGGTTGGTTGAAATGGAACCTTGGTCTGGATTTGTACTTTATGGAACTGAACTTTCTTCCAGACTGCCTTGTGCCTTGTGATAATGGGATGGATGATTGCAGCTTTCCCAGGAATCATTGTTTTTTGCATTCCACAGATCCATGGAACTCCCAGTGCTGGTGGGTGATCTGAAGCTGGTGATCAATGAGCCTAGCCGGCTGCCCCTCTTCGACGCCATCCGCCCCCTGATCCCTCTGAAACACCAGGTGGAGTATGACCGGCTGACTCCCAAGAGGTCACGGTGAGTGTGAGGAGGCCCTGAGGTTCCTGAGCTTGACACCCAGGCTTTGCTTAGAGGTTAAAGGGCACCAAACTATTCAAAAGTTTAACCACAATGAGGGCTTTTTCTGTTGTACTGGGCTCCGATTAAATTCCCTGATTTCTAGTCAAGTGCAAGATCAGTGAATTGCCTTTAAAAAGGCCACACCTGCCAAACGTGGGAAATAACGTTGGTATGCAGTGATATCAGAGCTGACTGAGAACAGTGCCTGCTGTGGCAAAGGAGAGTCTGTGAATGGAACCTCCAGTTAACATGGTGAAGTGAGATCAAATCACACCATTACATGGTACAAGCAAAGGACAATTGGCCTTAATTAAGAGATAATAAGCATGTAACTGCAGTGGCTGCCTTATCTACGATGCTGTGTATCTTGTTCAGATGAGAGAGGATGCTGGTAACTTGATCACAGTCATGCTCTCTAACATAATCGTTGAAGATAAACTTTTTTTCCTTTTCAATATGCTCAAAAGTCCTCGCACCAGCAGGAATGTGTACCTGACAGCTGTGTGCAAGAAGCATGAAACTGCTGGGTCACATGACAGTCTCCCCCCCTCCCCTTTGAATGTTCAGGAAACTGAAGGAGGTGCGGTTGGACCGCACACACCCCGAGGGGCTAGGTCTGAGTGTGCGGGGTGGTCTGGAATTCGGCTGCGGCCTCTTCATCTCTCAGATCGTGAAGGACGGACAGGCGGATAGCGTGGGGCTGCAGGGGAGGGGGGGGGGGGTGGACGGAGGCAGATAAGGAGGGGGCTCCTGACCTTTCTTCTTGAGCGCTCTTTTTATTAACTAAGTGGTTCTACATGAAGAGTCCTGTGAAGATTCACTTCACGAGGTACGCTGCTGATAGGGGCTTTTAATTAGCCGTGACGCAGCTGTGCTCAGTGCTAAGATGAAGAGGGGGAGGGGGGGTCAGCACTGTCTTCCACTAGGTTTGACCAAGACACTGGTCTGTAAACATAGCTGTGATTGCTTCAGCTCTCAGAATTTAATTATGCAGCATTTGTCCGCGCTTAAATGCCAGCATCTGAAGTAATTATGAATGTTTTAATTAACATGAACAACAGTTTTCTCATGGACTTTGACTACAGGCATGAATTTGGCAGAGGATGGGGGGGAGGGCATTGGGGGTGCTTGAGCACCTGTTCCTTTTGCCCAAAGGCTTGTACCTGTCTGTATGGGTACTGAGAACCCTTTATACTTCTGCGCACCAGTGGCCAACAACTGGATCGGCAGCTTTTAGTATCGAGTACCTGCCACTCAATATGTCTCTGCACAGCAAGTGACACTTAAGTCAGATTTTTAACTTTGACGCGCATTTCAATGGTTTAAGTAATTTAAGGTATGCAGTTCTGCTGTTGTCCAGTACGTGGTGCAGAAGACCACATGATGTATGCTGGGTAGCAGGCTGATAGATACCTATCGCGAATCAATCATTTCACTGATACACAGTCTTTATTCTTAAGCATGAGCCAGTAAATAAACAGTGAAATTTGCGAAACAGTCCTGATTTATGTGAATTCACGGCACAATCGCATGACAAATGTATTGTCAGGAAAAATTAATAAGTCGTTAGGCACTGAAAGACATTGACTGTGAGAAACCTACTGAATGAGTGGATGGACAGCGTATCTGCCTGTTACTTCTCATGGTTCACCATGACCCCCGCCCCCAGATTGGTGATGAGATTGTTCGCATCAACGGTTACTCCATCGCCTCCTGCATCCATGAAGAGGTGATCAGTCTCATTCGGACCAAGAAGACTGTGTCCCTGAAAGTGAGGCGTAAGTTTGATACCGTCCTCTAACTCAGGCCATCAGTAGCTGCTGGTGCTTTGAGTCTGTAAGATGTCATACATAAACGATACCACACAAAGCAGCCATTTTGTTATTCACAATCACTGTTTTATGTAGCGTACTGGTAATCACTTTCTGTGATGGAGACGCCACTAAACACTCCAGAGGTCATCAGAGAATCATCCAATCAGTTTTATTCACTATGAGTTGCTGTCAATAATTAATGACTGTGGCCTGTTTAATGACACACCGCCTTCCAAATCCATGACAGATGTTTCTCCACAGGCTTTCTTCCAAGTCATTAATCATATCAGTCTTATTACGAACAGATAGCTTTATTCTTTCCGACAATATTTTTACCAGATACTTACCACTCCCAGCTTTTACTGAACAACTAACCCACAGATGTTAAAACTCAATGTTTGATTGTGTTTTATTAAAGCATCGTTCCTCTTTTACTACAGATGTCGGGATGATACCTGTGAAAAGGTATTGTCTTCTCTTTAATTACCATTTTAATTTGTAATATGTAGTATTTGTCATATGTCAACTCTAGCTAATGGATTTGTGAAAGGATTTATGAATCTGGATAGAGATTATTTAGACTAGAGTCAAGCATTGCCTATTAGAAATTTAATTATACACTATTTTGTGCCGCTGATTAGAAGCTTCGATTCATCTTACTACTAATGACATAATGAGGGGAGCCTGATTGGGTCAAAGCACTTAGGATGAAACCTTAATCAGGGCCGCCTTCCGTTTCCCTTCTCCAGCTCCACAGATGAGCCCCTCCGGTGGCAGTTTGCAGACCAGTTTGTTTCTGAATCTGGGGTAAAGAAAAAATCATCCCTCGCCGACTTCCTCGGCCCCTTCCTTTATTGCCAGCCGTCGCATGCATCTGATGCCGACGTGAACCATTTTGACCACGTGTCAAACGCCGCGTCCACAGGACAAGAAAAGCAGCGTTGCCGGACTGACGTCAGTCGGAGGGAAGGAGATCAAGGAGAAGAAGGTCTTCCTCAGTCTGGTGGGCACCAAAGGCATGGGGATCAGGTGAGTAAGCAGGAGGTGTGGCGTAGGCCCCTCATCACAGCATGAGAAGTTATCTAATGGGGCCGAACCCTATGTATCCTCAGCATCTCCAGCGGTCCAACACAGAAGCCTGGGATATATGTGAGCAACGTAAAACCGGGGTCTCTTTCAGCCGAGGTGGGGCTGGAGGTGAGTTTGACACTGGGGTCCGGATAGCAGAGGTGGATAGTTCAAATCCAGAAAGTATAAATCCAGACCCAGATTTTATTTCAACCAACCAGTTGAGTGCTCTGTGACCGTGAGTCTTTATGCTTAACTAATTGGTTGAAACAAAATTTTGGTCCGGATTTCTATTTTCCGGCCCAGAACTTTCAGCCTCTGGGTACAGGTACAACCCAGGTACAGTTTTGTTCCCCAAGGTACAAGCAACATTAATGGACCCTCAAAGGTACAAAAATGTTCCTCAAACTCCATAAACTAAAGGTACATTTACCTACAGCTGGGGTACAATTGGCAGACCCAGAGATACAAATTGGTATTAACAGTGCAGCAATGTTAATTATGGATAAATAAAATGCATTAATATTTTTGTATTCACATATTAATTAACTCATGTTTTGCATGAGCAGGGGTTATAACCTGTGTGATTGACACACACGCAGGTGATATGAGGGGAACCGTGTTTTATAGGTTGGTGACCGGATTCTGGAGGTCAACGGAGTAGATTTCACCAACTTGGATCACAAGGAGGTGGGAGTTTCTGTGGCTGTGTACCACCCACACATGTATACCATGACCGAAGAACGTGTACCAGTCATAACGGACCACATTGCTTCCTTTGTCCTGGTCTTTGCAGGCTGTCAGGGTGCTGAAGAGTGGCAGAAGTTTAACTATTACTGTTCTAACTGGAGCTGTGAGTAACACGTCAGTCATGTCGATGCTGAAGCAATTCTGTGCTGATAAATATTCTCCGCTTGTGCAGATGTCTTTTAAACAGTCGCCGTAGTTAATTATATGTGCTTGTTAATTTAATTAGTTTCTTCAGAATTAGGCTGCACAATACAATTGGTGAAGTGAGTTAGATCAATAAATCCTGAGAAAATCATGCGACCTTTGTTACTTTTTCTATTGATTGGGGAGCAAGATTAAATGATCCGTCCATCTTCCCTTTTGACTCGATGTTTGAGTAGTGTTCATTAAGTGCACTAAATGGATCTGCGCTTAATGGATTTGCAATTAATTGGTACTTGTCATTTGTCACCACGGTGATTGATTGCCTGAAGGTGATCGATGGAGATGAGCTGCTTCCACACTTCTGACTGTAACACGGGCCCACTGGCCTCCTACAGGGCAAGGAGCTGTTCATGACGGACGAGGAGCGGCTGGCCCTGGAGGCGCGCAGGGAGCTGGAGCGCCAGGAGCTCATGCAACAGAAGCGGATGGCTCTGGAAGCCAACAAGATCCTCAAGGAACAGCAGGAGAAAGAGAGACTGTGGGTATCCCAGCATGCATCACTGCACTAGGCGCTATGTATTAGGGGCATCAAAGCTTGTATTACATTTTTTACACTTGTAAGGTAGCACGATATACAGCTCTTAAAAAAAATTAAGAGACCACTGTATATTTAAAAAAAAAAATAAAATCTGGATTTTTAAATCGTGGGTTAATCCTGGTTCTGCTAGCAGAAGATTACGCTGAGCAGCAGGTTGTGTCCAGTTTCAACATTTCTAAGACAGCAGTTCACAAGTACAAGATGAAGCAGGAGACACTGGGAGCAACCAGAAACCAGCCAGGTAGAGAGTGGAAGCAACTTTCTAAAGTTAACTTATCCGACAGTTTCTCATGAATCGGAGGATGACATCAAGTGACGCTGAAAAGGATTGGGAACCATTAAATGATATGAAGTACACTGCCAAACCAGTTCGTATGAGGCTCTTAGAAGCAGGACTGAAGTCCCATAAAACAAGGAAAAAGCCCTTTATTAATGAGAAGCAAATAAGAGCCAACTTGCGGTTTGCAAACATATATATCATTCACAGACAAGCACCTATAAATTGAGAAATGAGTGAAACAAAAACTTTTGTTGTGGTCTCATTTTTTCTAGAGCTGTGTTATTTCATAACTGTGGGGTATAGTCTTCGTTGTAAGTATTTCTGTAGTCAGCTCTGCAGAATATAATCTGGTTAAATACTGTTTGCTAGTGCAGCAAAGACATGAATCAACAATAGGAAAAACTTTCCAGGAATGTCCTGTCAGAGCAGCACAATACATACAGCCATCCTGAGGTAGTGGCCCTAAATAAGCACTCGTCTGGTACGCTTGCAGCGAGCTGTACGTGACCTCGATGAGCCTGTTTTTGGGCTTCTCCATTTGCCAGGTGACAGCCCAGGTTAGGATCACAGCAAAACACCATCTGCTCACACAGGCCGGATTACCTCCAAATGATAAGGGCTTTAACGCATGACCGAATTGCACGCAAATAAAAGCATTGGTGCATTTTGTGTGCTGGGAGGGATGTTAGCAGGTGGAATAGGAACGGGGTCGCTGAATTCGGGGTGGTGAGTGACTCAGCGAGCGAAGTGTCTTTGGCCGTGATCAGAAGATCGCCCGTCCGAGCCTCGGTAGAACAGTCCCATGTCCCCGTGAACAGAGCCCTTAGCCCCCAGCTCCAGGGGTGCTAGACATTAGCTGACCCTGTGCTGTGACCTCCCCCAGCTATGGAGAGAGAGAATTCCAATGTACTTGTGTAAATGGCAGAAAAAGCAGTTAGTTTGAATGCCTGTTTTGCCATGTAGGAGGAAAATGGAGATGTCTCAGAAGACAGCTGAGGAGGAAGAGCGCTATCGGGTGGAGATGCAGAGGTGCGTCCTCACTCCTGGGGGGTGTTCCATGAAACAGGATTTTTTTTGCTTAGCCAGATAACTTCTCAGATAAGTTAAAGTTAAATGAACAATGATGAAGTCCATTAAGGCCAGGCTACCTTAAATCCAACAAGTTATCCAGCAGAGTAAAGGGATCACTGGCATCAGGCAAACAGGCCTAAACGTGATGGATGATTGAGACTCCATATGTGCATCTGCCCAGTGTGACAAGGCCTCTGATTTTATCCTTGCACATCCTAAACCTGGTTATTTCGCAGAGATTTTTCGAAGGGCAAGTGTTCAAAGCCTTTGACACATACATTAAAGGGTCACTCTGTGCCTTCGGATAGTTTGGGCAAAAGGGGCAGGTGACTGCTCTCCACCACAGAAGAAAGGCAGTGTAGCCCCATTTAAGAAAACACCTGTGTTTGCCTCACGTTTATTAGCAAGAGGCTGGTGGCCTTGGGAAGAGCAGATTCTGTTTGTCATTAATCGCCAGTCACAGCTGTTTGCAGCCCTTTAAATGTCTCTCCTTCTGTTAGGACTGTAGCCTGAGTGATACCTGTGTGTGTGCAGGATTGAAGAGGAGGAGCAGAAACACAACAGGGAGTGGGAGGAAGACTGGGGCCCCAGGGAGCAGCCCAGAAGCCCTTCTCCTGCTCCTGTGGAGATCAGCCCCCCCCCTGCCCCCAAACCCAAGCGCTCTGGTACGAGCCAGTGGAACCAGTCTGTCCAAAATACTACTGATGGGAAAAGTATCACAGTCCACAAGCAATGGGATTATCACCCACTGTCAGCTGACCCGTGGACAGAATGGAATTTCACGGGGCGAGGGGAGGTAGTGGTCATCCCTCAGCTAATTTTGCCGACCCTGGAGGGGGGGGGGGGGTCATCAGCGTAGATTTCACCAGCCTCGGTGCTGATGCAAATTTCTAGAGGACGTCAAAGCTACATGCGCAATTGGTAACAAAAAAAAATGGTGGGGGTTAATTCCCATGTTTAACTATGTAGCTATGTGCCTGACTGTCTCAGTCACTGGTTTAACTTTAACCAGTGGGAACCAATGTAGTAATCAAAGTGGAGTGGCTTAGACCAATCAGTAACTGCCAGTGCCCCATAATCCCGCTCACTTGTGTTCTGTAGCCTCATTTCTCATTACTTAACATATTAACCTGCAGCGGGGTTTATTAATACTTTCTTTAACACTGAAATGTTGTTATTAGGTATAATCCAATAACCCGGCCTGTCAGGATGCTGTATCGCACAGCTGCGCCTGTTTTTTTACATTTTAGTTCCTTTGCAGAAGTCCTTATGGTGCAGTGACTCTGTGCAGTGCCATCTGGTCTTTCAGCACTGTCCCCTGCCCTCCCTTCCCCCCGCATGCATGTGTGCTCTCTCTGATCCCATTCCCCTGTGTGCTTCTCTGTTGTGTGCTTCGCTCTATTGGCATCCTCTCCAGACAATGAAACGCCTGCCTGGACACTTGAGGAGGAGGAGGAGGATTGTGAAGAGGAGCAGGCTGGTGGGGCGGAAGTGAGTGACGCTCTACAGGGATCGGGATCGTGCCGGCAGCCATTGCCCGTGGCAACCGTGGATTCCTTTTGACAAACCTGGAGGCATTTCCTGTTGTGCACATCTGATCTATCAGTGTATCTCTACCTTCCTGCCAAAATTCATTGTTCACATTGCTGGTTTAGGAATTTTAGTGATTTTGCCTCTGTCTGCATGCATGTTTGATGAGGTTGTTGTTTTCGAGGTGAGGAGGGGGGTGGTGCTTCTTCGCAGTGAGCTACCCATTTTCTCCCAGCAGAGGCATCATTTGGCCCTGGGAGACTGTAATGTGTGATGTGGTACATTTATGTGTTTCTATAGCCTTTGGCTGGTTTTATCGCTACGAGGGGAAGTTGCCCACGCTGAGAAAGGTAAATGAGCACTGGAACTTTCCATTGCGTTGCACTGCCTGGGGTGTGCGCTCTTCCGGGACTTTCCTGAGCACAGTGTAGAGCTGGTCTTTGGCTTGCTTTGCATGAGATCGGTTCCTCCTTTGCACAAGCCCTAAGTAGTTGCCGATGCTGCTTATTGTTTTTCAAACTGAACATTTTTGGTAACACTATACATTAACTGCACCTTCATAATGCATAATGCATTCATAGAACATTCAATGCACCTTCGTAATGCATTTATAATGCATTCATAGAACATCTATAAGCACATTTAAGTATAACTTAACATCCTAACATACCTTAACACAGGGGTCTCCAACTCCGGTCCTGGAGAGCTACTATCAAATAGGTTTTCTATCCTACCTGGTGTCTGATGAGCCACACCTGTTCCTGGTATTTACCCGAGAACAGCTGTTGCTCAATACACTAAATATACACTAACAGCTTTAATATAAACTAATTTTAAACTTTATATGATTATAATGTTTGTTATTATCAAATAACATTTATTAATGTATATTAAAGTTAAGATATGTTTGGATGTTAAAGTATTCTCACATGTTTTTCGATGGTGCAGTGAATGTTCCATGAATGTATTATGCAGGTGCAGTTAATGTAAAGCATTGCCCGTGGTTCAAGTATAGATGACAGTTGCTTTGAGAGCCTGTGCGTGCGCTTTTCTTCAGCGTGTGGTGTGGATGTCTGCACGGTCTTTGGCGTGGCTCACTCGCAGTTATGTGCAGTTTTGCCTGCGTGGTGTTCAACGCAATCACCCCTCGTTCACCCAGCGGCGTGGTCACCTGCATGGTCTTTGCTGTGGTCGCATTGTCTGGTCCATCGCCAGGCCTCGGTTAACGTGCTGTCGGGGCGTTGCAGAAAGGGAAGGACAAGAAGCAAAAGAAAAAGATATCGAAGACTGACACGCTGCAGGAGCAGAGGAAGAATAAGAAAGAGATGGAATTTGAGCTGAAACTGGCTAAAGAAAAAGAGGAAATGTATGAACGAGAGAAACAGCTAAAAATCAGTAGGCTAGTTCAAGAGGTACGTCTTTGGTATGAGCGCCGTGTGCATAGGGCAAGTATGACTGACCCAATACTGCAAAAGAGAATGTTGGCAGGGCCGTCAATACATGTGACAGAAGCCCGTTGGAAGGTATATGGCTCTGGACCCGTCTCAAGACTGGTCATGTGACCCAGGTGTCAGAGACGGAGCGGGAGGATCAGGAAGAGTCGGAGAAAGTGCAGCACTGGGTGGAGAGGCTGTGCCAGACCCGTCTGGAGCAGATCTCCTCGGTGGAGAACGACTCCACCGAGGTAAAGCAGCAGAAAGCATGGCCATTAGCATGGATGTGTGATGTCACTTTTGTAAGAGTGATGTCATATGATGCCGAGTTTAAACTTGATGAGGATACGAACGTGAAACGTCTGAGCTTCTTTTTTTCTGCTCTTGTATGATGAAATTTTAGGCACCACATGCCTATGTTGATACCAATAAGGAAGCCTTTGTGGTTTGCCCATAGCATTTTAATGATGTAAGATTTAAGGTTAGACTCTTGAGGAGTATCTAAGTCGCAGTGTGGTTGCTGGTTATCGTGTGGAGGGAGCTGATGAAGTGTGCTCATAGGTCGGCCCCTCGAGAGCGCCGTCTGCCCCCCCCAGTATGCGGCGCTTCCCTGGGGGCCTGCAGCTCGCCACCACCGACCTAGATGACATCAACTTAGACGACGTGGATCAGAGCCTAAAGCAGCCCATGAAGAGGCTGACCCCCTCCCCACCCACTAGCAGACACACCCACCCCCCACCCCCCCTGCCTCTGCCCTCCCCCAGAATGCCCATCTC
>JAODJX010000020.1:5250094-5272408 GCA_026776945.1 Isichthys henryi
CCCCAACACAATCTCATTGATGCTACCGCCATCGCCGCACAAGGTCAGCTCAGAAATCTCGCTGCCGGGGAACAGGAATAGCCCTGGAATGCCGGATTCGGAGGTCGGCTGGGAAAGTGCCTGTGCGCTGAGCACCTCGCCCGGTGTGTAGAGCTCGATCAACGGAGGCGTATTTTTAAAAAAGGATGCCGCTGCACTGTCCTGGAAGAACGAGACACGAGCTTCTCTGGCTTCTGGAAAAGCTGCTTAAACTGCATTGGGAGGGGGGTTACTGCTCCAGAGGTGGTCTCTGACGGCGGCCGGCTCAGCCTGGGTCACCTCCATTGTGGTCCTGCCAGCAGAGATGTAAGGAGAGGGCAGCAATCACCTTGGAATTGGGGTACGGCTTGCTGCTGGATTCCGATGCTCTGAGGAGTCTTCTTTGTGCCTTTTTTTTTTTCGACCCCCTCCCCCTTCCCCCCACCCGACACTCTCTTCCGTACTGTTCCTCACTGCCCGATCTCCGCAGAGTCCGAGTTCCGCCATGTCCTTCGCATTCTGTGGCAATGACAACGGCTCGAGCGCCTACAACGTGGACCGGGGCGTTCTCAACAACGGCTGCTTCCTGGACGCGCTCACCGTGGTGCCCCACGTCTTCCTGCTCTTCATCACCTTCCCCATCCTCTTTATCGGTGAGTCCCCCAGCAAGGTGAGCGGCGTGACAGAAAGGGCAACTGTGCCCCTGCCTGCATCACAGCTTGGCCTAAAAACAAGGCTGCACCTTTAACACCTTTACTATCTTTCTGGGTGTATAAATCATAAATTTGGATTCTTCTGGGCTTATAACCACTCTAGATCCTGATTTCTATGTTATGGTCCTTTGTGAGGTATTAATGTGTGAGAGATTGAAATCAAAGCACATGATAAAATTAGCTTTTGGCTCTCTATTGGTAAATCCATCTGTTCTAAACTACCTAAGAGTGTTTCCTCTCAGCAAAGCTCTTTAAGGACCAGTGTGGGGGAAACATTCTTATTTTAGACATACCTTTATGATGGGATTTACTTGCTGTGTCTGGAACCTTTTCTATCTCGTAGAGTGTGGTTATTGTCCTTTGGTCAATACCATAAACATTACTTCAGTGGTTGCAGTAACATCTCAGAATGTCATGGAAAGCCCTCTGAGATGCTGGAGTCCCTCAGTTCCTGGGTTCCTGCACATTGTCTCCCAGAATATCATTCTGTTTGGATGCGTTCGTTTGTTGTGGGAAGCATCTTCAGGCATTAGTATTAATACCTCCCCAGGGTTTTGAAACCGGCCTAGGTTGGTAATGGGTTTAAGTGTGTGAGTTATGTTACAGGGGTGTGTTTCCCTGATTCCCCTGGAACTTCATGGCATTAATGTACCTTTGGGAAACACGGAGACAGGTTATTCTAATGTCACATTTAACTAAAGAGAACTGGGTGATTTTGAGCACAAAGAAGTCTCACTTTCCAAGAATTCAGAAGCTTCAATCCATGCAAATGAATAGCTTTTCCCTTGGCTTCATCACCACAAACCAATTTGCGGACCGATCAATTTAATTGCCAGGGAGGTCCATAACAAGTAAGCTGCCTAAATGCTCATTAACAATCATTGCCAGCACCACCTTCCATAAGCACAGGACCCTTAAGCAAACACTGCAGCTTTGGTCCTCTTTCGCCCCCTGCAGGCTGGGGCAGCCAGAGCTCCAAAGTACACATTCACCACAGCACGTGGCTCCACTTCCCAGGCCACAACCTGCGCTGGATCCTGACCTTCATCCTCCTCTTCGTTCTCGTGTGCGAGATCGCGGAGGGAGCCGTGTCAGACGGGTATGTCTCAGTGGGCGATGTGGGGGTGCAGTGTGGCGATGGGGCCAGAGGAATGGGGCACTTGGCCCCCAGGTGTAATTTTCAGAGTGGTTTTCGGAATGCTTTCTCATTAATTTATTAATGAGACACACAGCCCTGAGATCCAGGCTCATACGACACAAGCTTAGAGACTTCAGCAGCTGAACATGACCTACATGCATGTTGAATTTAAGCGCACACTGTCATTCCTATGTTTGTCACGTATGTGATGGAAAGTGTTCATGTCTGAGTTAGTCTTTGCACACGGGTGAGAGTGGGTGGGCACCTACTAACCTCCCTGGAGATCTCTGTTGACAGGTTCAACCAATCGCTTCACCTGCACCTCTACATGCCCGCTTGCTTGGCCTTTCTGGCAGGCATCACCTCAATCATCTACTACCACAACATCGAGACCTCTAACTTCCCGAAGCTTCTACTTGGTAGGTGCTTCCTGCAGAACAGAAAGGCTGTCTAGGGTTTCCCAATGAGGGGTCACCCAGGGCACAGGCCAGACTGAGGGGTAGGCCTAGTAGAGCTGAAGTACCCTGTCGATTATGATGAAGACTCAGTGGCTATTGATTCACTGCGTAGGGACCTGGCAGATTAGCATGTCCTACTGCACCACCCAGCCAAGAAGCTGATTGGTCCTGCAATGTGTCATATGACCGATGACATGGCGAAGAGAGTGTCATGCTCTGATGCCTTAGGACAGGTATGGATGAGTTAGGGGGCGTTTCTTGGAAGTTTCCTCTATGTGCGTTTGCTTGCACTTTTAAACATTACGTATTGCATGCTTGCATGGTGACCCTACGTCTGATTTTCCTGGAGACTGATATAGGTATGATGACTGCTACTCTGGCACCAGCTAGTCGCAGGGAAGAGATCGATACTGCAGGTCTAATGAAATGTAACGTGCCCTTTCATTCTGCCGCTGCTCGATTTTCATTACTCTTCGAAATGCAGGGGCAACGTAATGCTGAGCAATAGAGGCATTTGGTATAACATCCGTGAGGTTCCACTGGTCCCACAGCCGGCCTATTTCCCCTCTCCCCTGGGACACTCTGTATGTGTGTGTTCCTCTTCTCTGACCTCACGGTTTTCCCTTTCTTTGCTTGTATGGGGGAGTCATCAACTCCCAACTCGATTCCTCTGCGTGATGCCCACTCTGTATAGCTGTCAGCCCACGGATGACTCAAACGACGTTAACCAGTTAATCTCAGATGAATTGCCTGCCAAAAGCAGCTCAGGCCACAGCGGACTCAGTTTGCCATGAATTTTTAACACCACTGCAGGGACATGCTATAGATGCGACCCTAACTATATCATCCTGGGGACCAATCCCAGAATCCTTTGCACCTGAAGATGAATGTATCATTAGTTACAAACAAAGAAAACTGCATGAATGCATCCATATTTTTCATTTTTTTGTTTATTAATTGGATGCAGTGCTGGTTCTTCTTTGTTGATGGAATTGGTTTGGTAGACGTACTAAAGGGAATCTTAATCATTAGTCATATTTTAAGCATTGGTCTTTGTTATAATCTGTGGTTATCCAATGGGAATAGCTCAAATAAGTGGCTGCGTTTTAAGGAACCTATCAGTGACCATGGTTTATGCTTCCTTTATTCCTTTTAGCTCTTTTAATCTACTGGGTTTTGGCTTTCGTCACCAAGACCATGAAGTTTGCCAAGTACAATGAGCACAACGTGGGCCTGGGACAGCTTCGCTTCTGCATCACAGGGCTTCTGGTCCTGCTCTATGGCCTGCTGCTGGCCGTGGAGATCAATGTCATCCTGGGCAGGGTGAGCACTGGGTGGAGGGGATCACTGTGTGCGTGTTTTGTGTGTGTGTGCTGGAGTATGTCCATCAATGCAATCTGTCCATAGTGCTAAACACCAGCCATTTGCTAATGTCTGTTAGCATACTTTTAAGTAGTTTTTATTCTCATATGGGAAATAGGCTTATATATAGGTGAATGTGGCTGTGCTTAGCCTATGTGGTAAGTGTGTCTGTGTTTATAGGCGCGTAAATCCAGGTTTTGCAGCTCCTAGGAGATTCAGAGCCAATACTGAATCTTCTTACCATAATTATGTGACCTTTTGCTGTAATGCTAGGCCGTCAGTCACCATTACATTCAATATTTTTTGGATTCCATCCACACATGAGCTTATTTATACAAATACATTGTGGTCACATGATGCCAGTATTCAACTGTTTATTTAAATGTCATTTATCTCAAAGATCATTTGTATTGGTGGAGTACTAGGTCTGGTATTACAGTTCGGAAGCTGCACTGGTCCCCACAGCATGTTGGTTGGGACCTCATGGTGTGTAACCCTCCATGTGTGAAGACCCTGTTGTGCACTGGCCCCCTGGCTGTGATGTTCTCCACACACTGGGCTTCCAGATTACTGAAAATCGAAGCTGAAAGGCATGCATTGGCGATGCAGAATGCAAAAGTAAGGAGATTGTACTCTTTACCCACTAAATTGTACTACATAAAAATGCGACCTTTACTGGGATAAGTGGTTAGATGATGGATGGATAGATAGATGGATAGAGGGATGGAAGGATTGATGAAAAACTGATGCACTACAGAACACATAGTCACTGCGTTAAGGATCCACTGAGCTGACATGAATCCTGCGCAAACCTGTGAACTACTAACGGTCACCAGGCACACTTCCAGCAGCACGTTCCTCACGTGGCGTCCAGCTCGTCCTTGCTCTGTCCAAGGCCGATGTTGAAATATTATACTGCATGGGCTGTGTGGCCCGAGAGGGGCCTGGATGATACAGTGCGGTGACTTAGGAGGCGAGACACAATAACGCAGCATTGTTGCGACTCTAATGGTGCTGTGTTGGCTGCCGACTGCATCTCTCCTATGTGTTTATACATTAGGCTCCCTACCTCAGAGCTTCTGTGTTATTAAGTCATTAAACGCTTGTCTTTGCTAGATGCTTTATATCAGCCCAGCGGGACGGATGTTTAGACAGAACAGGGGTGTCTGTTTAAGAGTCGACAGATTGCCCCGGCGGTCAGAAAGTCTCACACATTCATTCATTTAGGAACAGTTACGTGTGTATTGATGACATGGGATATACTGTGAAACATTTAGTGGCAGGGAACTGTGAATCAAAGTCTATCTGAACTGAGTTATGGCTCAGTTAATGTGACAGGCAACACGCAGTGTTATTTAAAGGCAAAGACGTTTATTAGATTCACTGCCTCCGATTCAGCACCGGCTGGATTGCTGGCGTGCTTGAGGGTCTGAAGCTGAGGGATTAGCCTGAAATGAGGCTGTAGAGAGTTGATGTTTTCAACGCGCGTTCAGAATGTAGGGCAGCATATGGTACAGAGGCTAAGATCGTGGCTGAGTGCATGGTGCCAGTGCTGGCAGGACTGGGGAAGAGCATCAGCTAACATGTGACCATGTGACTTTTTTGTCGAAAGCTGTATAACTATTCAGCCAATGGGAGTTACTCAGACAGCAAGGTTGCTGTCAGTAACATAGGTATAATAATAGCTCTCCTAGGTGTTGAGGTGAGCCGCACTTGCTGAAGTCCCACACAGTCAGACACTAGGCAGTAGCCTAATTTTCACACACACTCCTGCTCACAAGCTCACACAGATGCATTGTTTACAATCTTATTTGTCGACTGCACTACCTGATAGGCTTTTTTTTTTTATTTGCTCTTGAAAAATCTCATTAGACGAACTGGAGTGAGGTCATCTTCCATAATTCTCCTCACCCACACCCCAAGGAGAGATTTCACAGATCTCGGTGGAGCGAGACCGTAAGAATGTTGAAGGTTAAAGGAGATATTGCTTATTCAGCAGTCACGGTTTTAACGACGTCAGCCTAAAACACTGAGCGTTCACCACAGGCATGTGTACCAATCTTGCAATGGCTTATCCTGGTTGGGGTCACAGGGAGCCCGGAGCCCTACCCCAGGCGGCATAAGGCACTCTGTGAGCAATTAGTTTAACTGCCTGTCCTTGGGCTGCTGGAGGAACGGCGTCCCAACACAGGAGGGGAACATACAATCTCCAAAGCCACTGAGCGGAGGCAGGATCTCAACTCTTAAACCATGCCACCCACCGAACCACCGTACCGCCACATATGCAGGTGACACAAAACATAAAGTGGGTGTTTGTGTATCACAACCAAGCAGGATACTCTACACGGTATCCTTAGAAGAACCGTCAATAGCTGGTCACCTTGAAGAACAAATGGTCTCCTTCTCTAGGCTTAAAATAATATAGCTGTGCCAGTAGGAAACCAACTTCATGTGGCTTGTTATCTGTCGAACAAATGCAGTATCAGCAGGCTGAATGATCCCAGAAAATCAGGCTGCCAAAAAGTGTCATATTCCGATGGCCTGAAACTTGGGGCTCCCAGGGAGGTGTTGGTAGGTCGTATAATTGTGGGCATTTATAACCACATTGCTGGCACTAAACTGGCATTCTGTATGCCAAAGCAAGCGAGCAGCATCACTGTCTGAACATCATTAATGTCTAATGGGATTGAAGGCGGGGACTTAGTACTCAAAAACAGCAGATTTTCCATTTTGGTTTGGCTAAGAAACAATGATATTGAACAACGGCACAGTAATATAATGACATTTACAGTCTCAGTGCTTTTTATTGAAGGATTTGTAACTGGTCAAGGGCTGCAAGATGCTATATATAACATACACTGTGTTTAGCATTATATATATTTGTAAAGAAGGCAGGGTCATACAGGCACACTGTTTCTTATAATTTTCTTATAATTGCTTATAAATTTTATGATATAGAGGGAGCTGCATTGTATCGTGTTGATGTGCATGCTCTGTATGAGAGGATATCTGCATGTGAAATGTGTGTGTGTGTGTGTGTGTGTGTATGTGTGTTATGTATATATTACGTTGTGGGGACCAAATGTTCCCATAATGTTATAGAAACCTATTATTTTTACATCGTGGGGACTATTTTTTTCAGTCCCCACAAGAGGAAACTCAATTTTATATAAAAAAAAAATAAATCTGTAATTGCAATCAAAAAACTAAATATAAAATGTCTATTTGGTTACTTATGGTTAAGGTTAGGACTGGGTAGGGGTTAAGGTTGTCGTTGTTGGGATTAGGGTTTTTCCCATAGAAATGAATGGACGGTCTCCAAAAAGATATGAATACAAAAATCATGGGGGTATCTGACGAAGCAGGATAATCTTGCTTAGCTGGATAACTTGCTGGATTTAAAGTAGCCTGGGCTAAATGGACTATATCTTCATCCACTTAAAGGTAGCTCAGACTACCTTACATCTAAATGTGTGTTTGTGTGTATTTGTGTACATTCTGTGTGTATCAATATTTATTAATAGACATGTGTCTGTGATTGTATTTGTTTGCTTGTATGCACACACGTTTGCAGGTGTATGCTTGAATATCTGTGAATTTGTGATTTTGACATAGTGTGTAAAAATATTGACGTGTTGTGTGCATGTTGATATTTGCATTGTGATGGTGGGTGCGAGACTTTGCGAGTATCCGTCTGTCGCCCTGTCCGTCTGTGCCTGCGCCCTGTGTCAGTTCCTGCCGTGTGATTGGTGGCCTTTTCTTGCAGCGCTATATGTGTTTCAAACACCCCACAGAGGTGAAGCCTCCTGAAGATCTGCAGGACCTAGGCGTTCGCTTCCTGCAGCCCTTCGTCAACCTTCTGTCCAAGGCCACCTACTGGTGGATGAACACCTTCATCACCTCTGCCCACAGGCGCCCCATCGACCTCAAGGTCATCGGCAGGCTACCTATCGCAATGCGCGCCGTCACCAACTACCTGCGGCTGCGCGAGGCCTTTGAAGCCCAGAAGGTACGGCATATGTGGGGAAGGTGATGGTGGTGAGCATCTCAGGGAGGGTGCTGACCCCAACATTTGGTAGGCTTTCCGTTAAGGAGCGCTGCATGGCTCACTACTAGATGACGATAATAATGATGATGGTGATGGCGGTTTTATTTTCCATTTGGACAAACACAAGTATAAGTACATTGGTAACCCTTCCTATGAATGCAATGTCTATAAAGATCTATGAACACATTCATACCACATTATAATGCATTCATAAAGCATTATAAACTTGGGTATAAAAAATTATAAAAAGGAATAACGCATTATAGCCATGTTTATTATGCATTATGAATGCTCCATGAAGCCCTCATCTATAATGCACTGTAGATATCTTTATAATGCAGTACAAAGCATCCTTAATGCTTATACTGTCCATTATATTGCCTTGTGAATGTATCTATAGTGCATTATAGATGTGAGCTTATGAAGTTTCATAATCAACACTATAATGCCTTATGATTGTCAATTAAAGATGCTGTACTGCAAATGAATCGTATGCCAGCCAATATAATGTATTATGAAGGTTTCTATAGTGATTTATAGATGACAGCTTCAAGTATAGTGTTCCTGGTACATTATTCTTTGGGTTTCTTATATCCCATCTTCCTTTCCTGTGAGAGTGGAGCTTGGGGTCAGAGCACAGGGTCGGCCATTTTTACAGCTCCCCTAGAGCAGATTTCAGGGTCAAGGGTCTTGTTTGAAGATGCAACAGTGATATGATTGCTGTGTCAGCCACAGGATTTGAACCGCTGACCTTCCAGACACAGACTCTAACTCAAGGAACCGTCCACCACCTGGGGTAGTAACACAGCTCCTAATGTCCTTTCTTTGGATACAACAGTTAGTGGCTTCAAGTGACCAAATACCTAAAATAGGATTTACTTGTGATTTTCCAGACTGAAAGCCTTTCCAACACACCCAGAGGTGACTATCCCATTTCGAGGGCCAGTGGGCCTGCTGGGTATCATTCCGCTTATGCTTCACTTGCAGATTCGTGCCGATGATAATTGGAGGGTACTGCTTCCTTCGGATGACATGGGATGCCCATCCCTATGGAAACCGATGCTCTGATTACAAACAGAAGGCAGCCAAGGACGAGGCACGTTTATTACACAATGAAAGATGAAATAGCAAAAGAGAAATAAGGAGAGAGAAGCCATTGCCAGGAAGAGGGTTTGTTTATTTAGCCTAGGCTAATCAGGCTAGGCTAATCAGGCTAGGCTAGTCAGGCTAGGCTAGTCAGGTCCTGTGATGGATCTGCTTTCATAGATGGTGTTAAAATAAACATATGCTGAGGATCAACTTCAGTACATGTGTAATGGAGACCTGAGTGAACCTAACACTAGAATAATCGGATAGGTAGCATGTGAGAAAACCCAACAGGAGAGTCACACTGGGAAATTCCGTAGTCACAGCTGATAAGGTGGTATATCGCAGCTTTGCGACATGGTGTACAGTGGCCCTCAATAGCCCTGAGTCTCTTTGATGGGGGACAAAAAACATCACTTTATTGCCATTTAGATGTCAGCTGTGGAGGGGGGTTGGAGAGTTGAGGGTTTTCCATTACGCAGTGAGGTCAGACTGCCCGCCCAGCTTGGCCACAAAGCGCCTCTGTGCATCACTGTTAACGAACAGGGTGACATTTTGACCTCGGCACGTCCGGCTGAGTGAAAAAAATAAACTCTTCTTCCATGGGAATGCGGTTGTGACTGTGTTGTGTGGGATGGAACCCCAGCTCTGGTCCCCAGATCGGCCTAGAAGCTCAGGCTGACCTCGCGTTTTCTTAAAGGCCATCATTAACGCTTGCTAAGGCAACCTCGCAATTTCACGGAGCGGCCACACAGCACAGAACGGCGAGTGCCAGATGTGGCCTCAGATTAAGAGCGCATTCAACCAACAGCACTGCTTAGTCAAGCAAAGAAGTAAGCTGATGAGCGAAAAGCAAAGAACATGATGCCTTTTTACTAAAAAAAAAAACGGAGAGGTAAAAACTGCCATTCCTCTGATTTTTGGCACTTTGGCTTTTAAATGTTTGACAAATTATGTGTCTTTGCACCTTTCTGGAGTCAACAGGAACCTACATGAGCATTCAATGTAGCAAAAAACCAAAAACGCCAAAAAAAAGGGTTCAAAGCAGATCAGGGTTTTGATTGAGGAATTCTGGCTTAATGAGACCCCAGATAATCAGGCAGCGCAGCTTCATTATTCCTGATGCAGATCACTCAGGGAGCCGCCCATCTCATTACCGTTGCTTTTGGAGCAGGAGCCAAGCAAGTCGCTGAATGCTCTTGTTCCTCATCTCCAGAAACTGCATGGGAGCCAGCCGCAGGGGCCCAAGTGGATCTGGAGGGCCCTACGGCAAGCTTTCGGGCGACCCATCATTCTCAGCATCACCTTCCGCTTCCTGGCCGACTTGTTGGGCTTCGCCGGGCCGCTCTGTATCTCCGGGATTGTCCACCACATCAGCAAGGAGAACAGGGCGCCCCAACCCCCGGTAGGACCTGCCACCACACTGAGCCAACATCAACAGCCCATCAAACCTATCTCGGCTTCATGATGAGATCCTCACCCTGTGAAAGGATGGGTGGATGAACTGAGTAACCTCTTACACAGGTGGAAATTTAAGGTCCAGCAAGTAAAATTCCACACCAACATTTTGTTTCAACCAACCAGCTGAGAACTCTGCAACTCTTACTCTTTATACTCAACTGGTTGGTTGAAACAAAATCTGTGTCTGGATTTTTGCTCTCTGGACCCGACATTTCCACCTCTGACCGCTTAGATATTGGCCTAAACACTAAATAAAGAGAGCAGTGTTTCCTCAGAAATGTATTACCAAGGTGTTGCCATGCTGATGTTGGATGAATAATATTGAGTGTGAAATCAGTTGATCATGATGGACTGAGGGTGAAACATGACTGTGAGATACATGAGTGCATTACTCTCAGAATTACACAGAAATACAGGAGACTATTCTCTGCTTTCTCTGCCTACTGTTGTTTTTTTGTCGTTCCTATTCATGTTTTTATTCTGCCAGTTTTTTTAGCTGAGCTCCTATAATTAAACGTATTTTTTTTTTGTTAATATCACATTGAAATTGGAAAATGGTTTTGCTGGAAAAAAAGCAAATGACTCACCAAGCACCGATATGATCACGTAAACCCCATCAATTTAACAAACTGATTCTTGGAAAGATCTGTCACATTACACATGGTAGACAAAGTATTCCTTCTTTACTTAATATAATTATTTTTGGTGTATTTTCGAGCTGTGAGCTAGTCTCTGAGCCAAGGAGCATGGTCTGTTAGTGCCATTTCACCCTCATAAGCCCATCGTCATCCAGTGGTTTCAGGCCAGCACTGAACGCCACGTTGACGAATCTATGGACCTGGTTTGCTCTGCTGCAGGTGAAGCTGCTGGGGATCTATTTCATCTCCTCGCAGGAGTTTCTGGCAAATGCCTATGTGCTGGCGGTCCTGCTCTTCTTCGCTCTGCTCCTCCAGAGGACGTTTCTCCAAGCCTCGTACTACGTGGCTATCGAGACGGGCATCAACCTGAGGGGGGCCTTGGAGGTACGCCTGACTCGCGTTCATACAGTGTGGCTGCCCTGGAATGCTGGATGCCCTACCAACAGTTACCTGTGGTGTTGCCATATTTACAGATGAAGATCTACAACAAGATCATGCGCCTATGCACCTCTAACATGTCCATGGGGGAGATGACTGTGGGCCAGATTTGCAACCTGGTGGCCATAGATACCAACCAGTTGATGTGGTTCTTCTTCCTTTGTCCGAACCTATGGGCCATGCCGGTTCAAGTATGTCACAGCTGCAGATATCGTTACTGTTTCCATCCATCCATCCATCCATTCATTCATCCATTCATCTCCACTGTTTTATTAGTCATTTACTACTCATCTATAAAACCGGGTACTTAGTGCCATAAATCGTTAAACTGCTGAACTACACTGCGGTTTGCTGCTGGAAAACATTTCACATTTTAAGATGCAATTAAGACAAATGTAGTTCTCCTTCCCTAAATTCAATTACCTAATATACTTAATTCTGTATTCCGCTGTAATTCAATTCGCACAGATTTTCTGTTATGCTGTTTTAACTTTCAATGCGATTTAGAACTGAAATTAAATTTGCCGTACATCCTCTCCAGCCTTCACATGTCATGTTTTGCTGAATACTGACAGATTCCAGATGTAACTACTGGGTCTTTTGTATTCTAGTGAATAAATATGAATCTCTACTTTCAGAATAAGGCCTCAGATCAATGACTGAGAAGGACAGGGAGTTGGCTTTAATGCAATATATTTATCAAATATATTACCATGGCAGATATTACTTCAGTGAGGTAAAATAAAACATGCATGTATATGAACTCATTTAGCATTCATATAAACTTTACCATACGACAGACTCATGCAGCAGGAAAACCAACATGAACTGTAATCTAGCAGGCAGTGGATGTAAGCAGTGAATTCAGTGACGTGTGACATGCACTTGCTAGTGTTAGAGTTTATGGTGTCAAGTTAACTGGGGGTGCAGTTTAATCCAACTGCATTTCCTGGTCTCAGTTTGGACCATGTCAGAACTGGAGAATTCAGGTCCAGAAAGTAAAAATACAGACCAAGATTTTGTTTCAACCAACCAGCTGAGTACTCTGTGACCAGTTAGATTAAACAAAATTATTGGTCTGGATTTTGACTTTCTGGACCTGAACTATCCACCCAGATCTGGACCATGCCAAGTTTGGGAAGTTCTCTCATTCACTGAATCCTTCCACTGGAAGTCCAGTCAATGAAGGCTGGAGAGCATACAGAAGATGTAATTCCATCTATGTCCTCGAATAACCCAGAGTCTCCCTGTGATAACCAAACATCATCTGATTCCAAACCACGAGGTATTTTCCAGTATAGTACTCCTCTCTTATTTATACCTTACTATTACACCTTACATCAGGGGTCTCCAGCTCCGGTCCTAGAAAGCTACTGTCCAGTAGGTTTTCTATTCTACCTGGCTTCTGATGAGCCACACCTGTTCCTGGTATTTATCCACTCATCAGAACCCAGGTAGAATAGACAACCTACTGGACAGTAGCTTTCCAGGACCGGAGATGGAGTACCTTGCCTTTCATCCATCCATCCATCCTCCCTGACTGCTTATGCAGTACTTAGTCATGCTGAACCTACAAGGAGGTAGGGGGGATAACATAAATGGGTTGCCAGTCCCATTGTAGGGCACATTGATGTGATACATGATATATATAATACTGCCTGAATATAGCCAATTTAGCAATTTTACATCATCATTTTCAGCTTAAATGTGCACCAGATGGTAACAAAAGGTTGAAGATTACTAGACGTTGCCATTTAGATGCTGTATTTCAAGGCATATCTACTTTTTAGTATTATCTATCATAAAATGTAATTATATATTTTTTATACACAAGCCAATGCCGTAGTACAGCTGTGTAACATTTCAACATTCAACAGCTGTGTACATTGCGTTTCGAGTTTTACTTTATTCTCAATGAGACCCTGAAGGTCAGAAGGAACCCAAGGTCGCAGCTGTGAATGAAGCTGGTGGAGGGAGACTGCTGAGGGCCTCATGTCCTTGTGCGCGCTGTTCCAGATCATCGTCGGAGTCATCCTCCTCTATTACCTCCTGGGAGTAAGTGCCTTGATCGGGGCCACGGTCATCGCCGTCCTGGCCCCAGTGCAGTACTTCGTGGCCACCAAGCTGTCCCAAGCGCAGAAGAGCACACTGGTGAGTGCGTCCACTCCTCATTCCCCCCCCTCCCCCCCCCGGCTTTCCAACACAAACAGATCCATGAGGCCTGCTGGCCACTTGCCATGCCAAGGAAACCACACATTCAAGACTCGTTCCAGCAGGCAAATATTGACTCGTCCTTTATGCTCATCTGAATGATTACCCTCTATCACATCACTAACAGAAAGGAAATGGAGGATCTCCAAAAAAATAGTTCAAGTAGATTGAATCTTGACCAATGACACGACATTCTAGTGCGTTTGTGAGTGTATATGTGCGTTTGCAGCATGTTCGAGGTCGTGCCTTCCCCTCCCCTCACAGGAATACTCCAGCGAGCGGCTGAAGAAGACTAATGAGCTACTGCGCGGCATTAAGCTGCTGAAGCTCTATGCCTGGGAGCACATCTTCCGTGACAGCGTGGACGAGACGCGGCAGAAAGAGCTGACCAGCCTGAAGGCCTTCGCCCTCTACACATCTGTCTCCAGTGAGCCATCTGAACCATTTCCTGACAAAAACATTAACGAGAAGGATTTCAGAGGTTCAATCCAATGCCGCGAGCTAAAGATAGAAACCTTCAATGCGCATTAATATTCAGGCAAACCTTCAGCATTATCGTCATCTCCTGTCTGTCCGTCTTTGCCGGACCTGTCTTTGGTTTTGCAACTCGAACGTTTTGCTTGTTTGTTTGTTTTTTTTTCAGTCTTCATGAACGCAGCAATCCCAATAGCGGCTGTTCTTACTGTGAGTATGAGATCAAACGTGTGTCTGACGGCCCCTAGCGGTCTCATCTTGGGTTGAGTTTGTAAGGTTAGCTAAGCTGGTGCTTCTGTTGAAAATCTCCTTTAGTTTCATCAGTGACTGATGTCCATTTGCTGGCATTTCCCCCGTTAAGATCTGCTGAGTTGCTGGCAGAATGCCAGACCTGTTTCAATAATTTCCAAAGACATTTTAAGGACAATGTTTAATTGTCGTCACAAACAAGCATAAATCCTGTCCTATTTATAGACGTTTGTGGTCATGGTAGAAACTTAGCCAACAAGCACTGGGAAGAGTGTGGGGTTAGAGTCACACAGCATTTTGAATCTTGTGTTTTCTTTCGTCTGCTGTGCTTCCTGCAGACCTTTGTGGTCCATGTGCACCTGTCGGAAGATTCGGACCTCTCCCCTGCTGTTGCCTTTGCCTCCCTGTCCCTCTTCCATATCCTAGTCTCGCCTCTTTTCATGCTCTCCAGCGTTGTGCGCTCCACTGTCAAGGCCCTGGTGAGGTAAGTGAGCATGCACTGCCCTTTTTTTTTTAGTGTACGACGGGCATATGGTGTTTTTGAAGCTGGACGAGGATTTGGGACCATCTGCCGCAGGTCTGTGTTATAAATTTTTCAAAACACCAAATCTAAAGCAAATCATCAAAATAGTTGCCTAGAAAATATTTGGTATGTGTCCTTCCAGTGTTGAAGTCTCATGCCTGTCGCTCCATAATAAAAGCAGGTAATTGCACATCGTTAAGTGTTTCTGAAGGGTTAGATGCCAAAACATTGAATAAAAAGCATGCTGATGCATTATGGGAATGTTTATGCCTAAGCTTGTGAAGCACTGTACCACCTAAGAAGTCTCATATCCTCTGTGATTACCCAAAGTTCAGCACAGGAACACCATGACGTAAAGTGACGTTCACAAAGGGTCACTCGATGTGATCTCGCACGTCTTGCACCAGGCAGTTCTCACAGGCTTCCCGCTTTGTTGTTGTTCCTGTTGTTCCCGTTTTTCTCACAAATGAGGAAACTCCTTGGTGGGAATAAAAAGCAACAATGTGGGTGGAACTACAAGGAGGTCTCTTCCTGAGAGAAACCGCACTGCTTTTCTGAGCTGACAGAACTGTAGGCTCTGTACGGCAAGCCGCAGGATCCAAAATAAATGATTGTGCTAAAGCAAGTCTTCCATTTTTCTCCGACGTGTTCTTGCATCAGTGACGTAAGTGGCAGCATGTGGCCCAGCGGGCTGAAGCCTCTGTACCTGCTATCGGAAGGTCCCTGCTTCATTTCTGGCTTTGGCAGAATAGTCACATGTCTATGGGCCCTTAATCAAGGCCCCTAGCCCCCAGCTCCATGGACACTGCTGAGGCTCGCTGCCCTTTGCTGCCAGGCTTGCTCTCACTTATGACTGTGTGTCATGGAGAGTATGGGGCAGACGAGAAGAGAATTTCCCCACAAGGATCAATAAAGTGTCATTATTATTATAACATGGTTTGAGGGACAGTCAGGCTATTGTGAGGATGTCGGTCTGATTATTTGTCAGAGGAATGTGTATGTTAAGATCCAGCAGGAGAAGGCTGAAAATGCTCCACATCATGTTTGATTGAAAGCTAATAGTCTACTTCAATACAAATTTGCCGTCTCTCCCTTTCTTAGACCTGCAGCTATAATGTTCTGTGAGGTAAATAGCTTCTGTCAAATAAAAAAAAAAAAAAATTAATAACAGCTGTTTGATGCATGAAGGAGGAAGAGAAATTGAAATTGGTCATATTAATTTAACCTGAACTTTTGAGTTGCTGTAATTCCATTCAGTGGGTATAATCCAGTACCTCAAGTGCAATAATTCAAGATTAGCTCGTCTTATTGTAGCCTACAGGCAATCTGATACTGTGGCCATTAAAGATTTATTGTGGTACAGGCCTTTATATCAGCATCGCAGCTGAGTAGTCATTCCTGTAACCTTTTCTATCAGACACGAAGCTCTGCAGAAGCTGTATCTTAGCGTCCATGTTTGCGCCGCGCAGTTGACATTTGTGTTGCAATTTCATGGCCCTACTGGGAGATGTGGGCTAAAAGCTTGTCACAGCGGTAAGCTTTAACCATGCATACCATGTCTGTGAAGCACCTGTGTTGGCTCTCCTTCTTTTCCATTAGTGTGGATCAATTTGCTACAAGATGAACGTTCCTGGGTTTTGCCCATATCATGTCTCTGTCTGGCAAGCACAGGATTCATCACTGCGCTCCATCTTTTTTTTTTTTTTAACGCCTGTTCCAGTCGTATGGGATCAGCTGCTCCCTGGATATACGCAGCCGACAAAATACCACAAGCACTGCAGTCCTGAGCACAGCTGACGCTATTGGTGGCATCTCCAGAGGGTGTCCTGTTCCTCTTCTCCTTCCACAGTGTAAATCGTTTTAAGAAGTGCCTGGGCTTCCCACAGCAGGCTGAGCACCACAGGAAGTTCTCTCTATTTTTGTAATGTTGCGGCACAGTAAAAAAACGCAGGGGATATCAACATCAAAAGGACACACCTCCCTGTTCTCTTCACAGCTGTGCCAGCTTCCACAGTTGTAGAGTTTCAGTGACGGAAGTCAACAGTAAACAAGTTTGAGATGGTGGAACCAAACGAACATGTTCAAAAGACAATGCAAGAGTCAGCACATTCAAAATCAGCTCTCTAAGGCAGGGTGGGTAATCTTATCCGCAGTGGGCCAGTGTGTGTGTGAGCAGGTTTTTGGGGTAACCTTTAGGTCAGCTGTTCAAACCCAGGTGTGAGGACTCTTCAGCTAATCAATCCTGTAAATAGTAATCTAATCAGGAATTTGCATGGAAAACCTGCATATGCAACAGCCCTTTCTGGATAACATTGCCCAGCTCTGCTCTGAAGAGTTAGACCAGGTCAATATTGGAGTTTGCAGAGGATGACGAAAAAAAAACCAAAAGTTACAGCCAGGTACTTTGTTCAAAAAGTAACGGAGCTGCTCTCCGCTTCTTCAGTGTGCAGAAGCTGAGCGAATTCTTCTCCGGTGAAGAGATAGGTGAGGAGCAGGATCCCAAAGGCATCGTTCCCACAAGCTCTGGTCATAATAACGCATACCAGGCAGTTGTGAGTATAGAATTATCCTTGGCCTTCTTGATTTCCCCTCGCCTGCCCTGTGCTCTGATCCCCATCTCTTAGTGTACTGTTCTCAATAGCCTAACTGAATTACACGTATTTGTATTTCAATGGATCTGAGATACTTCTGGGTTTTTATGTTGGGCCCTTGAAGCCCTTGAAGGTGGTGAACCGGAAGTATCCAACAAGGGAAGACTGGAATAACTACAGACCTCAGAGGGAACATGACTGTGAAGCTCCCCTAAGCCAGGAAGATAATATGTGTATCAAGGTGAGCTGAGCAAGGTGATGCTACAACTAGGAGGTATATTGGGTTATGTGGTTTAGCTATATAGGCTAACAGAAGCAAAATGTCATGATTTTGCAGACCAATATCCATACTTAAAGATACTTGTGTTTTCGTGTTTTACTTCATCTTTCATTGCCGAAGACCAGTTCTAATACTCAAGAACAAAGGTATAGAGGACAGTAAAAGTCTGGAGATGTTGTTCTTGCCGCAAATATATATATTGGTTGCATCTTTGATGAACAAGACTAATCCCATGATTCATTGCGCCCCATGTTCATTCTTGGAAGGCAAGATACAGTAGCAAGACCACTCTTGCCAAGACCACAAGTACAGTCTTTGTGTTTGGTTTTACTTAACATGAAGATTCCTACAAAATCCTTCATAACATCTCATAAAAATTGTTATTTCACCTTATAAAGTCATAATTAAAGCTCAGTCCTCATCCTCTGGTCCTAAACCTGCTCTATTTAACTTGTTGACCAATTTCCACTCCCACAGATGGTCACGGTGCCATTATGATGTCATTATGAAAGGTCAGAAAGGGGGTCCCTCATCAGAGGGGACCTGTCACATTGTGTTTCTTTGTGTGATCTCCACAGATAGTGAGTGGATACTTCACCTGGACAGATGGACCCCCAACTTTGTCGAACATAGACATAAAAATTCCCTTCGGTAAGGTGCTACATTTGAGCCATTAAGTTGTTTGATTGTATATTTCATTTGCAAATACGCAAACGTACGTATGTGGGCATGTGTACGTATCGCAGGTCAGCTGACCATGATCGTGGGGCAGGTGGGCTGTGGCAAATCTTCACTGCTGCTGGCAGCACTGGGGGAGATGCAGAAAATCTCTGGGACCATTACCTGGAACAGGTAAGAGGTGGAATCTAATCCGGAATGTTTTGTTTTCTATATGCCAGTTTAACCGGAATACCCAAAAGATTCCCATGCTGGATATGCTGAGGTGGGATGCAACCCCCCAAATGTGGAGGTCTGAGGACACTGGCCCACCTACTCCAGACCTGTTATTTCCATAAGTAACTCGCATGAAACTGGTGTCAAGCACAAGAAGCTATAAGTCAAGTCAAACCAGTAGGGAAAACAGCGCCAAGTCCATCCATCAAATCAAATTGATAGATTAGCAGCAGCCTGTGGTGCGTTAATATTAAATTCCCATGCAATGAATATTTTATGTCTCATTTTTATTTGGCTATAGGAATATAAACACTATCACACTGTGGGACCGTTCTTCACATTCAAACTAATTAAGCTCGCTCAAACTAATAAATACCACAAAGTGACCTATATCAGATTAAATGGTAAATCGTCCCTGGTGTTACGCTTCCAGCAGATGGTAGGCAGTAACACTGGCTTATTCCTTTCCGGAATATTCAAGGGTATTTCCAGTTTTTTTAAGTCCCCAAAAGAACCCATGGCATCGTAACTCTGCATAAGTTGGGCTTTGAAATCTACATCTGAGAGCTGATATTAAGTCAATGTAAGCCGATTCATTATTAAAAGTGTTGCCATTATAAACATTCATAATTTTTTCCAATTTATGAGTGAAATTCAATTAGGCAATAAAGTAGTATGTTATTTTCCAACCATGTGCTAGGGAATCAATAGTACCTTGATCTCTGTAAATTTTAATATCTGGCTGACAGAGAATTCACTTGGGAAAAGTGACTTTTTATACGACTGTTATGGAAATCAAACATTTTTCATCTATAAACACCAAGCTAAAAGTCAATGTGACGCGGATTGGGCTCCATGAGAGACTGGTTGGCCTTATCGAAATGAACCAGGGGTAATAAAATAAAAGCCCTTTCAGCCCCGCTGAATGACACTTAAGCCCAACATCGGTCTCCTTTAGTAGACCATCTGTGTTATGATATAGACGGGGAAGTCAAATCTGGGTTGTTGTGCTGTTTGTAATTGCGATGTGGGTGTGGATTTCCCCCATTCTTTGCTGATAACATTTTGACAAGTATTGATGAGTGGTATTGGGCTATAACCAGGCCTGTACATCCTCTGTTCTCTGGCCAAAGTCAACATTCTGACAAGACTCCGCCCTGGTGCTGTCTGTCTAACACTCGCCTTATCAAGTCTCAAAATAACAGATAATGAAGGGTCCCAATTATGGAGCTTCCTCCTCCTATTGCTTTTAAGTGACACAAACGATGGCTGGTGGTAAATGAGACTGTGAAGGCTTCTGGAACATGGCAGTTCTGCATGTTCGGATGAGGAAAGCAAGATAAAAAATAAATAAATAAATAACCAAAAATAAATAAATTCCAGAAATAGCAATACTACAAAAGCAGAAATGTCTCTGTTGTGAAATAAAGGAACACAATGACGCTTTTCACTTGTCTTCCTCATCAAACAGTTGCATGACATTACATACAGTTTGAGCGCTGTGTTCCAATATAGCAACTGCATGAATTAAACCAAAAGTGTAGATCTTATATGTTATATATGTTCTGTATAAGCTTCAGGAATAGTTCAGTAGCAAAGCAAAGGTATGAGGTGCTGTATTTCCTGTGTGGTTCTGTTGATATTAGGGTGCAGAAAATAAGTTCTATTGCCACAATTGTTCAAGCTATTTTTAAGCAAAAAGGCTAAACACTTCAGAACTACGTACAATTTTATGATTGACCTTTTAAGTTGCAAAGTCAAATGAACAAAAACAGATAGAAGCTGACGTAGTCTGTAATTATTTAATTATCCTGTTGATCTGGCACACAGACTTATCAGTGCCACTTTAAACCGAAAGGGATGTAATGAATGGGTCATTAGAGATGAACATTCCCAAGGCTGGGAGCCTCTTTAGGGCTCCGCCAAATGGACCGCGCCGTAATCTGCTCTAAACGATGCCGGTTTTCTCTGCTGACTTGACCTCCCGTTTCGTCAGCTGACCCACATTTGACGTGATATGCAGACGTGGCGATCGAATCCTCAGGGATCACAAACATCAGCTTGTCCATCAGCTTTAGGCGCGCGGTCGCCATTTCCAAACCACCAGCATCTCCATTTAAGGGATTTTCAGAGGAGATGAGGCATCTGCGATTCCCCAAGTTAAAAAGAGCTAACAAGCTAATAAGCATGTGCAAAGCCAGGGTTCTCAGCAGTAAACTTTTAACAAACAAAAAACCTTTTTTTTTTTGTGAAACTATTGTATTACTCTCATATGCCCAAGACTTTAATTTTTATCTTTTCAAGTCCTCCATTTTCTTGGGCAGTTCGTACATTTGGTACATTTGTCGCTGTTATTAAAATAAAATGAAAAATAAGTCCCTCCTTGCCTGCAGTACATGGACCAAAACAAAGAAATGGCTGCAAGCTGAAGTTCTCTTTATTTACTGCCTACTTTCTTCATAAGCATGTAGCTGGTGCTGGAATGAACGGGTTCTGAGGCAAAACGAATTCAACAAACGGAAAGAAAGAGCGGGGCCTCCTCGCATTGGGAAGGCAGAACCAAATCCACTTCCACCTAAAACAAAACAAATTTGATAAACAAAAAATTGCCTCCAGCCCAATAAATAAAATATGGAAATGAAATTATATAACAAGGACAAATGAATTGTGGCAGGGAGGGCACAGCAGGGTGCCTCTGTGCCAAAATGGTAGGACCACTGCCAGTCATGTCAGAAGCACGATATGGCAAGAGCAGCTCATTAAACATTTAACAGGCTCCTCTTTCACCTGGCAGACTGACACACCTATAACAGATTGTGAAACGATGCAAGCTCATTTGATTTGACTTGATTAGTCTCAGCATGCAAAGTTCATCTGGTCCTTGCAGTTTCTGTGAACTTCTGTCTAACCAGCACTGCTTTGTCCCATTTACAGTCTGTCTGACCCAGATTTAGAAGATGAAAGGTACGTCTTCCATTGTGACAGAGAACCATTATTGTTCACCTTTGTATTCATTTGAAGCCCTCGGGGCAACAGTAGATGAGCTCAAGTGACAGTGAGAGTATCGCCATTGAAGTAACACTCGTTTGATCGTTTCCGCATCGCTGCTGGTTTGAACGCCACTGTGTTAAGCAGTTCTCAAGCATCCGTCCCCATCAGCAGTTCTCATGCATGGCTCATCATAAAGTGTCAGACGGCACTACTGAAATACCACAGTACGCATGTCCCTGTGATCTGACCGAACCAAAGATAATGAGAGAAGTGTGAGGGGAAGGGCGTCACTGTCACATGAGTGACAGTCCCCTTGAGAAGATCACAGAGACACCTCCTCTCTCTTTGAAGTGGAATGAAAGGCAAGGAGATATGAGGCATGGCACTTATGGACAGCAAGAAAGTTCGAGAAAAACGTACATGTGCGTTGTACACTTCAAGGTACCCTAGCCTTATGATATATGAAATTAGTACCTTGGGAGCATTGAACTTAATAGATGTTTGATTTGTATTAGTCTACATCAGCGTTTCTTTGGGAAATGGCTGTAGAGAAGCATCAAACATATTGAGCATTTATTATTAAATGTTTCTGAATGGGGGCGGCATGGTGGTGCAGTGGTTAGCACTGTCGCCTCACACCTCTGGGACTTGGGTTTGAATCCCCGCCTGGGTCACATGTGTGTGGAGTTTGCATGTTCTCACCATGTCGTCGTGGGGTTTCCTCCGGGTACTCCGGTTTCC